>JAQJVL010000847.1:0-341848 GCA_035578905.1 Stictocephala bisonia
AATCTTACAAAGACCACTTCTTCTACTGAACCTAAGACTACACAAGAAATTGTAATACAACCTGAACAGCACCATAAATATTCAATATGGTAAGATTTGGACAACATGATAGCATCAAAAAAAGTTGCAGGTAAGAGAGAAACCCCATAGATCCAATAATTTTCCAGGCTAAGAGTTGTATATGATATTTCATATTAATGTTTTGTTATAGGTTCTAAGACATCTGCTGCTATTGTGGAACTAGACAGATACCTAGACGAGGAGTATTTGGATAAATTGAAGAACCCTATTATCTGGTGGAAAACGAATGAACCGTTTTTTCCAATAATGTCACGTTTGGTCAAAAAACATTTCAATGTTGTTGGTACTTCTGTACCTTGTGAAAGAATATTTTCGAAAGCTGGAAATATAATAACTGAAAGGAGAACTCGTTTGACTAAAAAAAAAAAAAAAAACACAGAACAATTGTTATTTCTGAATTCTAACTCAGGGTTTCATAAATAAACTCAAGCAAAAAACTTTGACAAATATTCTCTGATTTATATAATTTTACGCTGTAAATTTTTATCTTTAATTAATAAACTTCACTTGGCTTTTAAAAATATTTTTTTTTTATTAACCCTTAACTACCATGGTGGGGACCCCAACACTTTTTAATTCAATTTTTCACCACTTTAGCGCTGATGTAGAGCATCCTAGTTCTAGCTATTCCCAGTTGGTTTTAAGCAGCGATAAATGAATGTCGTAACTTTTATTTTTGTGTTTTAGTTTAGGAGTTATTTAGCCTTGGGGTCCCAAAAGACCCCACCATGGTATAAGTGTTGCTGTGTTTTGTAAGTGCTAATTTTGTGAATTAGTGACATATTTGATATAATTGATTTTCCATGATGGATGGTGATAACTTTTATGGTCAAGAGGACATTATTAACGATTTATTAAATACCTCAATGATTAGTGACTTACCAACTGAAGGCTCGGATAGGCTTGGCTATATATAGGCTCTTGGCGTTCAATAGAACATAACTAAAAGCCTATATTACATTCTTACATATGAGACGCCGACACAACGTTGTTGGTATTTTAAGGCGAATATGAATGGTTATATGAGTGTAGTCTGGTTACTAACTGAGTTCAACTGTTCCTCAGAAAGGGCAATTTATTAACCTCTTACAGCCCCATGTTAGCCTATTCACAAACATACTAAGTGATAAGGGTATCACTATTTAAGTATATTTATTGATTACATATTTACAACTTTTCGTGGTTTACAGCTGGAAAACAGTTCGTATCTTTATTGCAACATTGGGCCGTAACCTAAAGAACTCCCCATTTCACTTTGTGTCTTTATTGCAACAGTGGGTCATAGCCTAAAAATCCACTTGAATATTTTTTGCAACTCTGGGCCATTACGGCTAGTTGTAAATTTAATACCAATAATGTTGAAGGTACCCATTTGTTTTCTAAAAAGCATAAATATTCATGTATAGAATGGCTAACACCAGAAATATTTTACTTTTCACAGCATATACTTGTAGACATGAAGCTTTCTGTACTTGTAATACTAAAAACCTTTTGATTATAGATGAATCGACCAAAGAGGGACCATCATCCCTCTATTCGTCTCACGAGAGAAGAAATAGAGGAGTACATTATGATGCCGCCCGACTCGAGTGATGATGAAAGTGCAGACGACAGTGACGCCGACCCAGATTACGACCCAGACCTTGCCCACACAAGCAGGCTCGAAAGACTTATACAATCAAAATACTATCAAAATGGTAAGCACAATACTTGATACAATTTGATATTATTGGTTGTACTTATAATGGTTTATATAAAAATGTAAATGGGATATTTTAGTATATAAGTAAACAGTTATTGTATATTTGTCCTCAGATGAAAAATCGAGCTCAGAAGAGGACAATTTACCAGAAGTTCCAGATGAAACCACGAATCAAGCTGAAGAGGAAGAACCGTCCACTTATACACAGGCACCAAGAAATAAGAAGAAAGATAAGCCTCCACCACCACTATGGACAGATGTGGATGCTGCAGAAAGTGTAAGAGATCATGTTATTTGGAAAGACGCGCTTCCTGAAGGTACTTTGCTTGCATCTCCCATAGAATACTTTAAGGAAATTATTGACAGTTCAATTCTTGATAGAATTGTTGAACAGTCAAATTTGTTTGCCATTCAAAAAAAAAATCTAACAAGCCGTTGCACTTGACCAGGAATGAGCTCGAACAGTTCATTGGTATCTGCTTTACTATGTCCATTTTTGACCTTCCCAGAGCTAGGATGTATTGGGCAAGTTTGACAAGAGTCCCAAAAGTAGCAGACTTTATGGGTCGAAACAGAGGCGTATTTGAAGATTTGCCGCCCCTGGGCTAGACACAATTTGCCCCCCCCCCACCCAGTGGCGTATTTCACGTTTTGCCGCCTAGGGGATATAGCGGCTATCTGCCCCTCCCCCCCCGCCCTTTGTTTGTATCATAGCTAATGTTGTACTAAAAACTTAGTAGGTAGTAGGTATCAACATAAGCTGAACACTATAAGTTAAAACCAATTTATTTTAATCGTGTTATTAATTGAAATGTTAGTGGTGTATTTTAGTTAACAAATGTTGTAATATGACTAATTTAGTAGAATTGTTGAAAGAAATAAGAACAATTTACAATAATAAATCAAGTAATATATGAGTTGTAAGTTTGCAAGCTAAGCTGGTAAGTAAAATTTAGAATTTTTAAAGTAAAAAATAGAACAGAACTTTATATTATTTACATGTATAGCGATTAAATCAACTTTATTCTTGCTTTAGAGGCCGAAAATGAATTGATGAATTGAGGCGGCGAACATCAGACATACATACGTCTTCCTCTACCCCTCTTCCCGGACCCGCCTATCAACAAAAGTACACAACTTCTGCCGCTCTCGGTCTATACATACATTCGTAACACAGTTAGATGACAGCCGTAACTTGATAATATTTTGTAAAGAACAGTACTTTGTACTTGACATTGACGCCCTTAATTTTCAAATATTCTCAAAATACCATTACATGCCTGGTAACTTCCAACTCCTTTGCCGCCCCCTAAATTCTGCCACCCTGGGCTACAGCCCCTATAGCCCCCCCCTAAATACGCCACTGGGTCGAAATCATTGGATTGAAATAAAGAATAACTTACATTTGAATGACAACACCAACTACAATCCAAACGATCCTTCACGTGACAGACTGTACAAAATTCGCCCTTTAGTTAGGCAATACCACTGTACGTGTATGGGTGGGCAGGTGTGTCAATACCACTGTACGTGTATGGGTGGGCAGGTGAGTCAATACCACTGTACGTGTATGGGTGGGTCAATACCACTGTACATGTATAGGTGGGCGGGTGGGTCAATACCACTGTACGTGTATGGGTGGGCAGGTAGGTCAATACCACTGTACGTGTACACTTACAGGAAAAATTCAGAAAGATTCCTAAGGAGCAGCACTTGTGTGTTGACAAACAGATTGTTCCTTACAAGGGAAAATCTAAACTTCGTCAGTTTAATCCAAAGAAGCCAAAAAATGGGGGTACAAAATATTTGCTCTATGTGACACGAAAGGACTTATATATGACTTTGAAATTTACTGTGGCAAAATTCAGCCAGTCCCTGGTTTTTCCGACCTAGGAGCAAGCTCAAATATAGTTCTCAAAATGGCCAACAGCATTCCAAGAGAGAAAGATTACCTACTTTTCTTTGACAACTGGTTCTCTTCATTGCCACTGTTTTTTGAACTTTCCAAGCTAGGTATCAGGGGTTTTTCCACGGTAAGGACCGATCGGTTTCCAGGTTTAAACTTTTCCAAAGATAAGGACATGAAAGCACAGGGGAGAGGAACATATGAAGAAAAGAAACACGAAAAAGATGACATAGAGGTGAGAGCAATAAAGTGGTTTGACAACAGAGGAGTAACACTAGTTTCGACTTTTGAAAGTGCCCTTCCAATGACGGATGTTAAAAGGTATGATAGAAAAACACCGAAGGAAATAATTCAAGCTACGGACCGGTGTTGCTAATTCGAAACAAATCCTAAACTACGCTTAAATATTATAAGAAAAATTGCAAAAAATTACATGCTATTCTAAAAGGGTGTACTGTATATCAATTATTTTTTGTTCAATATTTTATTTTCAAAAAATTAATAATTTGGGCTGTAAGAGGTTAATAGCCCAACAGCCAGGGCAACTAAGGGACTTACAGCTTTACGTGGAATCCGAACCACGTAGTGCTGGTCTGATTTTCAGCTAATTGACAAGCCTGATACTCAGTTATCTCCCCCACACAACATCCACACAATGATTACCACCCAACATGGACACCCCAGACTTCTCTAGTAGTGTCCACGTCAATAGCAACCACTGAGTATTATTAAATTTCTACATTTTGTAACCTCACTGAAGAGTGGTAATATTAACACTAGTCATCATTGACTATGGCTAATCGACAGATCATAGCAGCTGCTCGCTTGAAAAGACCTTACAGTTCCTTGTTTGCAGGTACCTTACCTGACATGTTAACCCGCCATAGGTCACCATGTTAGATGACAGCTAACAAATATTATACAGACATTTTTTTTATTCGGTGGCCTTTAACCCTATGCAGCCTCAAGTGCTTATTTGACTATATTTAAGACATTTTGCCGCTTTTGAATGTTAAGTTGGCTGTGCTGACTCATCGCTAGGGAGGGGGAAAGTGGGGGGTGCGCTGCCTATGAGACGCCAGCTAGTAGGTGACTGACTACGTTGCAGTGTTTGTTAGCTGCCAGATAGATATACGGGTGACCAATCACGTTCGAGTTTTTTCACATTAGTTTTTCCCTGAAAATGTTTTGATGTTATTAGTTTGTGTTTTTTTATAGTGTATATATTGTAAATAGTTTGTTATGTATTACTTGTTTTGCATGAAGTTATAGTTATGGCAAGAGTACCTAATGATTTCGAAATACTGAACTGGATTGACGAGCCTGATGAGAATTTCGCTAAAGACAGTGATAGTGAAAGTGATGCCCCTTCAGTGCATACAATTCATAATACGGACACAGATCAATCAGGAGACAGTGATAACGAAAAATGGCCAACATGCTGCTGTCCAGCAAGGTCCTGTACAACGTATGCCGAATAGACAACCTCTACTAGCACCACTTCATTATGTAGGAAAAGATAATTTCACAAAATGGTATGTAAACAAACCACCAAAAAATAGAAATAAAACTCTTCAGCAAAATATAGTTGTAAAGTTGCCAGGTGTAAAAGGTCAGGCAAAGCAATGCAATACAATAATAGATTGCTGGAAAATTTTTTCCCCCAATGAAATAATACAGAATATTGTTAATTTTACAAATGTTGAGTTAGATAATATAAAAACAGATATGAAAGGGGCATACAAGATTGTCCTCCTACAAATTTTGAGGAAATATTGGCTTTTTTGGGGTTACTATACATGCTTGGTATAAAAAAGGCCAACCACCTCAACACTAGTGAAATGTGGACAACGGATGGCACTGCACCAGACTTTTTTAGAGCTGTGATGACGGAAAAAAGGTTCCATCAATTTGTAAGAGGAATCCGGTTTGACGATCACCAAACTAGAGCTCAACGTAAATCCATTGATAATTTAGCACCGATCCGGGAAGTATTTGACGAATTTGTAAAACATTGCATTGCGAGCTATACTCCAGGGGAGTATCTTACCATAGACGAAATGCTGGAGGCCTTTAGGGGCAGATGTAAGTTCAGGCAATATTTGAGCAATAAGCCTGATAAGTATGGCCTAAAAATTTATGCAATGACTGATGCAAGGACCTTTTATACAGTCAACATGGAGGTGTACTGTGGTAGGCAGCCGAATGGTCCATTTTCACTAGATAATTCTACAGGTGCTGTTGTCAAACGATTGATCGAACCTATAGATAAGACAGGGAGGAACATAACAATAGATAATTTTTATACCTCTGTTCCTTTGGCAAATGAACTATAATCTATATAGATACCATCGGACAACAATGGTGGGTACAATTCGAAAGGACAAACCTCAAATACCTGCTATCTCCAAAAATGTGAAAGAAAGACCAGTTGCAAGTAGTATGTTTGGTTTTGGAGTTGAACCAAATAATACTATTTTGGTGTCTTATGTACCAAAAAAAAAAAAAAAAAAAAAAAACAAAAATGTGTTGATGCTGTCTACCTTGCACGATGATGATTGCATAGACCCTGAGACTGGCGACCGGTTCAAACCAGAGATCATTACTTTTTATAATCTCACAAAAGGTGGGGTCGATGTAGTGGGCAGGAAAAAAAAAAAGAGTACAGTGTCAAGAGGATAAGTAACCGATGGCCTCTAACAATTTTCAATGGTTTGCTAAATCTAGCTACAATCAACAGCCAAATAATTTATAGCAGTAACACTACAATCAAGATGGAAAGAAGAAACTACATAACAAGTCTTGACAGAGACTTAGCTCGGCCCCACCTAATGAAAAAGCTTCTCTTCAGGTACTTCCAGTTGGGCTGAGAACAGTTATCTGTAACATCACTGGACAACCAGTGTATCTACCACAAAATCCACATGCAGGTACAGTTATTTTCATAAATGTGTCAGATTCTCAAGAGATAAATAAACTAACTAATAATTATGGTCTTAATCCTTTATGACAATAAAATAGAATAACTTAAAAAATATACAACTTTACCAAAAAACCAGACAGGCCCTAAAAAGGTTTTATTTTGCCAATAACTTTTCATAATCTTTCAATATTTTTTGTCTATTTATAATATGTAATTGTAATATAAACCCTAAAATGTACAAAATATTACATAAATAGGTAGCTGAAACAAATGTATTTTCCCAGATGCTGGAGGTCGACACCCACGGTGTAGTTTTTGCCCGACAAGGAAGAACAGATTCACTCCTATTGTATGTACTTCATGCAACAAAAGAATCTGCAAAGAGCATACTACCGAGACAAAACACTGGTGCCCGGAATGTGTTCGTGCCGATAACAACATGGAAGAAGTTTAAAACTTTAAAAGTTTAAGATTATATCTTGTAGCTTAGTAGCCTATGTTAATTTAGCAGTACCATAAATATAAATTGTTTGAATCTTTATTTTGAGTTGTTATTTCCATTATCCAAAATCAAACTAAAAAACTAATATACCGGTAATAAAATTTTGTATTTTCAATATATTTTACATTAAAATAATTTTTAAAAAATCAGGAATATTCTAAAAATTGATCAAAAGTATTGCTTATCATTCCCACATAACATTTATAATCATAAATTGCCCGTAACACTATAATAATAATAATAATAATCTTTATTTTCTAAAATGTACATATAAGTTCAATAAGTCATCTACATTGAGATTAGAGTACAATAATACAACAAAGAAAATGTCTTATTTGAATTCCTATTATATGCAGCAAGTCCACAGCTTATAGAAGGAATAAATGTTCTTTTCATTTGTCAGGCTGACAAAATATCCTATCTATTATTAAACATAAATTAAAAAGGTAAAACAAAATAAATCATACGAATTCTGTTCAAATTATATATACAATGTTTTTCAAACGCTTGCTGTTTACAATAATTTATAGAAAATAATAGGGCCTCAAGGCAATGCCTGAGTAGAGGTTCCTTCACTACATATAACACTTTTTTGCTATCAGATTTTGACTAATAATTCATGTTTACATAAAAATGATCTCAGATCCAAAATAATATCCAGAACTTTACTGAAATACAAGTAAATAAATGTTACCATACACTATAAAGTATAACAATAATATAAAGAAAGTGAAAAGGTAAAAACAAAAATTTTTTCTTTGGTAATTAAATTGAATGACAAAAATTATGTACAAAATTACTCTTTACACTAATAATATTTAGCACTTAATTAGGTATCTATTTTTATCAATAACTTAAAATCAATATGTTCATATAACCTATTCACAATAATACTATTACTGTATTAGAAATAATACATTTATATCCTCCACCCCAAACAACTACTTTCTTACTTTATTTAAAAACTGTTTTAGATTTGATGTACTTCTGATATTATCTGGCAATTTATTATAAATTCTAGAAGCAATAAAATTAACTGTTTTTACAAAAAATGCGTTATTTGGTTTTGGAATAAAGAATTTTTCAATATTTCTAAGTTTGTTTCTATATTCATTATTATGTGGATGGACATTTCCCCTTTTAATATAGAAAAGTTTTAGAACCTTATAAACATAAATGTATTTCAAAGGTAGGATTTTTAAATTCTTAAAAAGAGGCTTAGATGATTCATATCTACTTCTATGACAAATCAATCGTACTACATGTTTTTGCTGAACATATATCGGTTTTGTATAGGACTCATAAGTATTTCCCCAAAAAACTATGCCATAATCAATTCTGCTTTGAATCAGAGCAAAGTACAGAATTCGTAAAATTTGATGATTGCATAAATCCTTTAAAAAATAAAAGTACCTCATTATGTTATTGATGATATCTTTTAATCTTGTAGTATGAATCCCCCAAGTCAGATGACTGTCAACAAATAGGCCCAAATATTTTATATCGTTAGTTTTATGTACAACAACACATTTTAAATTACAAAAAGTATTCTTACTTAGACAGTCTGGACATTTAAACCTAATATTACATACAACAAAATTCAATATTATTCTTTAGACTAAAATTTATGTATTTAGTTTTGTCTCTAGTTAATAACATTCTATTCCTTGTAAACCACCACTGAAGTGCATTAAGGTCGTTGCTCATAGCCTGTTTAATTGAAATCCAATCTTTTATAACAAAGTGCTGTGTCATCAGCAAATGAAGTTAATTTGCCCTGAAATTTTCCATTACAGAGATCATTAATATATATTATAAACAATATTGCACCTAACACAGATCCTTGAGGCACCCCACTTTTAATTACCCCAAATTCACTTACAACCAGGTTCACCCAGGTTTCCTATGCAGTAAATAGCTCTCAAACCAGTCATATGCTACCCCTCTAATACTACTGTCATATAGCTTTCCCAATAGAATACTGTGATCCACTGTATCAAATGCCTTTCTTATGTCTAAAAAAAGACCACCAACACTTTTACTTTCATTTAGGCCATCATATATATCAGTCATAAAATTCAACAAAGCAAACTCAGTATTCATACCAGCCCTAAATCCAAATTGTATTGTACTAAAAAAATTTGTTTTTTCCAAAAACTGTACTAATTTGTTCTTCACCATTTTTTCAAAGATCTTAGAAAAGCATGACATTAAAGATATTGGACGATAATTATTGCATTTTGTCTTTGAACCACTCTTGAATATTGGTATAACAACTGCATTTTTAAGAGAATTTGGAAATTTTCCACTTGAAAAACTAAAATTAACTATAAACAACAGAACATTCAAAATATTGGAGGAAATGTATTTTATTAATTTAGAATTAATTCCATCAATTCCAGGAGAAGTGTTGTTCTTTAAGGAATTAATAACTGAAATCAATTCATCCCGTAAGACTTCATCAATAAACATAGTTTAAACTTGATTTTTCTTGGGAAATAAATCTTTGTATTGTAATGAAGAAAATTCTTCAGAAATATCCACATTATTTAAATTAAGATTGCTTACTATGTCTAAAAAGTATTTATTAAATTCATTAGCTACTCTTAGTGAATCATCAACCATTTGGTCATTAACTTCTAATTTAATTCCTTTATCCTTACCCTTATTTAATTGACCAGTTACTTCGTTCAATGTATCCCAAATACCCTTTGAATTGCCCATACACCTGTCAAACCTTTGCTTGTAAAAGTTATCTTTTAAGTGTTTGATTTCTTTGTGCAGTTTATTTCTATACATTTTATAATAAGATTTTAGTTTTTCATTATTAGGATGTTTTTTTACTAATTTAAAAATGTTGTTTCTTTTCTTGATTTTAAAACAAATTAAGTCACTCATCCAAGGTTGTAATTTATTTAATGGCTTATTTTTATTATCAATCTGTATTTTACTTTGCTCAAAGGTGTTTTTTAATATATTAAAGAAATCATCAAAAGCCAATGACGCGTCAGCTGCGTTATAAACAGAAGACCAGTCAGTATTTCCTAACAGCTGATTAAGTTGAATATAATCAATACGGTAACCAGGTGAAGAGATAAGGGACAAGTCTGGTTCACTACTCACTCCCGCCACACTGACAACAACTCTTATCATCGAGTGGTCAGTGATATCCAGGTGTTCAACAGATGTATCTACTGTAACCCTGTCTTTTCTAGTTATTCTTACGCAAACATGGTCCAAACAAGTTTGAGACTGCTTAGTTATTCTAGTTGGATCGTTAACTAGACTCTCCAATCCATTACTTGCTAACATTGTTTTATAATTGTCCGTACTAATATTACTAGTAAGCATTAAATCTATATTTAGATCGCCAATCCAAAACAGATTACTCATACTCTTAAATATACTATTTATTTCTGTAAGATATTTACCGAACTCTTTAATAAATAAATCAGGTGAATTGAATACAAATCTATACAATGCAATAATATGAAATGTTTGACCGAGAAATTAAAAAGATATTACTAACGTATCTGCTGTTTCACATTGAAACTGTACACATTCAATATCTATAAGACTATTTTTAACATAAATAACTACACTCCCTGCTCTATAACTATCACTACATTTAACATGCATTGTGTAGTTTGGAATTGTATAAAAACAAGCCTCATTTGAGTTTATCCAGATTTCTGACAAAATTATTACTTCTGGTACGTATTTTAATTCCAATAACTCACTCATAAAAATATCAAAATTTTTTCTGAGGCTCATTATGTTTTGAAGAATTATTACAAAGTTTTCATTCACAACGACTTACAAATTGAACGAAATATTAAAAACTGATTATTTATTACAGACATTAAGAAAAAATTAAGAGTAAATAACTATCTGTATTTATTTTAATACGGATCCGTAATATACTATCCGTAATAGCATATAATATTAATTATTTGCAATAATAATTTAAAAAAATCAATAAGCTTTCTAATGTCTAACAAGGTTACTGTATTATTTTTTCTATGTCAGCCTGACAATTCACCTGGATTACTGCCGAACCATCTTTACGTAGAAATATTTTCCCACCTCGGACCCAAAGATGTCGGAAGTTCTTTTCCTTTCTGATACGCCTCACATCCACCAAGAGCTGTCTCCTTGCAGGTGTCAGGGCCTCATTGATGTACACTGCGTGGTCCATCCCCATATTCATATGTCTTGTGGAGAGGTTCCGTTTAACACGTCGTTTCTGCAGGAATTCCTCCTTATCCAGGCGGCGTACAAATTTGACAATGATGCCAGGTGGTGTACTGTTAGGTCCAACTTTATATCCCAAACGATGACAGGCATCAATCATGGAGTCCGTTACTTCCATGTCCATGGCCTTACCTACATCCTTAACTAATCCAACAACATTGTCATTAGGCTGGATCGGAATACCGTGAATTTCGACGGCATTAACACGTGAATATTGTTCCATCTCTTCAACACATTTTTCCAAGTCTTGTACTTTTTTACTAAGCATTTTATTTTCACTCACCAGACTATCTATTACTGCTAAGTACTTTTCCAATGAATCTTTTTGTTCCTTCACATACTTTGTATTCTCATCTATCTTCTCATGAATAATTTCATTAGCCTTATTAAAACTTTTTTCTTGAACTTTTTGATTTTCTGATATTTCAATCATCTTTTGCATAATATCTTCCAGAGAGAGCTTACCTTCCTGTACTTCCGACTCTAATCTTAAGCTTTTTCTTCTTGTCACACCACATGGCTGGCACCTCCAGACCATGTCCTCTCCAGTAATACAGTCTACATCTGCCTTACTCATTTTTAGGCAGCTCCCATGAAATTCTTTCTCACAATCACAACCTTTCAGCTTAACACTGCTAGATTTAATGACTTTCGAACAAACACCACAGCTAGCCATTTTTATGAATTAAATAAAAAATACACTTTCGGTAGATAAAATAATAGCAATCACTCAATTAAATAAATAAACAAAATTAAAAGATCCTCCAAATTAACATCTAGAGCACATTCAAACACGTAACCGGCACTTGTCACGTAAACACTAAACTCTGTACAGTTCTGAGACCAGAGCACTATCTCGTAGAACCGTCTTATCTGAGCGCTGACTCATCACTATTATAACAGTTCATTTTTTTAAAAAGATCTATGTTAGATGCCAGCTATACAGGTGACCTATCACATTAGTCTGACTAAGGTGACCTATGGCGGGTTAAGCCAGCTGGGAAGGAGTACAGACCCTCTAACACTCACAGCTTGTGGGGACAACCTCGATGAAGTGATCTCACGAGGCATTGAGCAATGGATGGAGATCCCGGCAAGGACCGTAGTAGCCCAGATGGTCTCAAACTACCAGGGAAGACGGAGCAGGAACCTCACGAGTGGATCTACCCAAGCTTGCATATGGGCAGATTTGATCGCAACATGGGCTGTGTCTTCACCAAACACAGTTGCCTCCATGAATGTGCCAACAGAGATGAGATTAATACTATACTGTCCAATAACCCCCTGACCCTGTTCTAGCAGCCTGGCAAACGGTCTACAACCGCCTCATGGAAGATGAGCCGCTTGGATTTGTCCCGTGGGATGAGGCAGCACCTGTGATGCCAAAACTCCAAACCCACCTCAGCAAGTGGCGGACCAGAAGTACCACTTTTGCTTATATTCTGGTCATGCATTTGATAAATCAGCGATCTTTGTCGTTGATGCGGCTATGCTTCGACTGATAAACAATGTGCAAAGTATCAATGCAGAGATTGTGCGTAACATACCTGAGTTTCAATGGGCATTGCGTGAGCAATATTCTACGAGATGGGCAGCACTTGCAATCGACCAGAAGTTAGCAGTGGTAGAGATGCTGTACCATTGCAATGAGATACCTTATAAGAGCCAGGCTCTGGCGGCCCTAGTTGGGTCAATCTTTGCATTGTGTAAGTCAGCCAACGTGTCGGATGGGTGGTTGGCAAACCAGCTAAATAGAATAAAGACAGCCTATCCGAGCCTGGATATCACTACCAAGGTGACAATAGAATCGATCCAATCATTCAAAAGTTTTTACATCCCTGATGCCATCGATACCACAATTCTATCCAACTTCCTCCAAGCACTCTATCCCTGTCTGGAGGGATCGTATCTCACTTGTCTCAGTTGGGTCATCGAGCAAACCCGCGGTCACTCCTGCACGCATGCTAGTGCCTTCGCAGAAACTATAGTGGACTTCAAAGGGGCGCCATTGATTTATCTGAACAAGACACAACACACTACACTCACAAATTTTGCCAGACTAACCACCACAGTCATTGTAGACCCTTGGTCCACCCTGTAACGTCTACCAATAGTGGCAAAGGAGTATGCAGATTTCGTCAACTTCGGCTTGATTGCAAAGAAAGCAACAGACAGGGACTTCAAGAGGTACCAGGGGACATTTCTTCGAGGTGGTGTATACAGGGAAGTGGAACTCAGATCAATCTTCGTAATCTGCCGCGTGAACTAGGAGGCCATGACAGACGAGGACCTAGATCCGGCCCGGAGGACCAAAATTGTATAATACCTTTGTTACCTTGAGGTGGTAAAGATGAGATGATGGAGGACCACTTCTCCTGTACAGTGGCCGAAGAAGAGAGAGAAGTCGACAACGCGGACTCCGTCCGAGCAATCACTTCCACGATGGAGACCGACCGTAAACGAGAGACGACACACGACAAGTGTCCAACCGTTACAAAGAATGAACTTTGTACTGAAGCACTGTCTGCTGTGTGTTCTTAAAACTTAGCTTGAAAGATGTGTCACCGACTGGTGCTGCTATAGGGAAAATAAACCATACTACTTGTATAAATGATTAAGAAAAGAATAATATTTTTGTTAAGTATTTGAACCAACAGGTTCAACACAACCTTCAAAGAACTTGTTAGAAAAGGAAAAAAACGAAAAACTCTTCCGTTTCTGGAATAAAGGAAAACGGAAATGAAAATGATTGACATGATATTGTAATTGTGGGGCCTTAATAACTTAAGCTCCGTTCACAGGCAAAGGAAACACTTTGACTACAGGGCAAACTAGAGAGCCATTCTACGTTTGTAGAGTCACCACCCTTACTGTACCATCTGCTTCTGGATGAACAGCAGTGATGCGGGCTAATGGCCACGAGAGAGGCTAAGTTAAAACATCTCGAACTAAGACAAGGTCTCCAACCTTGAGGTTAGATTGTGGTTTATTCCACTTGATTCTTGATTGGAGAGTATGGAGATAATCCTTCATCCAGTGGTACCATGTGTTGAGTAAAGGCTTGAAGTCTTTGCCATCGTTTTAGCAGTCCAGCTGAAGAATAGAAGACATTTTCTTCAGGAACGGCAGTTAAAGAAGTCTCAATCAAAAAATGGCTAGGGGTTAAGGCATTAAAGTCCGAAGGATCTGAGGACATAGGTACAGTAGTAAGGTTTAAAATCGTATGTTGGAGTATGCAAGGACTATATCAGCCAACTCGTAGTATATGATCCCTCCAAAGATTAAATTCATAGAAGGATAGGAAGATTTATTACAATCAACAATTTTTTGCCTGATTTTACTAACAAAATTCAATAGCTTGGCTCCGTTACCTAATTTATACTTTATTTTCAGATGGAAGAAGCACCCTTTAAAAAAAGATTCTGTCAATACAAACTATTTAAGATATGTTTTTAAATAATTTACTATCAACACTTTATTAACTTTTACTAACTTTTTATTAACTTTACTAACTTTTATTAATGCTCAATCAATGAGAGACAAATTATTTGAAATTGACATTTTCCTTAGTGACCTAAATAGTGACATCTTCTGTGTTAACGAACACTGGCTTGCTGAAGCTGAAATTAACTATTATATCCCCACAGGCTATGAATTAGGTTTGAGCTTTTGTAGGCAAACCCTTACACACGGTGGAGCTGCAATTTATGTGAAAAAGGACTTAGTCTTCAAATATAAGGCAATAGATGTAAGGAAATTTTGTGAAGAAAAACAGCTTGAAGCTGCGGTTGTTATTTTCCCTGATGTAAATATAATTTTAGCAACAGTATATCGTACCCCGGACTCTAATGTAGGTGTATATATTAATATTTTCTCTGAATTCATAACCTCATTTCATAGATTTAACAGCTGTAAACTTTTGATTTGTTGTGACCTAAACATTGACATTAGGGACACTGACAATACAACTAAGTTTTTTAAATATGCTCAGATCACATGATTGTTATTGCTTAAATGACAAGCCTAGCAAGTTAGCCCGCCCAAACACCTACTTATCAGAAGCCATAGCCACCACAAAGAAAAGTTTGGAGATGTGAGCATGCAGTCTCCTCTAGTACGGTGGTCGATTGGTATTTGTATGTCCACGAGGTATTTATCGACCACCAACACTGGCACTCTGAGGAGCTTGGTGGCCCTGGTTGTACCGTCGAAATCCACAAAGCCAAATTTGGGAAGAGGAAGTAGAACCGGGGCAGGAGAGTAGAGGGGTAGCAAGTGTACGGCGGAGTAGAACAAGAAATAACAAGTCGTTCTTGGAAACGAGAGATGCCGTTACCCTCTTAGGTATCCTGAAGGAGTGTGTCTGTCCAGGAACCACTATTATTAGTGATTACTGGAAGGCCTACAACTACTTGAGCCTGGAGGGTTATCAGCATCTCATGGTGGACCATTCCATGAATTTTGTGGATCCGAACAATGGTGCTCATACAAATACTGTTGAGCGGACATGGCGTGATGCAAAGTCCATCATACCACAGTATGGTGTTCGAAAGGTGCACTTTGTTGGGTATTTGGCTGAATACCAGTTCAAGCACAAATATTCAGCAATGAATTAGCGTCTTCACCACATCCTGCTTGCAGCAGCAACGCTCTACCCTCCACAGTGTAATCCGCAACACTAGGTGACCCTAGCAAACAGCCACAGGTGACAATGTAAGGTTTAGCTTTCAATATTATTAGTGGAAATACCGAAAAATTCATAAATTTCAAATAAATATCTTAAGAAAATTTTTTATTTTATTTTATTTTAAGAATATTTTATTTAGTTTTTATTAATTTTTTTTGTTACGTTAGGTTAATTTTGTTGTTACTATTAATCAATTTTGTGTTCAGTATATGAAAATATTTCATGAAATTTGTATATAATTTCAGTTTTTTACCGAACAATTTTCTTACAATTTTTATAAAAAGGGCTAATTTTGAAAGGAAGAAAATCTTCTATTTTCCTATAAAATAATACTTTTCCCCCAAAATTGTTCAAAGTCCTTTAAAAAATAGCCCATTTTATGAGGGGTTTGAGAAAAAAACTTGAAGCATAAAGTGCTATATTGAATAATTACCAATTGAAATTTAGGGTTTTAATACATGTTAAAAATATTGTTGAACAAAATAATTTTATTTTACAGGATTATAAGTTTACAACAATTGAAAATGCTTCATTTAATTTAAAAATTTACATATTAACATTTTCTTTTACAGAAACATGAATTTAACACGTTGACTGCCATGAGGACCACCGGTGGCCCACACAACAATTTTAGCTCACGCCATGAGGGCCACCGGTGGCCCTCACTAGCTTTCAGCCTGGCGCCACAGCTGTTTCTACGGTAAACTTCAATATTCACTGTTCCGAATTCTGTGTTCCATGCAACTGGAAATGACCCCCCCGAGTACAGAAATAGCCGACATCCGGTCTTTTGCCACCATTTAGTGAAGTTATTGATGAGGTACACCGGTGGCCCTCATGGCGTGGGGCAAAACTTTACATATGCCATATGATATTACGTTTCAGCTGTTTTGTTGTGATTTTTATATTTTCTTCCCGCGCAATGATCAGCTTTTGAGGTTAGGTGTTTAGTAAGTGACATTGATTCTTTTTGTAACAGAAACTAGTCTGTCTAAATGTCGTAAAAACTAGTTCAAATATATAAAAACGTATTCAGGGTTGCTTTATTTAAAAACCAGAGGACTGTTTTCTATTACATTTTATGAGCTTTCAGAATATATCATTAAAAATTACGTAATACTAAAAATGGCGCTTCAATTTGTGTTTGATTTATATAAGACGCGGGGGCCACCGGTGGCCCACATGGCGCACAGCGGCACGTATAACGTGGGCTACCGGTGGCCCTCATGGCGTCAGGCGGACATACAGTTTTAATACGGCGGCCTCAGAATGACACAATAAATTATCTACGCTGGCAGTCAACGTGTTAAATAACATCATACCTCTAAATCCTTTTTTATTAGCCACCTGCCTGATTTGTACATGAACTTAACGTAAATGTACAATGAATATATCTGCTTAACAGTATAGAAACAAAAATTCATTATTTATTTTCTGTTACAAGTACAACAGTTACAAGTACAACAGTTACAAGTTTAACAGTTTCAAGTAGATAGCTTAAGACATTTTTTTTGTGAAAACGGAAATCCTACATGATAAAAACCAGTGTAAATCATTTTAATAATGAGTTATGATGTTAAAAAAAATCATGTATTCCTATGTACATGACATACATAGCTGTCCTATGTAGGTGCTTTGAATAAAGGATATAATGACATGTGATAATAACCCTGTAAATCATTTTATACATTACTTTAACAATTACAAGGGTTTCCTATAAATTAAGATCTCCAACAAGCTTCCATCGTAACTGAGAGAGCTGGTTTAAATCTCATAACAGTGCCATGTTCCTCGTTTCCCTTACCACTACTCCAGTTGGTTCCCATCTCTTTGTGATGCTCCGTCTTGGCTTCATCTGTTAACGATGGAAGGAAAAAACACTCCCACCAAGTGTAAATTGCAGTCTGTGATGAGATTTCTGTGGTTCAAGAGATCAACAAAATCCATCTCTACTTGACTAATGTGTATGGAGATAAAAAATGGATGTAGGTTATGTAAGGAGTTTGCAAAAGGCCATACAAACGTGTGGAAAACGACCGTCCAGAGGCTGATCTCCTTCTTTGGACGAGATAGTGAAAAAAGTTCGGAAACATTTCCTTGCAGAATGGCGTGTGACTATGCGAGACTGCTAAACATGAAGAGGATGTCTCTAAGACTATAATGGAAAAGATTTTGATTGATTTGATGATAATTTGAAATATCAAAAGGTGTACACTAAGAGGGTGCTGCAGTCGCTCACCACTGAACACAAAGAGAAGCACAACTAAAATACTTGCAGGTTTCTGCCCCATTACCAGTGAGAGAGTAAGGAATATTTAGATCCAATTGTATCTGGGGAGGAGACTTAGGTTCACTATTTCATGCCAGTGACTAAGAAAAATCAAAACATATCCCAGTTCTACAATTGTCAAGAAGTTTAAGCAAACTCTTAACAGCTAGGAATTTGATGGCGTCCTGTATTCTGGAACAAAAAAGGCTTTCTGCTTGTCAACTTCCTGGGAAGAAGTACAACAATAAATGCGGCAAGGTACTGCGAGACACTAACAAAAAGTTACGGCATGTCAGACTATACAAAAAAAGGGAGACGTCAGCTGACAAAGGGAGTTTGTTTGCATCATGACAACACCACCCCACGTCTCCTTCACCACGACTGATCTCAAATTTAAGTGGGAAACCATGGACCATCCTCGATAGAGCACTGATTTGGCCCCCATCAGCTACTGTTTGTTCATTAACTTTTGAGGGAATACAATTCCCAAGCACTGAAGAGCTGAAGGAAGCTGTCGATTCCTTCCTGCACGAGTCATTAGGAGAGTGGTATGATGCACACATGAAAAAGCTTCTGGAGTGACTTCAAAAGTGCATTGATCGTGATAAGGACACAGTAAAAAATAACTAATACTCGTAGCTTTCAGAATCTGTAATTTATTTTACAATAAAATGGTGTTTACTTTGTGAAAAAACATTGGAGATCTTAATTTACTGGCAAACCCTCATATATTTTCTTAAAATTACGCTAAATCAGCAAAAAAGTCAGCGCGATCGAGTACATTAGAAGAAGGTAGATTGCGTTGTTTGTTCTTATTATCAACAGCAAGAAGCTCAGGATTTTCAAAAAATGAAATTGGCCAGAATCTTAGCGTTTGATCTACAGACGATGAAGCAAGAAATGCTCCGTCATGAGATATATCCATTGCTTCTACAGATAGATCATGGTGTCCAACCACTCCTAACTGCCTGTGAGGAAACAGGTATGTGGCTCTGAAACAACAACAAAACTATTTTAACAAATATTTACAAGTATAAAAAAATTATATTTGGCTTAAGACAAACTGGGTCAAAATATTATAAATTTTGAGAGATAGTACTGTAAGGCTATTGATAGTCTTACTCAAGCTAAAATTGACTTTTATCACTTGAGTAAGAATCTCAATAGCCGTATTGTATTCTCTCACAAAATTTATAATATTTTAGAACCTAAAATTAATTTAAATTGTTTTGATGAATTTAAAAAATAATTTTTCTGCTGGCTTTTAAAAACCCTTTTTACAGTTTAGACGAGTTTTTTACTGTAGATATTCTTAGTTTTTAAAGTACTGTAAATTATTATCAATTTAAATTCCATTAGAGTAAAAACTTCTCATTAAACCATGAGTAGTCATATTTTAGTATGTAAGTAAGTATTGTAATGACTTGGCTATTGCAATGACTGTTATTGTGACTTTGTTAATTATTTAAAATTTGTGTTCCAAATAAAGATGTATTTTTTTAGTGTAACTATCTTTTCTACAGCTAGAAATTGATAAACATTCCTTCAAATAAACATGTAGTATACCATTAGGAAGCATTTACATTGAATAAGCTTGACAAATTTCTTTTACTTAAAACCCAGGTATAAATAAAGAGACAGCCATAGGTCTGAGGGTGAACAATTTCAATAACTAAGTGTTCTGGCCACCTGGGCGTGTGCCCAGGTCTCTCTTAACTGAAACAATGAAGGAACTACGATACTATTCATGCTATTTATGAATAGTATCATGAAGGCTAAGTACGTTACAATAGTAGCTTGTGATAGAGGAAGACTTAACTTATTTTTGGGAATTGGCCATATCCTCTAAGATTATTATTTTGACTAAGACGCTGACTGTACAGATACGGGAAAATCTGAGGGGTGAATGAGTATAGATTGACAAATATATTGTAACTAATCAAGTTTGACTTAGCTCAGAAAGGACCATTTATTAACAGCCCAATAGCCAGGGCAACTAAGGGACCTACAGCTTTACGTGGAATCTGAACCACGTATTATTGGTCTGATTTTCAGCTATTTGACAAGATTTATACTCACTTCTCCTCCCTACACAACATCTGGACCCTGGCCTCCACCCAAAATGGACACAACAGACTTATTTGGTAGTTTCTACATCAATGGCAACCATTAAGCAGATGCAATATCAATATTAAGAGAACCGAGTATAGAACCTATCGCCTACAATTTCCACAAAATGTTGTCCCCAAGTAGCTGGGTTAAAGCACTGCACCACCCGACTTATTATGAGATCAAATTTAAAAAAAATCTATATTTAAGACAACATAGGAAATAACAAATTTTAATACACGTGAGACATGTAGTATTTGCCTAGGAAGGAAATAAGCAAAACCTGTGAGGAATTTGATTGTTTTCCATGGTAGTTTACTTAATATGGAGGGATAAGCCAAGCTTACTATTCAGAATTTCTTCTTAGACCAATGTGTTGATTCTAGCACCTTTTTCAAGGACGTATTTTCAAAAGGAGATTTTGCAAGATATTTTGGGCTCTACATGTATCATCACCTGAACCTAACTTAAGTTTTGCAGAACAATGCAATCCAGAGTTAGTAGGTTAAAAAATTGATTTTGTTGGCTCAACATTTTTAAAACTATACTGGCCTTATAGGCAGACATATTGCTGCAGATGAACCCCCTTTGAATTTCAAAATGTATAACCGACAAAAACCAACTAAATGGGGCTAGATTGTATGTACTAGCAGATTCTATAAACAGCTATTTATTATTGATACCTTATTATGGATCTTATACTACCAATAGTCTCATTCGCCCAGACTTCCCATTCACTTCTAGGATAATTCAATATTTAGCAACAATGCTTCAAAATGTTACCAACCAATCAGGCTAAATTATTTATACAGATAGACATTTATACAGACTTACATTGGAATTGACTTGGCCAGAGAACTTTTAGCTAAGGGGATATATACTATTGGCACGTTAATGCTGAACAGAAAAGGGCTCCTTAAGAAAAGTAAGGAAAAAAATGTAAGAAATTAGAAAAACAAAGTGGTAACATTCAAACATAAAATTACTGATGTTATGGCTTTACATTGAAAGGAAAAAAGGTTAGTAAGTATGATTAGTACTAGTTACGGTTTCGCTAAGTACTTAAAGTCTAAAATGGTAGTGGAAACTGTACTTTTGGATCCTAGAAGTCTCGGTTGTGAATAGTTTTATACTATATAACATCGATAGAAATGTCAAAAATGTAGCCCTGCCATATGGTTTATCATAAGCAGCTAACTGAAGGTCTTATAGCTGATGTACGGAACATGAATGAATGAATCAATATAATTTATTTCCATAATAAATTGCTCAAATACAATATGTACATAATAATTAAAGCAGTATTAAATGTAACATTATATTACACTAATAATAATACAGAAATATAACGCCCACATGGGCCTAAGCCTATGTGTGAGCATGTGCCTAATATAACATAATAAACTGTCATTAATGAAAAAAGTAAAAAAATACAAGTTTACTATCATTGAAAATAAAAGAAAATTGTACGTTTAGGCTTAAGGTCAGGATTGTGTTGGACGTGTAGACTGTCAATATATTAAAATAAAAAAATAAAAAGAACTTGAGACCTGAAGCACTGTAGGCGAAGTTCCATTGAAGGAGATGCAACAATCTGGTTGAATGGATTATACCGTTCAATCCAAACTCATGAAAGAAGATTAAGGATTGTGCTACACCAGTTTAAAACTACAATAAACAATTGGCTTATATTTCAAAATGACTTTTAGATTTAAAAATGTAATCTGAAGGCTGCTGTTTGGATTTAAACTAACAAAACTTTGTGAGTAAATCCTGTAATGTTTTAACACTTTAACCGAAACACCCGTCTCTGAGACGGATGGGGAAATTTCGTTATTGAATGTTGGCAACACTACTTCTTTCCAGAGGCTGGGCTTCGCAGTACCTTTCGGCCACCCCTCCCCTCAAATGCTAACCGGTTTTCAGTTGGTTTTCGGCCATTGTTTGTGACTGACATATTGTTTTCGTGAACTCTACCCGTCTCGCAGACGGGACGCTTCGTATTACGTTTGGCACTCAGCCGTCTTAGAGGCGGGATGTTTCGAATTGTGTTTTTGAATATTTAGTCAAACATTGAAGTGTTGCGTATTGTACAAATATTTAGTGCAACGTGTACAAAGTGTATATATTTTTGTTTATCTGTAGTTTTTTCCTAGTGTTATATTTTTGTAGTGATTTTGTTTTTCTCTCTTTGTGTGCAGACATGGATCGTCCGTCTACTTCCAGTGGTAAAGTTAGTGTCAGGGACTCAAACTTTCAAGATCGCATAAGGCGAATGCTTCATGATGTGGAGTCAGACAGTGACATAGAAAGTCCTGTGGATGATTCTGATGAAGATCCTCACTACGTTCCAGTGAAAAATAGTCAAGAGAATGATAGTGAAAGCAGTGACGATGATGACGAAGTAGTAGACGAAGATTTGCAGGAATTGAATGAAAATGAGGAAATGAATGTAGATGAGCCGAATCGACCAGAATACTTATTTAACCGCCTAAAAAATGGCGAATTCGGACCTCCTTACTGCTGGACAACTAAAGAACCACCCAGAAATGTAAGAACGCCAGCAAGGAATATAATTAGAGGAAGACTGCCAGGGTTATTGCAACCAGCTAAAGCTTTGGGGAATTCTCCCAGCACCAAAGATGTCTGGTCGCTCTTATTTGATGATGGAATGGTTCAAAATATTGTAACTTACCCAAATAAAAAACTTGAATCTGTGCGCAGTGGGTTGGATGCACGTACCCATAAATCAAACTATAGAGATACAGATGAGTTAGAAATAAATGCCTACATTGGTCTTCAATTATTAGCAAGCATTCTTAAGTCAAGCCGCGAGGATATGGCATCGCTATTCTCAAAAGATGTGACAAATAGGCCATACTTCAATGCCACTATGTCAGTCAAGCAATTTGAAATACTGACATCTTGTATAAGGTTTGATGACAAAGAAACTAGAGTTCAACGTAAGAAAGAAAATAAAGCGGCAGCTATATCAGAGTTATTTTCACAGTTATTCTCTAATTCACAAGAAAACTATAGCGTTTCATCATGCGTCACAGTTGATGAGATGCTAATACCCTTCAGGGGTAGATGTTCATTCAGAGTTTATATGCCGAAAAAGCCTCACAAATACGGCATAAAGGTTCAATGTCTGTGTGATGCTGCCACATCTTACTTGTACAATGGGTACATATACACAGGGAAAGATTCTGACGGAGTTGGACTTACTGAAAAAGAATTAATGCTGCAAAAACCAACTCAAACCGTTGTGCGCTTATCTAAACCACTTCATCATACTAACAGAAACATCACCTCTGACAACTATTTCACATCTCTTGAGATCGTAGATGTTTTGAGATCAAAAGGTCTAACCGTAGTTGGAACACTAAATAAAAATAGGTTGGTGATACCTCAAGAACATCTGCCTCAAAGTGGTCGACCTGTAGGCTCATCTTTGCACTGTTTCAATAATGGAATAACAATGGTATCATATGTTCCGAAGAAAAATAAGGCTGTTATCTTCATGTCTACTATGCATTATACTAGTGAAATTGACGAAACCACACACAAACCGGAGATAATATGTTACTACAATAAAACAAAGTGTGGTGTGGACCTAATGGACATGAAGTGTGCCATATACGCTTCTAATCGTAGAACTCGACGATGGCCACACGCCTTGTTTTGCAGAATCCTCAACGTATGTGGTGTGAATGCCTACATTCTCTACCTCTGCTATAAGGATGCTCCAATTGTATCAAGGTAGGCCTAATTGTGTATTTACCTATTACTGCTATTTCATTTTACATTTTATACTACATTTTTCTTCATTGAGATTTATTTTTCTTTGTAATGGACAACAAAATAAGTATCTTAAAAATTTGTATTCCCTTTATCCAATTACTCTAGCCAATATTCTACAAAGTATTCACAGCTGGGAGTACAATAAGTTTTATATTTCAGGTTCACGATTCTGAAGAAGCTTGCACAAATGCTAATTGAACCACACATGTGTCAACGACTAGAGATACCTAATCTAATTCGGGACACAAAGGACGAAATTAGAAAGGCTCTTGGTATGACAGCACCACAACGTCGTAATGTGGAGGGGATTACCGAAGACAGGTTGCCTAAGAGGAAAACCTGCAGGAAATGTCCATCAGCAAAAAAAAAAAAAAAGGATGACAGCTTACTGCTGCATAAAGTGCAAGAATCCCATCTGTTTGGAATGCAGCAGAAAGCTCTGCACAGACTGTGCTGCTGACTGTGTTTAGATAAAGTAAATTACAATCATGTAATCATTATCTTTTTCTCATTCTTTTATATGAAACAAACTATTCATAACATAAAATACTTTTTTTACTATGTAGGTCTGTGTAAAAGTATGTATAATCAATAAATTTTGCATTTAAAATAACTTTGCTGTTCATTATTTGTAATAAGCCTTTAATTATTTAACCTACCATTTAAATATACTACAAAACACACAATGCAGTCTGTGAGACGAGATGTTTCGGATAGTGTGTTTCACGCTATGTTTCGGTTAAGGTGTTAACAATATTTTTTTATTCTATTACTGTCTTAAATTTTATTACTGTTATAATTTGTGTTATTTATTCAGTTGTGTTTATATGTAGCGCCTTAAGGAAAAATATGTATTAAGTGTAATACGCCATATAATGTTTTGTAACTGTATTTTTTTCCGTTGTCTTAAATATTTTAAATGTTATCACTGTTATTGCCGTATTATTTACTTAGTTGTGTTTATGTATAATGTGACTACAAATTATTCACTGCAAGGATTCACATATATTGCAATTAATTAATAGTACTGATTGTAATTAATTAATTGACCTGGCCTATTTGAGAGAGAGAGAGGGGAGAGAGAGAGAGAGGGGGGAGAGAGAGAGGGGGAGAGAGAGAGGGGGAGAGAGAGAGAGAGGGAGGGAGAGAGAGAGAGAGAGAGAGAGAGAGAGAGAGAGAGAGAGAGAGAGAGAGAGAGAGAGAGAGAGAGAGAGAGAGAGAGAGAGAGAGAGAGAGAGAGAGAGAGAGAGAGAGAGAGAGAGAGAGAGAGAGAGAGAGAGAGAGAGAGAGAGAGAGAGAGAGAGAGAGAGAGAGAGAGAGAGAGAGAGAGAGAGAGAGAGAGAGAGAGAGAGAGAGAGAGAGAGAGAGAGAGAGAGAGAGAGAGAGAGAGAGAGAGAGAGAGAGAGAGAGAGAGAGAGAGAGAGAGAGAGAGAGAGAGAGAGAGAGAGAGAGAGAGAGAGAGAGAGAGAGAGAGAGAGAGAGAGAGAGAGAGAGAGAGAGAGAGAGAGAGAGAGAGAGAGAGAGAGAGAGAGAGAGAGAGAGAGAGAGAGAGAGAGAGAGAGAGAGAGAGAGAGAGAGAGAGAGAGAGAGAGAGAGAGAGAGAGAGAGAGAGAGAGAGAGAGAGAGAGAGAGAGAGAGAGAGAGAGAGAGAGAGAGAGAGAGAGAGAGAGAGAGAGAGAGAGAGAGAGAGAGAGAGAGAGAGAGAGAGAGAGAGAGAGAGAGAGAGAGAGAGAGAGAGAGAGAGAGAGAGAGAGAGAGAGAGAGAGAGAGAGAGAGAGAGAGAGAGAGAGAGAGAGAGAGAGCTTTATTTCAACATCTTAGTGGTATGAAAAGGTGTAAGAAATTTAACATCAAGTTACAATGTCAATCATAAAGGTTTTGCCAGTCCAAAAATTCTTGAATGGTGTAAAAAGGTCTTTCTTGGAGCCACTTCGTCAGGTCCACTTAATTACTCGATCAAAATACCCTTTTCATCACTACTCTTTAAGCGTCTCATATGAGCTATTGAGCATCCATATTAGTAAACTTTTACATACCAGCCTATTCACTGTCTGATATACGATTTTATTTAATGTCATACTCTCTCACGAAATATTCCATAAACAACAAGTGTAACTCTAGTATATAAATTACCAAAGCTATACTCGTACACGTACAGTGATATTGACACTGTAACCCACCCACCCACCCATACACGTACAGTGGTATTGACCCACCCGCCCACCCATACACGTACAGTGGTATTGGCCCACCTGCCCACCCATACTGGTACAGTGGTATTACTGACACTGACCTTAACACTTTTGAGGTCATCTTGAGTCTTGAGTTCTGGTTGCAGGTTGTTAAACAGCTTCGTGCTGCGTAGGAAGGTTTCTTTTCAAAGAGGGACAATCTGTGTAAGGGTAGACTGAAATTGTTGCCATTCCTGGTTGAGTATCCATGTAGGTCCATGTTTCTTGTTAAATTCTTGTTCATTTTGAAAAGGATTGTTTCCAGAATGTAGAGGTTGGTGACTGTTAGGAGGCGGAGTTCCCCAAAAATTGGTCTACAGCTTGTGCACCAGTCTACTCCAGTCATAATCCTTAGTGCCCTTTTCTGGACAATTAAAACATGCTCCAGGTTGCTATGTGAGGAGCCGCCCCATACTACAATGGCATATCTGATGTGGCTTTCAAATAAGGAATGATAAGCAATAGTCATTGCTCCAGGGGTACAGACAGCTTTTATTCTTCTAAGAGCAAATAAAGTACCGTACTGCTGAGTTTGGAACAAAGGGTATCTATGTGACTCTTCCAAGATAGTTTGTCATCAATGGTGACGCCAAGGTACTTTGTTGAAGAAGCTAATTGTAATTGAGGAAAAATATTTGTATTGTACTTTCTGTTTCCAAAGATTATGTGCTTTGTTTTTGTCTGATTGAAAACTAGATCATTATTTTCACAGTATTGAGATTTAAGGCAATAAACGAGTTGATTTCCAGAGTTTCGAATGATTTGCTTGAAAACTGAGTCATCTTCGTACATTATTGTGTAACTATAGGGGTCCAGGTAAGATGGTAGGTCATTTGTGAATAAAATGAAACGAACTGGTCCCAGAACTGACCCTTGTGGAACACCTCTTCTTATAGGTTGAAGGCCTGATCTTATCTTTGTTTTTTGTCCATTTATACTCTGGCTTATCTCAACCAGCTGATTTCTGCCATGAATGTAGTTGGAGAACCATTTTAAAGCAGTGTTCTGAATTCAAAGGTTATGGAGTTTGTCTAGGATCAGTCAATGACTCAGGCTGTCAAAAGCTTTACTCAAATCAAGAAAAATGCTGAAAGTGCTTTCTCTGCCCTCAAGATTATCGGTAATGTGTTCAACCATGTCCACAATTGCTGTCACGGTGGATCTATTTTGTAGAAATCCATGCTGATGGTTTGTGAGTAGATGGTTGTTATCCAGATGGTTAAATAATCGGAAAAGAGCAAGTTTTTCTAGAATCTTCGAAAACGTTGAAATGAGGGAGATGGGTCTAAAATTTTCGATTTTATTTTTGCTTCCCTTTTTGTGCAGTGGATGTAGTTTAGATATTTTTAATTTTGTGGGGAATTCACCACTTTGAAAAGAAAGGTTGATGATATGTTGCAAGGGGACAATAAATTCCTCAAAACTGTATTTTATAATATTTTATGACATTTCATCCAGACCCGCAGATGATTTTGGTTTTAAGCTATTTATAATTTTACGAATCTCATTTGTAGAAGTCATGGAAAAACAAGTTAATGGGACTTGGATGTCTGATAGGGTTGAGCTGAGTTCACTGTGGTTTGACTTTTTTTACTAAGCATGTTTTCAGCAGCAGTGGAAAAATATTCATTAAAATGGTTGGCCACCGCAGTAGGGTCTGTTACTATTTGACCGTCTATATTGAGGTTATACATGCCAGAATCCTGTTGCTCAGTTCTTCGCCTTTCAGAATTTATTGTGTCCCATATTGCCTTGGGTTTGTTTTCTGAATTATTGATATATTCAGTGTTATGCCTTTTTCTCAATGATTTTAGTTTTAAGTCATATGTTTTCTTTTGAATGGCTGCTTGTTGCTTGTCTTCCTCCTGCCCACTGATTTTATACTTTTCTTCAGCTTCTAGGAAACTAATTTTAAGATTTCTTGCCTCTTTATCGTGGAAGACTGCTTTCTTGAGGTTTTTATTGTTTCGTGATTTTTTTGTTTGGGCAGGTAAGGTCCAGAGCTGCTGTTACTTTAAGTATAAAATTATTATATGCTTCCTCCACTTCCTCACATGTAAGCACACACTCCCATGACTCTGCAGCAAGAAGTGTTTTAAACTCCGCTAAGTTGTTTTTGTTAAGGTATCGTCTTACAGAAGTTGTTTTGAACTTAACCTTCTCCGTAAGCTTTAGCCGACAAAAGCTGACCAGTGTGGTCTGATATGCCTGTCTTTAGGACTTCAACTTCAATATCTTCAAGATTGTTAGAGTTTATGCAGACAGTATCAATAGAGGTTGAGTTATCTTTTGTTATTCTTGTCGGAGGTAGTAGCAATCGCTTAATGTCATAAGATGTTAAAAACTCAGTGAACCTTGTTCTATCCGAAGTTAAAGTCAAGTCATCAATATTGGTGTCACCTATTAAAATTGTTATGTTTTGTTTATGAAGAAAGGTTAAAAGAGCATTTGTTAATACTTGAAAAGCTTGAGTCATTAATTCTATGGTCAGGTTAAGTAAAATGTATATCCCCAAGACATAGAGATATTTTTTTCTTTCCAATTTTAATTTTAACTCCTGAAATTTCACACACCAATGGCACGCTGAATTTTGCCACATCTAGGTCGTCAATCTCAATTTCTAAGTCACTGTGTTTGAAAATCGCTACTCCTCCATTCAAGATATTTTATCTGCTGAACGAGGATATTAAGTTGTAATTTTGTAATCGTGTGTCACGAATCTCTTCATCATCCTGGCCTTGTTCTGTTATCACTATAAGACCTGGTTTAATTGATTGTAAAAGATGATTTAGTCTATCTACTTTGTAGCTGATTCTATCAGTGTTTTGGTGAAAGATAGTTAATTTCTCCTCTCTTTTAGACTTTTCTTTCTGAAAATCCTTTGTTAACTTTGCAGTATCAATTCTTGTGCTTTTATTTTGCTGTTGCTTGGGATGTTCTTGTCTAAAAAATCCTCTAAATGCTGAATTACAGTATGTGGAGCAGTTACATCTGTATTATCGACCAATGACAAGAAGGCCCTGAAGTACGTATTGTCTTTACCCATGTTCTTTAAATTCTTTGAATAATTACAGTCCCTTGCCATAAGGTTTTTGTAGAATTCAATGTATTTAGAGAAAACTCCTCGCAGGTCTCATGCTTGGCTCTTAGCTTAGAGTTTATGGGCGGAGTTTTAGTTAGTTTAAATATTTCTTGAGCTGATCTAATTGGTCTTGCCTTTTCCAATAGCGCTTTGTTTTTTGCCATCTGTAGTGGTACTTCTAGAGGCTCATTCTTTGGAACAGGATCCTTCATCTTTTCGTCATCACTACGGAGGGAATTACTCTTGGCCATCTGCAATGACACACTAAACTGGCTTCTCCGAATGGGTGTTTTGTTCCTGCTTGGGTTGTGCGTTGAGAGACTATGTGGTTTCTTAGTAGATTGACTTGTATTAAGTCCTTTGTAGTTTTTTTTTTTTTTTTTTTGCCTCATCAATGAAATTGGGGAGGTTTGTATAGGTTTCCGTTTTGAAGGGAGTTTTGGGGAGTTCAGGTCAGATCTTTCTGCTGTTTGGTATATAGCACTCTGATCCTGGAATATATCAACAAGTGACTTTATTTCTAATTCCGCTTGCTTTTGTCTAGATTTTAGAATTTCAAGTTCCTGTTTTTGTATGGAATGAAGTTGTGAGGTCAGGGCTTTAAGTGACGACTCCATGTTTTCTTGTTTGGTTTTAAACTGGGAAATTTCAAGAAGAAGGGATTGTGAGTTTGGGGTTGATGTAAATAGGTGATTCTCTAGAAGTGATGTTGTTTGTGTAAAATCTTCTACAGTATTTGGGTTAATTTTATGCATTTCTTTGCTGTTCTCTATCTTGCTATTCAAGAGTTTGATTGTCTTTTCTTGATCCTTTATTTGTTTAATGTAACCACTAATTGTTTGACTTTGTTTCTCATCGCTCTCTTCGTAAAAACGTTGAGTTTCCATTCGACATTGTTTTTCCTTTTTTAGTTGATTTTGTGTTTCTGTCAGTAGGTGAAAAAGCTTTTCAACCTCAGAACTTTTTAATTCTAACTTTTTTTCAAGGTCTCCTGTACATGCTTCGATACTTGCCAACTGAGCTTCTAGTCTTGAGTTTCGTTGTTTTATAGATGTATTTTCTTCAAGAAGGGCTGAGCCTATTTTTGCTGCTACTTGTAAACTGTCATCTATGTTCTCTATATCTTGGAAGAGATTATTTTCAATCAAACTATGTTCAATGTTTTTGATTGAACTGTTTAATGAATCAACATAGCTGTGATTATCAGTATCTAAGCTACGCTTGTAGCCAGGTAAGTTTTCAACGTAGAGACTTTCCGCTTCTCGCAGCTCTTCATTAAACTTTTTGTTTTTATAGTTATCAGGTTTAGGTTTGCTATGAATTATTTTATTTTCTGCATAGCGACAAAGATCACATTCTTTTAGAGTTGCTGTGTTATAGTCACCAAAGAAAATAATACTATACTTTAGTGGTTTTCCATTTTCGTTAGGAACCAGTTCTTTGATTTTTGCTGGCCAGTAGGGGTAGCCTCTGAGTTTGGCAAAAACTAGATCCCCTGTGGCAAACATGTTAAAATGAAAACTAATTAGCGACTAATAATGAAGTTGGTCAATCAACAGTAATTTGCAAATATATGTTATTAGTGCCAATTAACTATAAACTATATAGCTGTCAGATGTAGTTGTCAAGAGGTGTTATAACTGTGATTGATTTAATGGTAATCAATATTCCTTATCAATTCAGAAAAGGAACTGTGATTGATTTAATAATAAACAATATTCCTTGTCCATGTATTGTTGGTCGGTGGCTTTAATAAATCTTGATTTATAATAAAAAAAATGTTGATTTATTTACATCCCGTATTTTAAATAATCATAGATACCAACAGTGTCACAATAACAACATAATCCTACCTCGCCACAATAACAACATAATCCTACCTCGCCACAATAACAACATAATCCTACCTCGCAATATCACCACGTTTTTTAGAAACAAAACATATTCCTCCTGCATATCATTGTTTACTTACCACCACATGTTAATGATCCCAACAAATTTAAAAGCCAATAGAAAAAATTTTAATTCAAAAGGAGTACTACAGGGCGTTTCAAAAAGGACTTTACGAATTTGAAAATTCATATAACATTTATTAAACAAGGTACAGAGCTGGTTTTGGTGTTGTTTTAAAGGAAAATAGTTTAAGTTTTAACTCGCGTAGTCCGTTAGTGCCTAATCGCGCCGCACAAGTGCTAGTGACAGTTTCGTTTAACATGGCTGCCTTCACTGGACCGGAGCGTGCTAGTTGTGTGTTTTGGTTTGAAGAATCGAAGTCTGCGACAACAGTTCAGTAATTTTCGTACCAAGTACGCTAAAGATCCTCCTAGTAGGCCTACAATTTATGAGTGGCATAGTTGTTTTGTAGAAACAGGGTGCTCAGTGAAACATAAAAAATCCTCAGGTTGTCCAAGCACATCTGACAAAGTCGTTGAGCAAGTGAGACAATGTTTTGTAAATAGCCCTACGAAATCGACCCGGCGTGCATCTCGTGACCTGCAAGTACCACATACGACGGTTTGGTGTGTGTTAAGAAAACGTTTGCACTTGAAACCATACCGATATTCGCTTTTGCAAGCAATTAAAGTCACTGATAAGATTGCCCGTAGGAACTTCTGTGTGGATATGTTAAATCGAGTGGATGATGATGAACATTTCTTGGACAACATAATCTTTAGTGACGAGTCCACTGTTCACTTAAGTGGCAAGGTAAACACACATAACTGTAGGATTTCGGGCAGCGACAATCCACATGAAACATTACAACATGTTCTTGATAGCCCTAAAGTGAACGTTTTTTGTGCGTTGAGCAAGAGGAAAGTGTACGGCCCCTTTTTTTTCCAAGAGAGAACCATCAATGGGATAGTGTACCTTGATATGTTGCAACAATTTTAATACCACAGATCGATGAGGATGACCAAGAACGAAATGTTTTCTTTATGCAAGATGGCGCACCACCACACTATCTGACTTACGTCCGGGATTTTCTAAATGACCGCTTCCCAGGTCAATGGATTGGCCGTGATGCGCCAATTGCATGGCCCCCCCGTTCCCCAGACCTGACACTGCTAGATTTTTTCTTCTGGGGTTTCATAAAAGATATGGTGTACGTACCTCCTTTGCCGGCCACTCTACCTGAACTTAGAGCAAGAATTTACGCTGCTGCTGAGCAAGTTAGACCTGAAATGCTAGTGCGAGTCTGGGAAGAAATCGACTACCGATGGGATGAATAACCAACAGAAGCCACATAGAACACCTTTAGTTTAAGGTAAAAAAACTTGAAGTATTTTCCTTTAAAATAACACCAAAACCAGCTCTGTACCTTGTTTAATAAAATTTATATGAATTTTTAAAGTTGTAAAGTCCTTTTTGAAACGGCCTGTATAGTGTCAAGGACTTCTTACTTGAAAAAAAAGAGTAGTTTTAGATGTTATGTTGTAGTTGTAGTTTACCATACTATAGAAACTACAACTACATATAGTAGGGGAGACCGGGGCTAGTTGGGTACAGGGGCATGTTGGTACATTGCTTCTAGACGGAAATACAAACGCGTGGTGGAGGGGAGAGTGGGACCGGTCTGATCCCCTCTACCACCCGGCCGACCTCTTGAGTTGTCAGTTCACTGTTTGCAGTTGTTTGGATTTTACGCTGCTATTTATGTTTTATGAGCCGGTAAGTAATTTTTGCATACTTTCTTTGAAGTTTTTTCTAGCGTAAACTGTAATATTAATCGTACACAATATGATACACTGTTATAAAGAGTTTATTTGGCTATACTTAGGTATTTTTAAACTAAATTTATCTTCAAAAGACAAGGTTGTAGGAACTGTAGAGTAAAAAAGATGGCGACGGGGCTAGTTGGGTACACCTATGAGGGGGCTAGTTGGTACAATGTACCAACTAGCCCCACGACCATATTACAAATGTAATTGTTGTTGTTATAGGCCTAACTATTAATGACAAAGACGGTAGAGTGAGTTATTATAATATTAGTGATAAACTAAACATGTATGTTGTACACCTTCGAATATGGCAAGAATGTCTTACAAAATACCTTGTGTATTTTCAAAGTAGGCCTACAATGATAATAGGAATCTCTTACTTAGTGAGTAATACAATTTGGTGTGATTTTTCAGGATCAACTATGGTGAGAACATATATTAGAAAGACTGCGCGTGGGAGCACTACTCCCCAGATTATGCATGAAGCAGTAACTCAAGTAAAAGGAGGATTAATGACACTGAGGGGAGCTGCGAAACATTTCCAAATTCCTCTAAACACCTTGGCGCGGTACTGCAAAAAAATCAACCAGCAAACTGAAATTGGGCCTCGAGACGAACCTTTACAAACGCAAGACCATGTTGTCACCCAGCCAGTGCCTGATGAGGGTAGGCTATATAAATGTTTTTCTTTAGCCTACTGATTTACTATACCTATTAACAAACAAGTTTATATACATTTATTATTTGTTTGAAGTAACTGCGTTCTTAATTTGTAGGCTTAATAATTCTACAGTTGCCTACAATAGAATGATAGTTTTTTACAAAAAGTGATGTTTTTCAGAACTGTCATTGCCACGCTCCATAGAACGACAAGTCACCTCTGAATCCCAGGATGAGAGGAACTCTTCTTGTAAGACTAATGCAGCCCACAACTCTGATTCAACTGTAAAAGAGTCCACCATACCGTGGCTCTCATTTGGATATATCCAGCCTCGATTAGTAAGTAGCCTACATTACAGTTATAAAAGCTAATAATAATAATTATTAGTTTTAAACTATCAGTTTGATTATGTGACTTAATAATTGCGATAACTTTGATCCGATCACCATACATTAAGCCCGTGTTGTATCAGGCTGTCTGAAATATAGGTTAATAGATAGTAGGCCCCTAACTTTTGTTTTCAATTAAATGACCAATGTTGAAAATATAACTAATCTTAGTTGTTCTTTTTGTTCAGATTTTCACACCTGATCAAGAAAAACAACTGGTTGAGTATTTAAAGAAAGCATCTGACATTTATTTTGGCTTGACTCCTGCTGATGTTCGCAGATTTGCGTATACATATGCTGTAGCTTGTGGACGAAAAGTTCCAGAGCGATGGGTTGACTATGAAATGGCTGGCGTCGAATGGTTGACAGGTTTTCTCAAAAGACACCATACTCTATCAATTAGGTCCCCACAAGCCACTAGTTTCTCTCGTGCCACCAGTTTCAATAAAACCAACGTTGGTATGTTTTTTGAGAACTTAACTACAGTGTATAACCGCTTGAAGCTTGGGCCGGCAGACGTATGGAATGTCGATGAAACAGGGTTTACAACTGTGCACAAACCTGACAAAATTGTTGCTCGCAGAGGCTTCAGGCAGATTGGCAGTCTTACATCTGGTGAAAGAGGAACTCTAATAACAGGAGCCTTTGCGGTAAATGCAGCTGGAATCTCAATTCCTCCATTTTTAGTGTTTCCGCGAGTGCATTATCGTGAACATTACCTACGTGATGGGCCAGTTGGATGTGGTGGAGACGCCAACCCTTCAGGATGGATGGTTGAGAAAAACTTTTTGAAGTTTGCAAAGCACTTTGTTTCATTTGTGAGGTGTTCACAGGAACGACAATGTTTGTTATTGTTAGACAATCATGACTCACACTTATCTGCGGAAGTGTTGGACTACTTTAAAGATAATGGAGTCACCCTTTTGTCCTTTCCACCACATTGCAGCCACAAACTGCAACCTCTAGACCGATCTGTTTATGGTCCAATGAAAAAACACTTCAATTCAGCTTGTCAGTCATGGGTTGCTACAAACAAGAGACCAATGACTATTTATGATATCCCTGGAATTATATCAAAAAGTGCTCCTTTGGCATTAACGCCATCAAACATCATGTCCGGTTTTAGAACGACGGGCATTTTCCCTCTTAATCCTGACATCTTTACAGACGCCGATTTCATGCCAAGTTTTGTAACTGATAGACCTAACCCAGAACTTGTTTCGCCTAAAAATGATATCCGAAGCGAATCATTCATAGAACATACAACCACATCCCACATAAATGACCAGGAAGTTGCTGTAACCTCAAATTCGAGAGTGGTTGTGGAGAGTCCTACGCCTGGTCCTTCAAGGCTTCATCCAACTCCAGAAGAAGTTCGTCCATTCCAAAAGGCGGATCCTCGTAAAGGAACTAATAGAGGAAGAAAAAGGAGGGTGTCTGCAATTTTGACTGACACTCCAGTTAAAAATAAGTTAGCTGAAGACCAAAAAATAGCAAAAAGTAAGAAATTTGAACGATATGATAAGAAACAAAGAATTGATCGTGAAAAGGCTACAAGCAGCAGTGTAAAGCGTTTGTTTGGTGATAAAACACGTCTTCCTAGAAAAAAGACAAAACCAATCGAACATTTAGAATATGAGAGTGAGGATGATGATGATTCATGTGTGTGTATATACTGCTTCGAAAAATATAAAAATTCAAAATTCGGTGAAGACTGGATAAGATGTATGAAATGCAAGAAATGGGCTCATGATAAATGTGTTAGGGGCAGCAAAAAGTACTTTGTTTGCCTTCATTGTGATGAATTTGATGATATGTGAAAACGTTTAGACAAACCAATATCTACCATATAGAGTTGATTTTTTAATGTAAACATGTATGATTAATAAATTGATGTACAATTTCAAGATCTGCCACAATATACTGTTTTATCCCTTAACTCCTATGCAGTTTTATTTATGTACCAATATGCCCCGGGTAATGTACCAACTTGCCCCGATACGGGGGCAAGTTGGTACACGTGCATTGATAAACAAAGTAAACTTTTATGACGTTTTTCTTTGGTAAAACTACTTCTAATATATTTTTTTTATTAGCTTAAGATATATATTTTATTGTATGATTATTAGTTTTCTAAAAATATTAGTTATCAAAATTAGAAAATTCAGTAGACGGAAGTGTACCCAACTAGCCCCGGTCTCCCCTACTTTAATATTTTACCTTTGCCTGTGCAATTTTTTGTATTGTTTGTGGCAAAATAAATGATTTGACTAACCAATAAAAGTTTTTACATTGTCCAGGAATTATCAATGACTGACAATTCTTAGTTGGTTTGTACAAGGGTGTGTTAATGGGGCTATTTAAGTAATGTTCAAATACAGTAAAATAAATTCAAATTAAGTTCAAAAAAATAATTTGTATTATTTTCATTTTATAGTAGTCGTATGTGTAATGGCTATATATTCTTTGACATGACTAATTTCTGTACAGTAATAAGTTGATTTTAGGAAAATAAATGAGGCATTTCATCCAGATCAGTTGTTTTAGCAAATAATACAAATATAAAACGGATTTTTCTCGTAAACAGTACAACTGAAGGATAAAGTTACTTTATCCGAAACTATTAAAAGGCAAAAATCACATGGTAATAGAGTAAGGAGAGTGAAGTCATTGTATACAGTTATGTTTAGAAATCAGACTTTAGGAAAGGAAATCAACATCAGTGGCAAAGATATTTTTATATGATAATGAAGTGGCTTTCTTTTTAGATACATTTGTGTCATTTCAAATATTATATATATATATCCTATTAAATGACATATCTTGGTTTAAATTAATGTAATATACCTGATTTGGCCATCCTCCCAGCCTGTGACAGCAATATTCTCACTGATAGGGATGAGGCAGTTGATGGCTTTCTTCTTGCGCCACGGGAGCTCGTCGGTGTGTAAACCAAAGTCTCCCCACTTGTAGAATACCAGTGAGCCTCGTGTGGAACCAACCACTAACTTACTCTCCTTCCTGAAGAGGCCAGCACTTGTAAACTCTGCCTCGTACAGTTCTGACTGCATAATTAAATTTAATTCAATTTGCGTTAAATTTAACCACACATAACAGAGAAAATTTGATATTATCAAACTTAAATATTGACTGCAAATGAAAAATTCATGTTCTGATAAGTGAATTAAACTACTTAAATTCAAAACCATGGAAAAGATATTTCACTTAAATAACATGCAATGCATTCCTTTGATCAGAACTAGGATCTTTTAAAATTCATTGGAAAATATTTCTCTTTTTTTTTAACTATAAATAAATAGATTTACTTATACTATTAACAAATTAAGTTAGAATGTATATGTTCAATATGTTAAAAAGTTATTGAGAAAATTAATTTCTGCATTTACACAGCTCAGTCAAGTCCTAACAGTTCAACAATGCAGGACTGTTTACTTCTCTTACGTCTAGTCAATATTACAGTACGGCATTCTTGCTTGGGACAGAGCACCATGAGCGGTTATTAAGCCTCTTGCGGTCACTCAGAGAATCATATTAAAAATAGTTTAAAAAAAACATGCAAGATTTCCTTCAATATTACTTTTTACAGAATTTCCAGTACTCAATATTAGACAACTTTACGTAAAAACCTTCCATTACATATTAAAAACAATAAGCCAAATATCCTCCTAGAGAATCAGTCTGAACATTCAACTATAGTCTGTTCATCGAGAGTCTGAAGTAAAGCACCGCCTGACGATGGCGCGCGCGGCGGGTTGGGGCCAACGAGGGTAGAGATTGTCACGTGTACGGCGTGTGACTCGGGGGATGATTCACAGTTCCCCTGAAACAACTTTCTCTTCACATGTCCCCCGTCCAACCCTTATGCGCTCAGTGGCTCAGTGGTCTGTCAGCTGTCGTACCGTAACATTAAAACGCTGTGTATTAAGTGGCTTAAAATAACGTTTATTATTAAGTGTAGATTTTTAGTTTATTTGTTTATCATATTCTAGTGATTTTAGTATTTATTTTAGAAGTGGTGGATAGTGTAAATTAGGCATTAGGATGGATGTTTTATCTCCAGTGAGAAAAAATAAAAGTGGACAAACAATACATAGTGGTAAAAAATAGTGTGTAATAAACGTTTACAAGACAGTATTGGATGAAAATCCAGGAATTTTGAAAGACAGTGCTATACAGAAGGTGGCAAGTATGGTTGGAGTCGGGAAAACTAGTGTTTACAGTATAATTTCCGCTTACAAACGTAATCGAGAGTTAGGACTCAAATCCCCTTTAAACAAAAAGCAGAGACCAGATGCTTTATCGAAAATAGACGATATGACAAGGTGTGCAATCAGAAGAAAAGTGCATGAATTTTTTTTTCAAAAATATTCCACCGACCTTGAACAAAGTTTTGGACGCCATCAACGAAGATGCCCAGTTACCGAACTTCAAAAGGACAACTCTGTTCAAAATTCTGAAGCGACTTGGATTTAAGTTTTCCACTAGAGGAAGAAATGCTTTCCTCATAGATAGAGAAGACATCATATTGTGGCGACGGGATTATTTACGAAAGATTAAAAAATATTGTCAAGATGGAAGGATGATTTACTATCAAGACGAGACCTGGGTTAACGAGGGACACGTACGGAAGAACGTTTGGGTGGACACCGAAGTAAAAAGTAGAAAGGATGCATTTCTAAACGGTCTTTCTACAGGCTTAAAAACACCTACAGGGAAAGGAAAAGCCTCATCGTGTCACACATCAGCAGTGAAGATGGATTCGTGGAAAACGGGGGTTTAATCTTTCAATCGAAGTCCACCCAAGATTACCACGAAGAAATGAATGGTGATGTTTTCTTAAGCTATTTTCAGCGCATGCTACCCCTTTTGAAGGAAAATGCAGTAATAGTTTTAGATAACGCTTCATATCATTCAACAAAAGTTGAAAAACTACCAACTAAGTTATGGAACAAAAAACAGATAGTAGAATGGCTTGCAACAAAAGGAATAATTACAGATGCGACTATGTTGAAAAAAGAGCTCCTTCAAATAGCAAACCAAGAGAGAGGAAAATATGACAGCTACATAATCGATGAAGAGGCGAAACTTCACAGTAAAACTGTTTTACGGCTTCCTCCCTACCATTGCCAACTCAATCCAATCGAATTGATTTGGGCTCAAGTAAAGGGTCATGTTGCGTCGAACAACGTTTCGTTCAAGATTAAAGACTTAAAGCCGCTATTCGAAGAAGGGTTAAAACAAGTTTCCAAGGAAGACTGGAGTAAGTGCATTGGACATGTAAAAAAAGAAGAAGAAGAAATGTGGGAGTTGGATGGTATCGTAGAAGATATGGAAGAAAGGACATTTATAATCAATGTCCAAGAAGGTGACAGTAGTGAAACTGAATCCGATTTAGCCGAAGAACTGTTACACAGCGATTGAAGCTAATCAGGTCACCAACCGGGTTTTTCCGTACCACAGGTTTATATGGCCTAGGCCTGTGGGAGCCTCTTCCCTAAAAAGAGTGACCCCTGAGATGGTGGCGGAGGTTGACGTCCTTCAGGGGCTTTTCACTAACATTCCACCGGCCAATAATTTATATAGTCATACAAATATTTAACTATATATAACACATTATTGATAAACTGTTCATAGATTTATTTAATGTTGTGTTAATTCATACTTTCTGTAAATAGGAATAATATATCACGATTTTGTAACTGTACATAATTAAGTAGGCTAATTTTAAAAACAATGAGGGCTAAACATGCTTTTTATATTTGTTTTAGTGCATATAAAAGATACAAATAGATGTAGGATAGTTGATTATTTAAACATACCGGTACTAATTAAAAGGTTTAACGAATTTCCATTGAATTAATTACCAGGTGGGAATCGGCACGAGCAAATATAGAAACTATATAAAGGCTAAACTAAGCGTTTAAAGAGAAAATGTGAAAAACAAAATAAAATTTATTTATTTATTTTAAAATAACTTTCTTATAGACAAAAATCACCTGACCAAAAAATTTAAAAAGTTTTAATTAAAAAATTAATTACCTCTAAATATCAAAATTATATCCTAACTCTAACTGTATGTTCTTGAGGTGTTGATCCGGCTGCTAATTTGCCGGCAGTAGAGCCGTTACGCTTGCAAGGTCCGCATGTGATACAGCCTGCCGAGGCCGTAAATTTAGTAGGAGGCGGCGCTTCACTTCAGACTCTCGATGAACAGACTATAGACACCGAGTTAATTATGGATACGCTGTTCAAAGGCTTACAACTTCATAACTCTTATTATCTTTCTCACATTCTTTATAGAAATTTGCCTGCTGAGATAACTGATGCTGAAAGAGGCAGTGTTGCCACATATAAACGAACACTCACAAATTGGCTGTACGATATTGGTTAGGAGGCCACAGAAAGCCTATTACAGTCACCATATATTAGGCTCAACCTTAACCCTGCAGGGATCGCGTCGCTGTCCTTTCCACCGGGCCGTAGTATATGTCTCTATAACTATTGAGTGCGTAACAGTCATGCTTCCTCCCCTCCCATACCTTCATATAGACTCGTCTGCCTCCGCGCCATGCATCCCCCCACCCCCTTGCAGCTGCCAGTTCACCGCAGTGCCTTGTTTGTGAAACGACCTGTCTTTTCCACCGTGCGCGACTTCTGACGTAAGTTAGAAATCGGTCATTTCAACCGTGTGCAACCCATGGTGTTTGTTGAAGTTTTGGTCGATCTGTGTTGTGTTTTTATATTTTATAAAAATATGGACATAAAATAAGAAGATAGACTGCTTAATCTTTTAAAAAGTGTTGAAAGAGAAGAAAGGCAAGAAGAAGAACGATCGCAAAATCCTGGAGCTGTAAGAAGACAACTCTTTTTGGACGAGCGTATAGCTCCTCCAATTGATCAGTTGGATTCCGACGATAATGAAGAAGATCATTTATCCACACAGGATGTTATAGAGTCAGAAGAGTCTGGTGAGGAATTAGAAATCCCTTATGTTCCCCCCTTAGGCGTGGAAGTTCCTGAGTATACAGGGAAAGATGGAGTAACAAAATGGAAATTTCATTGCCCTAACATAAATGTGCGAACTCCTGCAGCCAATTTAGTGCGGCGTTTACCAGGTGTAAGGCAAAATAATGAAGTTGACTCTTCTATGTCAGCCTGGAAACTGTTTTTTACGAACAAACTTTTAGATACTATTGTTTCTCACACTAACCAACGTATTCGCAAAGTTCGCCCCAGTTACACCCGTGAACAAGATGCTTGTGACACAAATAGACGAAATTGAGGCATTTATTGGGCTTCTTTACATGGCAGGTATACTCCGTGCTTCCTATTTGAATCTTTATGATTTATGGCAGACCGATGGTACTGGTGTGGAGTTTTTCCAAAACTGCATGAACTTGCGTAGATTCAAGTTTCTGATAAGAGTACCGAGATTTGATGACGCAGACACAAGGATGCAGAGAAAATTATTTGACAATCTAGCACCCATACGAGATTATTTAAAAGATTTGGCCTTTGCCCTTTGCCACAATTACATGGTATTACGCCAAGCTGAAGAGAGACTGCCCAGGCAATTGAAGAGGAACATTCGGCACATGTTAGGCATCCAGGAAGAGGTTCGACAGCCAACTGTCAATGTAGAAGGGTGTTGTGGACTCTGCAAGTGGCGGAAAAATCGTAAAACAAAAACTACATGTAACGTCTGTCACAACCACTCTGCAGGGAGCACACCGTCTTCACTTGTTCCCAGTGTGCGGTGGAGGAAAATTAGGAGTCATATAGCAGTGATTGATTGACTATTTGGTACTTTGCTGTACGCAGTAAGTTTTCTTTATTATTTTTCATTATTCAGTTGAATTTGTTACTACTCTATTATATTTTAGGTGTTCAATTTGTATAATAGATCCAAACTTTTTATAAAAATTGTATGTTACAGTTTCCATAGTTAATACTAAAGAATAATTCAAATTGCAAAAATTAACTTTGAATCTGCAAATTAACCCTAGAACTGGCAAAACCCCGATATTGGGCTTTTGAGTCGCTTTCTTGAGTAGCATATAACATGAGAGCCTTAATGTGGGGGACAGATATTGAAGGAATTACAATGCCCGCTCAGCAAGAACAAACTAAACTTGTTTTATGGGACAATGTACCTCAAAAGATGTGGCCCTATACTATTTTGATGATACAAGAGGGATCTCATCTGTATCAGAGGACCCATCGTGGACCTTACACCCCTTATTTCGGAAGCACAACAACACAACGTGCAAGGAAAGCTCCCCTTCAGGTTTTAGAGGTGGGTAGCATAATTTCAAGTATACGCACACTTATGGAGTTGATGGGGTGGGTCCTTGGTAGTCCCGAGCTAATGGCCCTCCTCAAAACATACATAGAAGAGAAAACCAATATTCCATTAGAGAAACTTCAAAAGTATACCCGTCAAGTATATTCGGGGACGATGTCTCATAGACTTTCTTGCCCCTCTTTACAACGTGGGGGTATGGCTAACTCAAACCTTACCTTCCACTCTTGGTTGAAGGTGATATCAGACACTGCTGTAAAATTCGCCAAAAAGGGAAAAAATTATAACATTTGCTTCCAATCAGTGTTTCTTCATGGAATCCAGCAACTGAATCATATATCCGAAAGTACAACAACTACAACAACAAAATGGAGAATTCAATTTTGCTGCTCTGGCTGTTTGTGGGTAATTGGAAAGGAGGAGTTTTACCTTGAGAAATCCCTCTATAAAGGGTTACCATTACGACGCAAGATAGAGGATATGCGTCCAAAGATACAGCCAGTTAGAATAGATTCTATGGATAGAGAAGATATGGATGTCCGATCATACTCTATAATTGTTGCAAGGAAAGTTGCATTAGGGGTAATTGATAATCAGAGAAAACCACCTTTGGCACTAGATCAAAGACCCGAGGAAGAGGTAGTGACGATACCATTCTTAAATCTAGCTGAGCTTAAACACCTTTTAATTAAGGATTTTCTAGATTATTATGTTGGTTACATGTACCTTTATGATACAAGAACAATACACAATCAGAGGTATATAACAGACCCTATCCTGTTGAACAGGGGAACAAAAAGCATTTATGATGTACTTATAGATACCATATCAAGAAGCGATAACCTGAAAGGACTAGAAGGTTATACACCAGTAGCTCGTCCCACAACGGAAGATGTAAGGTTACTACTGTATAGATCAATATCATTCATTGCAGAAAAGGACCCACTCGTACACCTTCACAATCATAACAAGCTAACACCAGACGATACTCATAGAATATGGGTGCGGATGATTAACAATCAATTGTTATACTTAGAAGGGAATCCTTTGCCAGAGGACTCTGAACAGGAATTTGTGGTGGAATACTTAAAAACCAATTATCCATATAACTACCAAGAAATAATACCCTGCATGATAATACCCAGTGAGGAGGAAGTTGTCTCATCTATAAGGGCAAGTGAAGAGTCACTTCTCAGACGAGGCAGGAAAGGAATAATTTGTGAGTATGTGGAGACAAGAGAAAGACAATTACCCTGCGACCCTACAAAACAACCACTCCAGTTTAATTGGCACCCATGCACACTGTCGGGTGTTAAATTTTTATGTGATACAAGGCATTGGCTCATGTGTTTCTTGTCTATAAGAAAGAATGAGCTAATACGAGCTTTTAGAAAACTCAAGGTTAAGGGACTATATATACCAGGATGTTGAGGGAGAACTCTATACAATAGCTCACCATCATTTATCCTCGATAAATTCATTCTCTGGAGGCTACCCCACATGGAAGACATCAAGTAAAGATCTTGAGCAACACATAACAAGAGGGCCCTTACACATAAAACTGGACATATGTGATATAAAATATAATGAGAGAGAATATATGCAAATGATAGCGTCATCTTCAATAAAAATTCAAAATATGGGATTACACATTAGCCAACGACCCAAAGATTGACATTTCACCCCTTCATCAAAGGGTAGTCTTTTCTTGTATGAGGAACTTCATAGTCTACCACCTGGATGTAAGATTGTTACTCTACTACATCACTACTCACGACGACATGGCAACTGGCCCATGGCTCTTTTGAAATACACGGGCAAGGATGAGTTGGGAACCAATCAAGCAAACAAAACTGATTGCACCTGGAAAGCACAGCCTTCTAGGGATGTGCTACTTGACTCTATGGTAAAATCAGTGGAAACAAGCATTTACTATGACAGGGAGGGGGTGCAACGTGTAGGTTGTTTTTCTCCATTAGGAACATTTTTGTCGTACCTTCCTAAGGTAAGACATACAGTAGTAAGAATGGACAAATGTATAAGAGATTCCTTGATGATACATAAGACCTCTTTATATGGGATACACTACTTCTTAAGACGATCCAAATATCTACCTGACCATATGGAAGAAGAGGTGAGATCCCAAAGGGAAACAATCAGAGGCATTCTGAGAGAAATCCAATACTGCCTTTGGGTGAAGAAGCTAATGAGGTGGGGAATACCTGAAGAAGATGAAATTACAGAAATCCCCGTTCATACACATATAAAAAAGACTTTCCTTGAAGAGAAATGTGTAAAACACATATTGACCTCTTGCACAAATCCTTCATGCAAGTCCAGTGTTTTAAGGGTGGATCCCTTTATAAAAACAATAGTCCTCTTTATACAAGGAGGAAAGATACCACCTTTGTTGCAATTACATATTTATCCAGAATGTCAAGAAGAGAAGCCATAGAATCAGTACAAAGGGAGCAAGAACAGGAAGGGACTTCTTGTAAAAGAGGTGCTAGAGACAGAGAACACAGTGATGCACTTCTCACGGGCAGCGCCCGATATAGGGCGTTTGAACGTTCGATCGTAAAAAATGTTTTTATTGTTGTTAATATCGATGTTACAGCATCGATAATAGTATCAATCGAAAGAGGATGAATACTGCCATCGAATGCTTACCAATAATCCACTAAATTATTCGATATGAATATACTGTATTCAACATAATATTCAGTTGAATTTTCTCTTGTACTGTCGCCAGCTGTGCAGACGATGTCAGCTGCTGCTCATTTCAGATGATGTAATTGTCTGTTTATGTATTGTATTTTCGCTTGGTTTGTGGTTATATGTTTGTGAAGTTTATTTATTTGATTATGTGACAAAATGGATCGTAATTTTCGTGATCGTTCTAGTGATCTGAGAGAACTTATTGAAAATCAAATTAGTGAAGATTCAGACTTTGATTTACAATACAATCAAAGGGATGAGGAAGATAATAATATTTTAGATTACTCTTCAGGTAGTGGTGAAGAGTATTTACCCAATATTGATGAACTTGAAGACTCTTCTGATTCAGATTTGGAAACAGTGCCACGAACAAATACTCAAGGTAGGCCTATCATACCTATAGACCAGAACGACCCTAGACCTAGTACTAGTTCTAACTCATGCAACCAAACTGTTGTACCAATTGTTACACCTATGCCTACATCAAATAATGTGTCTCCTCAATCATCTAATGATCCAAAAACATGGGTTAGAGTATACCCACCAGAAAATAAAAAAAATCTTGAATTCAAAGTAAGAGCGTCTTCGGTTGGTATAAGAAACTGCCCTCCTCGAAATTCTTCACCCTTGCAATATTTCTACTTATTTTTTACTAGATCTGTATGGGAAATGTTAGCAAGAGAAACTAATACTTATGCTAATGAACAGATTGGTAATAAACAGCGATCAGGTATGTGGAGAAGATACAGCAGACTACAGGATTGGGTTGATATAAGTGTTTCTGATGTAAAGAAATTGATTGCAATTATTATAAATATGGGCCTAAGTTTTCGTAATAATATTGTTGACTATTGGGATACAGATCCATATCAGAATATACTGTTTTACTCTGCACACATGTCCCTTAGAAAATTTCAGCTAAATTGGTCTATGTTTCATCTAAATTCTCGTCAACGTGCAAAAAAATGAACCTGGATTTGACCCATGGCATAAAGTACGGCCATTTCTTGAATCAATGAATAAAGCCTTCAAAAAGTATTTCATTCCTGATCAACAAATTTGCATCGACGAATCGATGATCGGGATGAAAAAACCGCTGTACTTTTATACAATATATGCCCAATAAGAGGCATGCCTGATTCAGCATTAAAAAATTTGAAATTTGTGACAGCAAATCATCATATGTACTACATGTTGAACTATACAGTGGAAAGGGTTTTTTATCAGATGGGGATTCTCCTTTTACTCAAAAAGTAATTCTTGAACTCCTGAAAAAATCTCAGCTATTGGACAAAGGTTATCATTTATTTACAGATAACTGGTATACGAAAATTCCACTGGCAGAAATATTATTAGCAAGAGACACTTATCTGACAGGAACGATAAACAAAAGGTCAAAGGGTTTACAACTACTGTCATTAGCAAATAATTGTGGCCTAGGGAAAGCTTATATTTTAGGCAGGGTGAACTCCTTCTTGTTGGATTCTGTGAGAAGAAAACAAGAAAACCTGTGTACTGCCTTGCCACTGGTTGCCATGCGGAAGACAACATTGTTCGTAGCCGTAGTGGTATAGAAGGTCTAAAACCTTATCTTATCCATACCTATAATCAATACATGGGAGGTGTAGATAACAAGGACAAATGTATTTACCATGCCACTTGCGACAGACAGAAAAAAAATGTTGGAAAACAATTTTTTACAACCTAACTGACATGGCCTTATTTGATGCATACCTTTTGTACCAAAGAAACACTGACAAGCCCCTTGCAAGAAGAGAATTTTTGAGTAGTATAATTAGAGAAATTATGGATGAACAGAAACAATTAGGGCTACCTCCCCCACACCCGGCTGGTGATATAGGTCACTCCCTGACAAAGTTACCGGGTGAAAATAACAGATTATGTATTGTATGTCTACAAAACAATATAAAGAAAGACTACATATTGGTGTCCAGGCTGTAATAGAGGAATCCACCAAAACTGCTACCACAAATTGGAACATTTTTGGAGGATGGATAAGAGGGGCGGAAAGAGGAAATCTGATTACGCCTAGTAGATATCATAGTAAAGTGTATATAATATGTATGTATATTTTTATTTATAACCTATTAGTGTTTTATGTTGTAAACTGTTATATAAAAAATTTTTATTACAAACTATCAAAGTGTACAGACAATGCAGTGAGGGGAAATGGGTTGAAGACCTCATTATTGGTAAGTTGCGCTTTTACTCAATTGTGCATGATTCAAATTTATATTTTTATAAAATTATAAGTTACTTGAAACCCGTATATTATCATACTATTCTCTTTAGTATAAAATTATCTAACTTTTGTATATCTTGGAATTTGTATAGACTAAAAATTAAAAATTGTATAGACCAAAAAAATTGAACAAAACTTTTTACTTACACATTTTTATTTTTCAAAAGTATTACACAATTTTCCAAAACCAAATAAAGCAATACAATTTCATATTTTCTTATTGCTTGGAAATAGAGGGAAAAAATTATATATAACATGCTATATTTTTTTTAATTTTACATCTGACTATTTTGAGTTTTATTCGATGATGTCGCGAGTCACTAAAATACCCCGCCACTGAGAGAAATCTGACCGCCAGTTTGAGGGTTAAAGTTCAAAAAATTTTAGTTCTTATTAGAATCTTTTCTTTTGTTGTAAGTGAACACGTGACAGTAGTTTTAGTTCATTAAAGTCACGTTTTGTATATATTTCATGTGTTTTTATTGAACCTGGTGGAATCCACCGTGTGCGACTCATGGCATGATTTTTGTTACGCGACTTCTGTAGGGTTAACCCTCCGAGTGATAACGGCTTGGTCCGAGCCGTTAGGGTCCGCGTGTGAATCGATAACGGCTTGCTCCGAGCCGATCGTGAAAAATGCCGTAATGAAATAATTATTGGCGGAAATCAGATATTTGTTATACTAATATGTTTGGAAAGAGTTCCTTTATTCGTTACTCTATGGTAAACATTTTTCACGCACATAAATAAAACAGTAGGATGACGTCATTTATGAACAGCTGATTGTTTACAACTCTAGTTGTGCCAGTCAATCAGACATCGTAGATCGTGTATCATTGTTGTTGGTTATGTTGTTATTGTTATTTATTAGTGTGATGTTTGATTTTATTTAGTACATATTTTTATTATTTATTATCAAAATGAGTGAACTCAGCCGATCTAGTAAGATAAGGGCTTGTTTATATGGTATGTCAAGTGATGAATCCGACAATGAAGGTGAACATAATACTGATGTTGGCTCGGACTTGGAAGATATACCCAATGATAAATCAGTATCACTGCAAGATTACTCATCAGATAGTGGGGATGATTACGACCCTAATTTAGATAAGAATAATTATAGTGACTCTGAGGGAGATATTGATGTAAGTAACCAGCCCTCTACTTCACATAATGTTAGCAACCAGCCCGGTCCTTCACATAGGCCTACTGGTAGGCTTCAAACCAATTTGCCTCAACCTTAACCACACAACATCTCCGATATTGACAGTGATGATAGTAACATATCTGTCCAACCTAACATTCAACCTACAGCTAATTGGGTTTTGGTTTACCCTCCTGAACCTAATTATTGGGTTGATCTAGAAACCCAATTTCGAGTTAGAGTTACAGGAGTAAAAAATGTACCAAAAAAAATAGCAAGCCATTGGCATATTTCTATCTTTTTTCACAGAGTTTTTATGGTCCATGATGACAAGAGAGACAAATATTTACGCACATGATAAAATTTCTAAAATGAGAAACTCTGGTCAAATGAAACGTTGTAGTAGGTTGTCTAAATGGGCTGAAGTAACAAAAAATGAGATGAAAAAGTACATTGCAATTGTCATAAATATGGGCCTAAATTACAAAAATAATTATAAAAATTACTGGTCTACACGGAAATCGCAACAAAACCCTTTCTATTCAGAAACAATGAGTATCAACAGGTTTGAGGCTATTAGGTCACATTTTCATTTGAGCTCCTTGCAACACATCCCTAGGGGTCAACCTGGACATGATCCGTGGTTCAAAATAAGAGAGTTCTACGATCACCTAAATTCGTGTTTCAAAAGGTACTTTATTCCGAAGCAAAATATTTCAATTGATGAGTCTATGGTGGGAATGAAGAACCGATGTTCTTTCATTCAATGTTTGCCTAACAAACGCCATGCACGCTTTGGAATAAAGAAGTTTGTGATAGCGAAACAAGCTATGTTCTTCACTCTGAGATGTGTAGTGGTAAGGGATTTTTAGAGGACAATTTAGTGCAAACTCCAGTAACTCTAAGAATGGTTATGTACCTTTTGAATGTGTGTAGCCTTCTAAATAAAGGTTACCACCTATGTACTGACAATTTCTACACCAAAATCTCATTAGCCGAAGAACTCATCCAAAACCAAACCTTTATGACAGGGACTCTAAATAAAAACTCTAAATATATAGCTAAAGGTCTTGTAACTAAAAAAATGGAGCCGTTAGAGACCATTTACTATAGAAAAAATCAGATCTTGCTTGTTGCTTATAAGCAAAAAAAGAACCGTAAGCCAGTTTATCTCTTGACAACAGCATTCCCTGCAAATAATAAAATTATTCGAAGCAAAAAAATCTGGACTTGAGGCTCTAAAACCTGAACTTATCAATGAGTACAATCTAAGTATGGGTGGTGTTGATGTGAAGGATACATCTATTTATCCTACGACATCAATCCGCCCTACAAAAAAATATTGGAAGAAACTTTTTGATAATTTTTTGGATATGACGTTACTAAATGCGTATATATTGTACAAACTGAATACTGATGATCCCATATGCAGACATGACTTCATGGTTGAAATAGTAGAGTCACTTATTGAAGATGCCAACACAAATGATGCACCCATAGCAGCTCCAGGCCCAGCAGGCAATGAACATACTTTGACGCGACGGCCTGGAGTCAGTTTACGCCTTTGTATTGTATGCTCGGAAAAAGGTAATCAGTCAAAAAGTAGATTTTGGTGTGCAGGGTGTAATGCAGGAGTACACCCTGACTGTTATAAAGAATTGACTCATTTCTGGAGAGCAAAAGGATGTAATAGGAAAAGAAAAGCACCCACCAGATCTGAATCTGAATAAGTGATGTTTTATGAGTACAGTTCTATGTAAATACATATATAAAGTTATAATTTTTGTAAATAGTGTTTATTTAGTTAGTTAGAAGTATTAATTTTGCAAATAATGTTCTTCAAACATAGAAATAAATAATTTATGGAACTTTATGCTGAAAAAGTACATTTTTTCAAATATTTGATTTTTTACGCTGATACAAAACATTGCCAACAAAAAATTTTTGTTGAAGTAAAACTACTAGTGTTTCATATTTTTGTGTTCAGAACCAAATTGTGCATCTTTTTTATATAATGAATTTGAAATTTGTTGCCATAAAAACAGTGTAAAATACCCTCAAAAACAAAAACAATTTTTGAAGCAAAAAAAAAAAAAAAAAAAAATTAAGGTCATCAGTAGTTCTTTATTTTTCAAGTTATTTTGGTAAGTTTTTATTTTATGTCACCATTTGCTATATTTCATTGTGAATAATTTGATATATAATATGTCATATTACAGGTATATTTTATATTTTTTATAAATTTTTAATAAAAAAAATTGTATTGAACATTAAAAAAAGTTCTGCGCGATATCAGAAAATGGCCCATCACTGAAGAGTGAAATGATCATCACTCGGAGGGTTAACTCTCCCGGTGATAAAGATCGATGCATTGACCTTTTTACGTACTGCTCAAGTGATAAAATACGATACGTCGACCATTTTGTAGTGTTGCCGTAAAGCGCTTGTAATTCAGTTATGAAATGCAATATCTAACTAATTTTTTTTTAAAGAACAAGCAGGCTTCATGGTTTATATTGATGCCTGGTTTTAGTATACAAGGTCAGCGGAACGGAACGGAACAGCTGACAAACTTTAGTGTTTTCATGGAATGGCTGGATTGTCGTCAGTCAGTTGTGTACCTGTGTACGTTGTGTTGTTGTTTAGTTACTTATCCTATTTTTATTAGTTTTTATAAGTAAATGAATAATTATGGCTGATAATCTTAGATCCGACGATATTAGAGATGCGTTAGGTGATCCTACTACCGAAAGTGATAGTAGTGATATAGAAGATTTATTAGACTTTCCAGACGCTCAAAATGAATCACTTCAGGATTTTTCATCTGGTAGTGATAAACACGAATCCAATTACAAATTGGATTCGTGTTTACCCTCTTGAGCCCGAAAAAGACATTACAAACAACTTCTTAGTCCGGAACACTGGTGTCAAAGATTGTCCCCTAAGAAATAATAAGCCTATTGAATATTTCTTTCTCTTTTTCACACAATCCTTTTGGACTGTTTTAGTTAGGGAAACAAATGCCTATGCAAGAAAAACTGTAGACAAAAAACACTCAGACGGATCGATGAAGAATTTTTCCAGGATGAAAAGATGGGTTGATACAAATGTTAGTGAAATGAAAAAATACTTTGGCATTCTTCTAAATATGGGTTTACATCCACTGAAAAATATAAAGCACTATTGGGACACCAGAAAATCACAAAAATCAAATCAAATCAAAATAACTTTATTCAGCTAGCACATATGCGTACAGAATGGCGTCATACAACATTTATTTAAAACAGATATTATAGGTACATAGAACATATTATATTATATATTATAATCATAAACACTTAGTATCATCATTTACCTCAATATGTCAATAAAATATTATATTAATAAAAATACTCCTCTAATGAATAAAGAGGTTTGTTAATCATTAAAATCTTTAGTTTTTTTTTAAACTTGTCATAACTTGTAATATCTTTTATATATTGTGGCAAATAATTATAATATCTGACTCCCGCATAGTTAGTTTTTTTTTCATAAAGTTTTAACTTATGTGAATTGAAAGCAATATTGAATTTATTTCTCGTATTATGACTATGATGATGTCCCAGAGTATGAAGTATAGTACTATTACATTTTATTGATAATACTAACTGATATATATAAACACTGAAAACTGTCATTATTCCCAAAGCAGGAAAATGATGCTTGGCCGACTCAAACCATTTCAATTTAAGCATAATCCTAAGAGCATTTTTTTGCATTTTCAAAATTCTGTTTAAATTTTCAGTTGATGTTCCTCCATATACAGAAATTCCAAAAGAAATATGTGAATGGATAAAAGCAAAATATACAGATTTCAGTGTAATTAAGTCACAAAGCCGAGCCAATTTTCTAAGAGCAAATAGTCCAGTTGATATTTTTTTGGAAATGTTATTGACATGCGAGTCCCAAGTAAGATATTTATCAACTTGTAATCCAAGAAATTTAAGTTCATTTACTTCTTCTAAAGCATTGTTATTTATAAAGATATTTGTATCACTTCTGCTAGATATTCTTTTATTTGCAGTAAATGTAATATATTTAGTTTTATTAGGGTTTATTACTAAATTTAAGTTTGCTAGATATTGTTGAATAGCTGTAAGATTACAATATGCATTAATTTCTAAATCTTGTAATTTTTGGCTGGACAATTTTAAATTTATATCATCAGCATATAAAGTGACTTTGCAGCTAGCATTCGATTTTAAAAACTGGGGAAGTCCATTAATGTAACATAAAAACAGAAGCAGTCCTAAAATAGATCCCTGAGGGACTCAATAACGTAAAGTGGTCTTAAGTGAATTAAATGTTCTTAGGTTGTTACATTTCAAATGATTTATTTCAACATAAGACGATCTGTCAAGTAAGTATGACCTAAACCAAGAAAGTGCATGATTTCTTATACCCAAGTTTTGAAGAACATCAAGTAACCTACTATGACAAACACTATCAAATGCTCTACTAAGATCCATAAAAACCCCAATAGTGTTTTCACCCTTATCAATAGAGTCAATGACTGATTCAATAAATTCAATAGAGGCGCTTATTGCTGATTTGCCACATCTGAAACCATGTTGTTCACTTGTAATAAGATTATTGTCTTCTAGATATCTAATCAGCTGATTGGCCATTGCCTTTTCATATAATTTAGAAAATGAAGACAAAAGTGATAGTGGTCTATAATTTTCTACGCTTTCGGGGTTACCTGTTTTAAAAAGGGGCTTGATTTTTGAGATTTTTAGCCGTTTTGGAAAAATTCCAGAAACAAAAGATGAGTTTATTATGTGCGTTAATGGTTTTATTAAATGGACCTTAGCAATCTTAATTATAGGCATGGGAACTTCATCATAACCCGTAGAGTATTTGCTATCAAATGAGTTGATTATACAATTCATTTCCTTTTCAGTTAAAAATGTAGGGGAGAATTTTTTACTAGTAGTATTTGTCTGATAAAGACAAAAACTACCTGCAGGGCAGACAGATTTCAACTGGGGAATGATTTGAGTATCGACCATGTTATTGTAATAATCATTGAATACTCTAGCTACATCACTAGGATTATTCACTAATGTACCATTAGATCTTAATCTAAAGTTTTTCTGTTTTACATCATTTTTAGGACCAATTTCATTATTAATAATTTTCCATGAAGTTTTACAAACATTACTAGATCTACTAAACAAAGAGCTATAAAAGTCATGTTTAGCTTTAACAACATTTGTATAGTATTTTTTTTTCATATTTTGAATCATAAACTTCAATTCAGGAGTTTTCAAACGTCTATAAATTTTTGTCAAATTAGTAATTTCATCTTTATTTTTTAGTAATTCAACTGATATCCAATTATTGTTTTTAATTTGTTCCCTACATTTTACTTTTGGAAAGCAAAAATCAAAGTAATAAAAAAATATACCAAAAAAACAATCAAACTTATCATATACATTAGAGTTATAGACATTAATCCATCTTTCCTTGGATATCATATCAAGAAATAGCTTTTTATTATTTTCTGAAAACTTTCTTTTGAAAAGATTTAAACTTTTATTATTGTTAGAACTCAAAGCAGGGTTATCCAATTCAAGAACTTGAGCATCATGATCTGATAAATTTGTAATCAATCCTCTAACATTAAGCTTATCTTTGGGTAAATTAGTAAGGATGTTGTCAATGCATGTCTCAGCTGTATCACATATTCTAGTAGGAAAATCTATCAAACAACTAATTCCATGACTCCTTAATATATTTTTGAACTCTCTTGTTTCTCTACAATTAATCAAGACATTTATGTTAAAATCTCCACATATTACAATATTAGGACATTTCTTTACAATTCTCAATATTAAAATGTTAAATCTTTCCAAGAATTCAAAAAAATTAGAACTGGGTGAACGATATATTCCTATTACAATAAATTGAAAAGAACCAAAAATAAATTTTGTAGCACAAAATTCAAATATTTTGTCCTCACAAATATTTGTATCAATTAAATCATTTAAAACTATTTGTCTGTATTTGATATTCTCTTTAGAAACAATCATAACACCCCCTTTATTACTATATTTTCTACAATAAAAAGCATTCAAGGTATAACCTTCAATTTTTATGCTATTAATTTCACTATCCTTAACATTGTGTTCTGACAGAATAACTATTGTGGGATCAATTTCAAACAAAACAATTTGTAGAGATTCCAGACGACTAACTAAACTCTCAATATTTTGGTGAAATATAGTAATTTTTGTAATTAATTTTTTTTCCTTAAGCATATAAACATCTTTATCCGTTATGTTACATCTTTTGAATGAATTAAAGGAAAATTTGTCATAGATTGATCTGTTTTGTTATGTGGAGTATTATCAGTATTTACTTGACAATCATTTATATGCAAAAATGACTCATTCGTCCCAGCACTTGATACATATTCATCACTCAAGGTATCAGAACCTGAAATTTCACTTAGTAAATTATTAAAAACATCCCTTCCAAAACAACTTGCTGATCCTTGATGGTTTGTAGGAGCATAAAGCTCATAATCATCCACAAGACGAAGAGCAGTAGTGTATTTTTCCAAGTTAGAGTCAACAGCTACCCCCTTGACTGCTTCACTATAGGATGACACTCCTGGAACAACTATCAGGGAAGGAGTCCCTGTCAGGTCAGAGGTTGCAAGTTCTGGACTTGGCCATCCTCGCCATGGTGAAGATACTGATATGATTGATGAGTCTAAGTCTTGATTCAGCAGGCTTTGTGGCAATGTCTTGAACTCACAGATTGTTTTCTTTAAACTATTTAAAAAATCTTCATGTGAAAGTCCTATTCTTGAATCATTCCAATGCTTACTATATAATATAATGTTAATGGTGGCTCGTGTTTCTTGTTGAAATTTGCTAAGATTGGCAACAAAATGGTCAAGTTGTATCTTGTCTCTTATACAACCCATGGGAGAGAGAATCAGATATTTGAAACCCCTTTCCTTAAAATCTTTTAAAAACTGGTTAAAAGCAGTCATAATCCTCCTTATTCGGTTTAGTGTTGTATTTTGGTTTTGTGACTAAACCATAAACCCCGGCTTCACCATTTCTCTGCTGGAAAGTCAGTTTTGAGGACACATAATCTCTAGCAGAAGGTTTACCAAACATTTTCCTAAATACAACCGCCACCCCAGCTGACATATGGTGCTCCTGACCTAAATCTGCTGATATGCAGTGAGAGAAGGCAACTGATGGGTTCTTCCTAAGTCTTGAAATCATGGTTCCCATGTGAACATCAGTTATTAGAATTTGATTTTCCTGCTCGAGTTTGTTACATACAGGCTTAGGATAATTTTGCCAATTCTTGTTAAGTTGAGGATTCATATTTTTAGAAGATTTTATCGTATTGAAGATCATTTTAGAAACAAACCTTTTGCCATGTCTGTTAATATGGAGGCCATGTTTTGTATGGCGCCACCTCTCAAGCAAGTAAAGGTCAAGAAGATGTACTCTTGAGTATTTATAAGCTAATTGTCTGATTTCTATATTGATGTCTGAAATCAGCTTATGTTTCACATTGGCGCATTGAAGATCGTAACGATATGGCACAGTTGCCAAAATTATGTTAGTGTGCCTTAAATTTTGGATTTGATTCTCAAGTAAATTTCTAAGTTTATATGTCAGGGTAGAGAAATCAGAACCCTTAAAATCATCAGCATCATTGCATCCTGCAATTATGACAACCCAGTCGTTCTCAGCATATGATGTCAGATTTTGGTTGTCAGCGACTGATTTTAATATATTTTCTAAATTCGCTCCAGGTTGTATATGACCGAAGACCTTGGCTTTATTATTTAACATTATATGCAAAAAGTTAGTAACGTCTCTACCTTGACTATCAGAGTAAAGAGTCAATTTCAAAATATCTGTTTGGTTTATTTCTTGTTTTTTAATGTCAGAGTATGGAAAAAACCTATTGTGTCTTAATACTTTTGAACATGTATCATCTTGATTTATTATTTTTGTAGGCTTTCTTGTATTAGTGTAAGGGGTTTCTTCTAAGCAAGAATGTAAGGTTGTATCCTGAGTTTTTTTACACACTTGGTTTGTGTTTAACACTTGATGAAGCAACTCTTCATTATCTAAAGCATTTTTTACCATAAGAGACATAACAATATTTTTAGGAGTGTTGTAACCATTTGTTATAACATAGGACAAATATGACCGTTTTTTAATGCAATCTATTTCATTTAAATGTGGTATTTCTAGAGTACTGAGAGGTTTAGATTCAATTAAATGCAAAATGAAGCATTCAACTGCTGCAATTGCTAGTATTCCACAATCATATGAATTTCTTTGAGAGGGGCCTTTTACTTGTTTTATTTCTGGAGTTGTCAGTAAACAAAAATAGTTGGCAAGTTTATCTGCTACTTTTTTAGCAGAACACAAGTTATGATTATTTAAAGAGTCATAGTAATAGTATTTTTGCTCAACTTTACTATAAACCAAAACACTCCAGTGCATACCACTATCTTGGAAACCATCTGAACTGTCATTTATGGGCATTATAATTGTGTCACTACTTTTTACTACTTGCAGATCCAGATATTCATTAATATCCGTAAGAGTTTTTATTGCTTGGGTTAAACATGGATTGAGTAGATGTATTTTTCCTCCATTTCCTATAACTTTCAATGCTAAAATATCGAAATAAGATGTAATAAATTCATCAGAAAGCCAGGAGGGGGTGGTCAAATTAATTTTATTTTCTAACAGAGTATTTTTATTCCTTAAACATTTATTTTCCTCAGACAGTATATTATAATCTTGTTTTAGTTTTTTGTATTGTTCTTCAGAGCAGTAACTGGGTATCACTACTGTGTTATCAGTTTCCAATGGAACATTCACTGTATTTTTATTAGTTTGTTTTTTTTTTCAATAAACTTAGATTTTTTATTATTAAGATATTTAGTTGATACTCCATTTGAAGGAGTTTTGACAATGTCTGTAATAATTTGAGATTTTCCTCTTTCTTTAATGTATGATCTTGTTTTTATCAACGGGCTGTTTACCGTATTTTTATTAACTGTCATTTTAAATAACAAACAATAATGCTGGCAATATATATAATACAAATATTTAATACATTTTACATTATTTCATTTTTCATAATGCTGTTTATAATATTACTACTATTTAATTGATTAAGTAAAAATGAGTTTTCAATTATAAAAAAAATGTTACTATTTTAATTTATTTCAACAATTCCAAACACTCAGTTTACTTGTCATTAACAAGATTCAAGGTCAGTGCAGCAAGGTTGACAAATTCCAAACAAGTCAAATCAATTTTTATTCTGAAAACATGTCGATCAATAGATTCCAACTAAGACCTCGGTCTTTCATTTGACATCAAGGGAAAAAGTACAGAAAGGTGTACCGGGATATGATCCTTGGCAGAAAATTAGGTATGTACTTCTAATTAAATACTTTTAATCTTCCACTAGTTAACAAGTACCAAACTCTGTCTGAAAATACTGTTAACAGTAATTTAACGTCAAACAACACACCAGCACTAAATACAAAAAATAAAACGTCTCCTAATTTCAAGAAATATAATAATTCATTTAAATTGAATAACTATTCAAGCAGTAAAAGCAGTTCTGAATTTGATAAAATTAATAAAAAACATAACAACTCAGGTACAGAAAAAGGCAAGAAGGAACCTACTAAACCACCTGGAAAAAATCAGGACTCTAGTCTTTATCTTGTTTCTGATAGTCAAGGGAGAGGCATCGCCCACCATTTGAGCAACCTACTAAATGGCAAACTACATGTGTCAGGATTTGTGTCACCTGGAGCCCCTTTTGAATATTTAATCAATAAGGTTGCAGCTTACACTGATGGGAGTGCTCTATCTGAGAACGATAATATTGTACTCATTGGTGGTGGAAATAACGTCTTTAATGACAGAAAAAACAAGAAAATACTTGGACTCACAGAGTGCATGAACTTGTTAGAGAAAAAAGTAAAATTGTTTAGCCACTCAAATCTTATTGTATCTACGATTCCTTACCGATATGATTTGGATGAAAAATGTCTGGTAAACAGAGAAATTGGGAAAGTTAATCAAAGAATAAGAGAGTTAACTTATTTCAGCCCAAACATCCACCTACTGGATCTTCATATCCTTGAAAGGCGTTACCAAACTAAGCATGGCCTTCATATAAACAGGCAAGGAAAAAAATATGTTGCAAGGCAAATTGAAAGGATTATACATAGAAATAATCACACACAAAAAACAACTCCGACCAGCTGCAATCAAGTTCTGCTGTCAACCCAGAATGACATATGCTTCCCACCTCTGCTCTCATCATTGGATATGCTCCACCAGCTTCAAAGTACTACAAATAGTAGCGGGGAAAGACCATCGCCTCCTGACATCATGGATGTTAGATGTTACCCACCATTATCTGCGGGACACCGGAAATCACAGCCCATAACCTACAGTGTTAGTGAAGTGAGGGTGTCATGTCAGCTCAGTGAGGGGAAACATAATCAGTGTGATACATCACAGACACACGAAGTGGCAAACTTTCTTTCTGTGACAGATCAAGCAATGACTGAATCTAGTAATAGTCCTGGTCATTTAAGTATTAGTTCTCTCACACAGGGCAATAATTTTTTAGATTCTATGATAAGGAAAAATCAAACTTTTTAATGAATAATGAACAAAACAAAATCAAAATTTTTCACCAAAACATTCAACATTTGCCATCAAGATTGGATAATCTTAGCATTAATCTTGAAGAATTGAAACCTGATATTGTTGCCCTGTGTGAGCATAAGATGTCAGATGAGGAAATTCAAAGATTGCATCTAGGTGAATATTTGATTTGTTCCCACTTTGCACGAAAGCACACAATAGGTGGAGGTGTAGTTATTTTGGCTAGTAAAAATTTTGTTTTTAACAAAGTTAGTATACCCCATATTGAAGCGATAGTGGAAGAAAAAGAATTTGAGTGCTGTATGGCAAATTTTAAGGTAGATAATTACTCTTTTTTACTAGCTTGTTTGTACAGATCTCCTAAATGTAATACTGAAGAGTTGTTCTTAGAAAAATTTGAAATTTTGGTTGAAATAATTTTGGAAAAATATAAGAACATTATAATAGTGGGAGACATTAATCTAAATGTTTTAAATAAAAATAAAACTTACTATAAATTTGTAAACATACTGAACCTAAATAACATGCATTACTTGGTTGACTTCCCAACTAGGATTACTGATTCATCAGCAACTGCAATAGATAACTGTATATCTAATATTAATAAGGAAAATATAAAAGTATATGGGGTATCAACTGAACTCTCAGACCATAATGGTCAAATAATTAATATTTTAGATGTAAATAATAAAAATAGTCACCAAACTTTGATAAAAAAGTTCTATAGAAAACTTGATAAACAAAACATAGAGTTATTAAAAAAATATCTTGCTAAGGAATCTTGGTTGGAGGTGTATCAGGCACCAATTGACATAAAATATGATGTTTTTAATTCTTTATTTAGTTACTATTTTAATATAAGTTGTCCCAAATTGTGTTGTACAATTAAGTCTAAGAAAAATAGTACCTGGATTAATGAAGAAGTTAAAAGTATAAAATATGAAATAGTTGAACTAAGCAAGAAAAGCAAACTTCAAAATAATAACTCACTCAAGGAAATTATCAAAGCAAAGAAAAACATTCTTAAGCAAAAAATTAGTAATTCAAAAAAATCTTATTTTGAGTCTAGGTTAAGTAAATCTTCAAATGTAGTAAAAACAACATGGAATATAATAAATGGAGAGGTAGGAAGCTGCACATTTAGCAATAGTAACAACCATTTTGGATAGGGGCAATTTGATTTGTAATCCCTTCTTGGTTGGGAACATTTTTAATAGCTTTTTTGTGAATGCTGTTGATGAATTTGTGGTTCCAAATATTGGCATACAAAATTCTTTCATATCAAATGAATGCACAGGAAAAACACAAAAAACCTTTTTATTTCGGCAAATTACAGAACAAGAATTAAATAAAGTCATTTCATCTCTTAAAAATAAAGTGTCCTCTGGAGTGGATGAGATCACGGTAGCCCTAATTAAAGAAATAAAAGAACTGATTCTAAAACCACTGGTTCATTTAATAAATTCGTCCCTCATCTCAGGTATTTTTCCCAGTAAACTAAAGATAGCTAAAGTGATACCAGTATTTAAAAGTGGTGATCACAAAGATGTAGGATGTTACAGGCCTGTATCTGTTCTCCCAACCTTCTCTAAAATATATGAAAGAGTAGTCTATGATCAACTGCTGTGCTTTTTAGAATCTAACAAACTTTTGGACAATGAACAGCATGGCTTTCGACCAGGACGATCAGTCATCACTGCGGGTGTTGATTACATCCAAAGCATTGTAAATTCTATTGATAAGGGTGAAAAAGTAATAGGAGTGTTCTTGGACTTGACCAGGGCTTTTGACAGTGTTTCCCATAATATAATGATCAATTCACTGAGTCTGCAAGGTATAAAGGGAAAGGAACTGGCCTGGTTTCGATCATATCTACAAGATAGGAAGCAATATGTTGAAATAAAACATACAGAAGTTGGAAAATATCAATATAAAAGAAATGTTGCTTCCACAATAGAGTCAGTTAGATATGGTGTTCCACAAGGATCTATACTGGGACCCCTTCTTTTTCTCAGTTACCTGAGGGGCCTTCCTGGTGTAGTACAGGGAATAGTAAATTCCATATGCCTGTATGCTGATGACACAAATATAACAATATCTGGAAAAACCCAAGAAGAAATTGAAGTGTCATCTTTTATTAGTCTCTCCCTGGTTAAACAATTTTTTGAAAATTTGAATCTCCTCCTAAATTTAAATAAAACAAAATACATTGCTTTTTCAACAAAACAATCAAGGATAAATAACCACCCTACAGTTAAAGTTGACAATGAATTTTTAGATCAGGTGAATAGTACAAAATTCTTGGGCCTATTTATTGATGAGAATTTAAGTTGGGACTGCCACATTGAATATGTTTTAAAAAAGATATCATCTGGTGTTTATGCTCTTAAAAGAATGTCAAATTTGTGTACCTTAGAAACTTTGAAAACGATATATTTTGCCTTCATCCACTCATACATATCCTATGGTATAAGTATTTATGGAGGTACCATAAAACAAAATTTAAATAGAATCTTAACTATGCAAAAAAAGGCCATAAGAATTATGATGAGACTTAAAAGAAAAGACTCAGTTAAGAAAGTCTTCGAAGAATTGAGCATTCCAACAGTATACAGTTTGTATATATTTGAGACTGTTAAATATGTCAAGGCCTTTCATCTGCCACTGAATAATGATCATACACACCATTACAACACCAGAAACAAAATCACTGTGGAATCACACAGACTTGAGTTTTTTAAAAAGAAAGCATCGTACATGGGTGTAAAGTTCTTTACTCACATTCCAGAGGATATAAAACAAATCAAAGATTCTTCAAAATTTTTAAAATCATTAAAGCAATATTTGATCAGCCAATCTCTGTATTCATTTGAGGAATTTTTTAATAATCATGCCTAGTTTGATGCAATCTTTGTACTATTTGCTTTAAGTTCTCGGTACTTTGAACTAAGTTGTATTCGTGTTTGTTTAATATATAGTTATTTATTTAAACTGCCAACTATCTTAAATTTAATTTTATTTAGTATACTTTGTATTTAATTGACACTATTTACATGTACAATGTGCATATACAAATAAAGATTTTATTGATTGATTGATTGATTGATATGTTTTAGACCATTTGAATCTAAAGTTCAAAATGCATTCTGTACCAGCTCAGAATGTGTGCATCGATGAAAGCCTCATCGGCATGAAAACTCGATGCCCATTTACATTTCACAAGCACAAACAATTCGGAATAAAAAAATTTGAATGCTGCGATAGCCTAACAAATTATGTGTACCATGTAGAACTCTATAGTGGCAGGGACTATTTAGAACACTCACTAGGCCCCTTTACTGAGTAAGTGATTATAGAAATAATGGAAAAAGGCAAACTACTTGACAAAGGGCATCACTTATTCACCGACCAATTCTATACCAAAATCCCAGTAGCAAAACGCCTTTTAGATAGAAAGACATACATTACAGGTACCATAAATAAGTCATCAAAAATGTTACCTGACTTAGCTAAGAAGGCAGTTCTTGGGGAAAGGGAGAGTGTTTACTTTAGGCAGGGTGAAATACTCCTAGTGTCATTCAGACAAAAGGTAACTCACAAACCCGTATTTGCTGTAACAACTGCATGCCATGCGGAAGACCATGTCATAAAAAGCAAAAAGGGACTTGAGGGTAAGAAGCCTTATCTTATTGATAGATACAATCAGTTCATGGGAGGTGTCGATGTAAGTGATAAATGTGTGTATCATACATCTTGTAACCGACAAACTACCAAGTATTGGAAGAAAATCTTTTTTAATCTCATTGATATCGCTACTTTCAATGCTTATGTATTGTATAGAAATAACTCCGACACCCCCATGAGCAGGTATGATTTCATTGTTGATGTATTGGAGAGTCTTGTATATAGAGATGATGAACCTGCCCCTCAAGCTTATGATACAAACTGACACAAAATTGAAACATTGCCTGAAAAAAAGAACGGCTCTGTGACGTTTGTAAAAATTCATGGAAAAAAGCAAGAACCAGATATTGGTGCCCATGTTGTGGATGTGGAGTTCACAGAGAATGTTTTCACAAGCTGAAACACTTTTGGAGGAGCGAGAGTCGTGGGAGGAAAAGGAAACAAGAAGAGGAGGATAATTCTGAGTAGAGTAGAAAAATTGTGAAGTGCACATAGTTAGATTTAGTGTTATAACTTTTTTATTTATTGTAATAAGTGTGTACATTTTTTATATGTTACAGTACATAACATTTCCTACAAATTGTTTTTTTTTAATTGTTTTTTGGTTGATTGGAACTTTTGTGGGGATAATCCAAACTTTATAAACTTGTTTGCTATGACAAAAAAATTTGTACAAGGTCATATAAAGATTTTGTAATTCAAGGTAAGATTTTTTTTTCTTTCCATATTATTATAGTACACTCTATTCTGATTACAGGGATATATAATATGTCATGTTTTGGTAATATTTACAATTTTTTATAAATGTTTTAAAATATGCTCGCGAAATGTCCAATTATGGCTTATCATTTACAGGCTTTATAGTGGACGCTCGGAGGGTTAATAATTAATTAATACACATTTTTCTATTTAATTTAACCCTTTCAATTACAACGTCCGGTTTTCCGGACGTTCAATGTATCTGCAAAGAAGCCCAACGTCCGGTTAACCTGACGTTTTGGTATTTAATTTTAAAAAATCAATTTTCGTCAAAATCGATTATATTTTTATGTTAATATAATAAGTAAGACCAATTTCATTCATATATGGAAGTTTAAATGTCTTTGGATTTGAAACAACGAACTAAAATAAATGATTTAGTGGGTGTTGACTTATTGTGTCGTCCGTCAGCTGTATCAGTCAGTGCAGTTGCCAAGCTTGTCGCAGTTGTTTGTTTACATCACAGTTCGTTTGTTTTTATTGTCGTTTGTATTGTGTTTATTTACTTTACTTCAGTGAATGTATTATTGTGTTCATATCAGTGAATAATGAAACGTTCACGATCACCGTTAAGTGAAAATACAATTGCCAAAGTTGTTGAAGAGTCAAGTGAAAGTAATGTTTCTTCCGATGATTCATTTGAAGAAAGCAGTTCGTTTGTGGATGATTCTGATGCTGACCCTCATTATGATCCACAAGGCAATATTCCTGGACCTTCAGGTATGTCTAGTACACATAGATATACTTTGGGTGTATCTCGTCCTAGCATTAGCAGTAGTGATACAGATGATGCAGATGCATCTAACACTAATGTGTCTACTCCTAGGCCTAGAGGGAGGCCTAGAACAACACATGTAAATAGGCCTAGGCCTAATGAATCAGATGATGATAATGATGAATGGGAAGAGGTCAATGAAGACAATGATCCAGGCTATTTCCATCCATTTTCATTTCAAGAGGTGCCTGGTGTGAAACATTGTCCCCCACGTAATTCAGCTGTAATTTGTTATTTCAAATTATTTTTCACACAATATTTACTTGAAATGATAGTAAAATTTACTAACATGTATGCAGAAAGATCAGTAACTGCACATAATTTAGGTAGGCCCTGTAATAAGGCTATAAGTTGGAAAAAGGTAACGATTGAGGAAATTCAAGCTTTCATAACGGTTTTGATCAACATGGGAATAAATAAAAAGCCAACAATTGCTAGTTATTGGTGGACCAATCCCAACCAGATTTCTCCTTACTTTGCTAAAATGTTTGCAAGAAACCGCTTTCAGGAAATTTTAAGATATATTCATATTGTCGACACTGTAAACCTACCGAAACCTAGAGAACCTAATTACGACCCGTGTGCTAGGGTCAAGCCTCTAATTGAACATGCAAATAGTTTCTAGACATTTATACAATCCTGGTCAGTATTTATCTATAGATGAGAGTATGGTTCCTAATAAAGCCCACAACCCACTCATGCAATATATGCCAAACAAGCATCACAGGTTTGGTATAAAACTGTGGATGCTATGTGATGCTGTAACACACTACTGCCTGGCATTTTTTGTTTATCGAGGTGCAAAGGGTCCTGAAGCTCAAGAAGTAAAAGAAAATGGTCTTGGTTACACGGTTGTTATGAAATTACTAGAATTTGGAGGGTACTTGCAAAAAGGTTATCATATATTTGTAGATAATTTTTTCACCTCGTTGAAACTGGCAAAGAAATTGTATGACAATTTAACATTTATCACTGGGAGCATGCGCAAGTACAGAAAAGGCATTCCAGCTGCTTTGATAAAGGAGCCTTATACTGTAGGCGAGAAAAAATACAGAAGGAAAGGTAACATGGTAATGTTAGGCTATAGGCAAAGAGCAACTCACAAAAACCCGGTGTTATTGTTGTCAACAAATGCATCTGTTTCAAACCAACAACGATCCAAGAAAAGGGGTAATAAAGTATATATTACTAGTAAGCCTGCTGTAATTAGACAATACAATGATTATATGGGGGGGGGGGGTTGATGTTAATGACCAGATGCTTTACCAATATCTGAATGATAGAAAGTGTGTTAAGTTCTGGAAAAAATTAACGTTCAATATTTTTGGGCGAATGGTATTGAACTCCTACCAAATATATAAACTCAACACTGACAACCCAGTACCAAGATTACAGTACACAGTGGATCTAGTTGATCAATTAACAGATAGTTGGCTATGCTTCAAGGATGGAAGAAATGCCATTGCTGTAGAAGAGGATCTGGGTGGAGGTGATGCGAGCACCAATATGTTTTTTGAAAAAATACCAAATAACAGAGAAAAGAATTGCTGCGTCTGTAGTGCTGCAATCACTAAGAGTGGGGGGAAAAGAAAAAAATCCACCTTTATGTGTACCAAATGCAAAAAGGGTTTACACACCAAATGTTACCCAAACCACAAATGTTAAAGCAAGTTAATCGCTAGGCCTACTCAGTTTTTAACACAAAGTTTGTATATAAACTGTAAATATTTGGTAAATGATGTTTTTTTCTCGATTTTGAACATTTGTGTAATTTATTCAAGTGCTGTAAACATAATTAATAGATGAAATAAGTAGTTATTGGTAACTTAGCAACAAACAAAATAGATGTTTAACGATGGCCTATTTTTTTAATACGTACTTTTTTTAAAAGTGTCCATAAAAACTTTATTTATGGAAGAAAATGAACAAAAATTTGAAATGTTATTCAGTATCAGTTATATAATAGTGTACAGTGTTTAGTTTGATTTTTACTAATTCAAAAAAATTTATATATTGAACTTTCTACGGCTTTTATTTTTGGATGTAAAAAAAGGTGTGTTTTTTTGATTTTTATATAATTTGTATGACTATTTTTATCTTATGCTTGGTAATATTTGTTAAGAAACTCCTTCAAAAAAAAAAAAAAAAAAAAAAAAAAAAATCATTGAAATTGGTTGGAAAATAATAAAAATATAAGGTGTTAATTAGAATGCTGTCAAAACCATAAAAAGTGCCTTGGGCTTTTATGCTGATCACTATGGAAAATAGCTGGGCTTTTATGCAGATCGTCCAAAAAAAAATCTGGGAGTGAAAGGGTTAATTACAATATTTTTAATTACCGTAGTTACAGACTTTAAATGTTTTGGTACATTATTTTTATTATTAATTATTTTTAGTTTTTGTTCCTGCAGTATTAGCTAATTATTTCCTTCAAACTTTTCAAATCTTTTAGCTATGTATTTTAAACATAATACATACAATTCAAATTAATTAATCTTATTTTGTTTTATTATGACCTATATAATTCTTTATTGCTTTAAGTTATCTCGTAGTCATACAGTTCTTGTAAGGCTGTGAGTTGAACTCTTCCCCCCACTCAGATCTGTAGTCTTTGGGGGGAATTTTTTTTTTTTCATTGTACGAGAAAGCTGTTTATTTTTGTGGAATAAAGTTTATTTTAATTTGAGTTGAGATTAAAGACATTTATCATAAACTGGTAGATTAGAATGAGTAGATCATTACCATTTTGAACTTTTACTGTCTAAAAATAATGTAAGATGATAATTATACTAAACATTTCAATATGTAAGAGTCATTTTTACAAACCCATGTTGCTGGTGTTTTAGTAGACCTCACTGGTAAAATATTTATGTTGTGAGTTTTAGTTGTGATTGTGCACTTATTTGATTGTCACTTATAGGCTATTTGTTTAAATATTTCAGTTTATAACATAGCATCAAGAGTGTGGGCGTACTTCAATCTTATGATGCTAATTCAAGTGTTGCAAAATGCAAACTTTATTCAAAGATAATTTCCAGAGGTGGGAAGAGCGAAACAACTTCAAACCTAATAAAACATTTACGTGTTATGCACAATATTGACTTAACCTCCACAAAGAATATTTCTAAGAAAAAAAACTTGTTCAAGTTTAGACTCCTATTTAAAAAAGAACAGACATTGCTAGCTGCAATGGATATTGATAAAAACTTAGGTACGCTTAAAAAATTAGATGTACCTCTTCTCCAACTTCACAGATACATCACATTAACACAACTAAAATAAATGATATTAATAGCTCAAGCTTTTTTAAATTCTTACAAACTGGAAGGTGAATATATATATTGTTACTACTTAATATGATTGTTAATTTACTTATATTTTATCTTTTCTTTGAAATAGGCCTATTCTGCCCAGCTAAGAAAAAAGGCAGTATCTACAAAATTTTTTATTTTGAATTAGATATGCATTTATATGTTTTATAATACGAAGAATCTATTGGACTAAGCAAAAAAGACGTATCTGCAATACTTCCAACAGTAGCTAAAAATAAAAGCAGCAAGTGCACTGTATTTACTGATCTTTTAGTTAGTACACTGCAGATACTGCCTTTATCTTTAACACAACTGCCATATAGAACTACATCTACTGCTCCTAGCTGGTTGAATGTTTATTACTCATCATTTAAATATTTAATTAGTTCCATATGGGGGTTTTTTTTACAATCAGCTGAGTTACTACATAAGCAACACTGCAGAGTCGAGAGAAGCTTACAGATAGTTCAGCCAAAATACACTTCCAGAAGGAACAATTTGTTTTAGTTGTGATCTGCAGAAAATATTAATGGTTCCTAGAGTTGACACTTTTAAAAGTGTTATTTTTTTAAAAAAGGTTGATTGCCTATAATGAGACTTTTGCTCCTGTGGGGAACAAGTCAGATAAAAATACTTTATTATGTATATGGCATGGGGCAATTTCAAGCAGGACCAAAGAAGAGCTTGTAAGCTCATTTAACAGGTTTGTCAAAGAACACAGAGACAATAAAGTCGTTCATTTGTTGATGGACAACTGTTCAAGCCAGAATAAAAATGTATGTTTATACACATTCACTTTTAACATTGTTAACAGATATGGAATTTCTGCAGATGAAATAAATCTGTGGTGTTTTGAGCCTGGGTACAGTTTCATGTCCGCTGACTCCGTGCACCACCAAGTTGAACTATCGATGAAACATCAAGGGAAGATATATGACTTTGATGATTTTATTAATGCGTGTAAATAAAAGGGCAATTTGTAAATCAAGGTAAATAAGTTTATGAAATGAAAATTCAAGATTTCTTCTATTGGAAAGATGGAGCTTCCAAAGATAAACTTAAAACAGGTAATAGAGTGAAACTTAGGGAAATTAGCCATGTGCAGGCAGAGAGAGGTAGATTCTTGTTACAGTACAAAACATCATACGACGCAGGAGAAAATGCAAAATCTTTGATTTCTTATAGAACAAATTTATGAAAAAAATTCAAACAAGATTCCTCCTCAGCATCTCTTTGAACAAACGTGACAAGCTTTTAAAAACTTTGGTTGGTATATTGCCAGAAAATAGGAAATTGTTTTGGAAAAACCTTCCACCGGCAGGAAATAAAAAATAGATTTTGATAGATAGTTCTCATATTACAATATGATCTATGCAAAAGCTTTTCGTTACTCAGCCAGGTAATATCTACCTAATTGTATGAAGTTTGTTTTCTTTTTTGGTAGAAAACCTCTTGTTAGTATTTAGTTGTTAGTATGTTTAGTAGTTACCTAATAACTGTACGTGCAATAATTAATTTTTTAAATTGGATTTTCATGTATTATGTTTACTTAGCTGTGCTACTCTTAGCATAGTAACAAATGTTGTAGGCAGCAGCAAAAGTTTATATGTAGGCCTAGGATAGGATTAATTTAGATTTCAAGTTTTTATTGGAATTGAACTTTTTAGTGTCATTAAGTTTTCATACGGAGTCTAATAATTAGTGACAATGTATGAAATAAAATTGTAATTAAACTACAATAATTTATTTTATTTCCCAATTTATGAAAATCAACTTTACAAATGAGCAGTGTCTTAATGTTATTGTTCCTAAGAAAAAACACAATATGTATTTACTGCTTTGGAAACAACTTGGCTGTAATAAATAAAGTGTCCTAATCAAAAAGGCAGTATGTACTTGCTGTTTGTAATGACATTAAATATGAGTGAACCATCCTAAGAAAGAAAGCAGTATCTGCTTTTAAAAATTAATGTTAAGTTAATTGCTCATTATTTTTGTGAGAAAAGTATGAAAATTTTCCTCATCATTAAATATATATTCTTACTTGGATATTCTTACCTGAATATGGACACTCTTGGCTGCAATATCGAATGAAGTTACAGTTCCTTCTCCACTGGTGCATACCATGTATCGGGCCTCGTCATTGGTCAGTATTTTACTGACATAGTCTTCCATTTTTTTACATGAGAACACATGTGATTTCTCCCGCAAGTCCCAAACTGGATAAAATATCAAGAATTCATATTTAATAAAAGAATGATGTTAACATTTTCCATAACAAAATAAAAAATTATTCATCACACTTATATTTGTATGTGTTGATAAGTTAAAACTGGAGAAGCAGAATAAGATCGTTAAGATTGTCCATCACCCTTTTAAAAATCAGATTTGCTTATCCGTACGTGTATGGGTGGGTGAGTGGGTCTATACCAATATACACATATGGGGAGCTGAATACGAGTTTATTTTGCAATAATGAATAGACAAATATTTTTCACTTCAATACGAGGTGTAACTATTAAATAACGAGACTGACGCTGCGGCGGCAAAAGTGCACATGCGCAATCCGCCATTGACTGTCAGCTGTTTAGTGTGAAGCTTTCTCTTCAAAATGCCCTTAACCTCATTTGTGTAAGTAACACAGTTTAGTCATAGCCTTCATTTCCGTTAACGTTGTTATTTTATTTTGGCGAAAAAATGATTAATGTAATAATAGAGCAACGAATTGATGTTAAATTTCACTTCAAACTTGGAAAAACCGCTACTGAAACTTATAATTTACTGAAAGAAGTGTACGGCAGTGAATGTTTATCCCATGCACGAGTTTTTGAATGGTTTAAACGTTTAAAAGATGACTGACAAGACGTTGAAGACGATTCGCGGCCAGGTTGCCCTTCAACGCCAAAAACGGATGACAATGTCGAAAAAGTTGCTAGTTTGATTCGGTCTGATCGTCGATTGAGTATTCGTGCAATATCTGAAACTGTAAACATTGATAAAGAATGTGTACGGCAAATTTTACATGACAATTTGAACATGCAAAAAGTGTGCGCCACAAATTCTCATGTTTGAACAACAAGCAACTCGCAAAAATGTTTGTACTGACATTTTGGATGCCATTAAAAATGACCCAAATTTATTGGAAAAGGTAATAACATTGATGAATCCTGGTTTTTTATGTATGATCCGGAATCAGAGCGCCAATCCATGCATTGGAAGACTCCAACTTCACCGAAAGCAAAAAAAGCAAGAATGAGAACAAGTCAAAATTTAAAGCAATGATGATTGTTTTTTTTTCGATATTCACGGGATTGTGTACCTTCACTGGGTTCCTGAAGGTTAAACAATCAATCAACATTACTACCTTAAGGTACTTGGCACTCTGCGAGAAAGAATAAGAAAAATCAACCCGAAATGTGGAAGGAAAAATCATGGATTTTCCACCAAGACAATGCATTACAAGTACAGTTGTATTGACCCACCCGCCTTCCCATACTCGTACAGTAGTATTGACCCACCCTCCCTCCCATACACGTACAGTGCTAAGGACACACTCGCCCACCCTTACACGTACAGTGCTAATGACCCACTTGCCCAACCTTACACGTACAGTACTAATACTTTCTCTCTCTCTCTCTCTCTCCCCCTCCCTCCCTCCCTATCTCTCTCTCTCACCCTCCCACCCAAACACATATACTATTACTGACCCACCCTCCCACCCAAACACGTATACTATTACTGAACCACCCTCCCACCCAAACACGTATACTATTACTGACCCACCCTCCCACCCAAACACGTATACTATTACTGACCCATCCTCCCATCCAAACACGTATACTATTACTAATACTACTTACTGACGATTGTGCCCAATGTAAGGTCGATATCACTGTACGTGTATGAGCGGACGGGTGGATCAAAACCACTGTACGTGTATGAGCGGGCGGGTGGGTCGATATCACTGTACGTGTATGAGCGAGCGGGTGGGTCGATACCACTGTACGTGTGTGGGTGGGGGGGTGGGTCGATATCACTGTACGTGTATGGTTGGGCGTGTGTCAATACCACTGTACGTATATGGGCGGGCGGGTATGTCAATCCATAGTTAGTACCATTGTACATGTATGGGTGGGCGGGTTATAAAAGTGTAAGGAGTTGACAAAAGATGACTTTCAGCACTGTTTCCAACAATGGAAAATTCGCATGGAGCGTTGCAGGGATAAAGAAGGGGTGTATATTGAAGGCGATAATAAATAATTATGTATTAAATGAGAATAAAACTTTTTACAACGACAGTCTCGTTATTTAATAGCCACACTTCGTATATTATGAAAGTTTTACCTCGCTTTGTTATAAAAGTCAATACTTGGCAAAGTCATAAGGAATAATGCAACATAATCCAAGCTAATTAATTAAAGGTTGAACTAAAAGCTTATTACAGGCAAAACAACATATTAGTGGTTAGTTACAATCAAAACGTGAGCAGAAAACTGGGTTGCCTCCTTATTACTGGTTGCCAAGAAAAAGATGGATGACAGACAGCAGTAAAGGAATTAGGACAATCAAACTAGTAGTAACTAATAAGTTAAAGATGAATGACAGACAGCAGTAAAGGAATTAGGACAATCAAACTAGTAGTAACTAATAAGTTAAAGATGGATGACAGACAGCAGTAAAGGAATTAGGACAATCAAACTAGTAGTAACTAATAAGTTAAAGATGAATGACAGACAGCAGTAAAGGAATTAGGACAATCAAACTAGTAGTAACTAATAAGTTAAAGATGAATGACAGACTGCAGTAAAGGAATTAGGACAATCAAACTAGTAGTAACTATAAGTTGAAGATGAATGACAGGACAGCAGTAAAGGAATTAGGACAATCAAACTAGTAGTAACTAATAAGTTAAACTTCTAAATAGCAGTGACAAAAGATTTTATAATCTATCTTATAGATGAACCAAAAAAATGTATGGAAAGAAAATAATTGTCAAACATCTTATGGATTCAACGTATTTAGTATGTAATAATTTAGTATGTAATGTAATCTAATAAAACAGATAATCCTTTACTGATAAGAGGTTTCATGTCAATGTTTGGAGAGTTAATGCATTCTAAATCACCAATCAGCCCTAACCTTATTAAGCACATTGGCAAGGCAACCCCAAAAGAACATGAACTAGGAAACTATCTTTACTAATGTAAATTAAACAAAGCTTCTCTCAAAATAATAATGGTTAGTGGTAAATTCTACAGCCTAAATCCACCATACATAGCTGAGTGACGCTAAAGGAGATAAAATGTGAAGAAATATCTACTATGAAGACGGAAGAGGAAAATCGGTCAAAACTTACAGCACAAAAAGCAGGCTATGGCTCATGATTGACGTGTGGTAGAATAGGAAGTAAAACCATTTTCATTTACAAACCTTTTTAGAAATTTTACTTTTAGTGTTAATAACATTTATTGTACTACTATAAAATATTATTGATTGAATTACTATAATTCTGTATCAAAAATCTGAACAAAAGTATTTACTATTTAAGAAGACTAAAGTACAATGTGTGTTAAGATTTACTAATACAAATTTACTATGTACATATTCATAGCATATTGAGTTATGGAATAATATTATGGGGACAGTCTTCAAATTCAGTTAAATTATTTAAATTTCAAAAAAGAGCAATTGACTAATTTGTGGAGCGCCTTTTAAAACTCATTCAGACCTCTATTAAAAAACTAAAAATAATGACTCTTCCTTCACTATTCATTTACAAAAGCTTATTATACACCAAACACAACTTACATAAATTTCCTCAGACAAAAATATACATAAGTATGATACAAGAAATTCGAATCAATTGAAAATTAAACAATGTAAATACTCAACAACACAAAAAAATCATGAATTTATAGCTATTAATTGTATAATAAATTACCCTATAAATTAAGAAGTCTGGAAATGAAACAATTTAAAAAAATTATATGCAACTATTTATTAGAAGAGTGTTTGTACAACATTGAAGATTTTTTTTTAATTCAACTATAATTTATATGTAGATTTAAATCAATTTTTATTATATTATATACTGTAATACCTCAGTTGAGGTTTGATGCAATAAACATTATCATTATTATTACTTATCATTTTACTCATTAAGTTTATAAAATGACACAGTTTTGTTTAGTTTTAAAATGTTATTCTGATGTTTAGCTGTAATCTAGCAGATTATTTAAATGAAATATGTTAAATACTGGATTTTTTCTAATTTTATACATTATAAGAACTAATTCAACTGAAAATATATGAAATTATAGATGAAGGACTATTCCATGTAAACAACAGAATTTTAGCTGATAATTTAGAACAAATAAATAATTTAATGATAGACTGCTTACTTCGTACAACACCATTTTCATCTCCAGTGGCTATTAAATGCTCATCAATGACAGCTAGAGTATACAAAGGGTCTCTGAAAATAGAGAGCACAAAGAAGAATAAACATCAGTATGGGATAGCTAAAAATAAATATCTAATGGTAGATAATACTACTTTTACACATATAGAATAAAATTATTAATTCAATAATTGCATATTGATGGGTAACTGTGTTATTGTATTTTGTAGCCTGGATTGCTATAATTACTTTAATACTAATGTTCTCATCTTATCAATCCAAAACCAACTGATTTTATGATAATTAATTCCAATAATCAATTTGGATTGCTAAGGCAAGAACACTTTCGTGAGTTACTTAACAAAAACTGTGATTAGTTTAAGGGGTGTCGGATGTCAAAATTGGTAAACAATTTCGATTTTCTGTTTTCTACATATTATTATTCTTCAGAATCTGTTCTTTACGTTGATACCAAACATTATGTAATTGTAACCTCAGAAACATTTTTAGAAGTGTTATTTGAAGTAAGTGCACGGCTAAACTTTTGCTATTTACGTGTTCAGTTGGCTCCTACTCATATTATAGTACTGCGAGTTATTTTACCAGGTTATTTTGTTTTGTTTGGGTTAGTATTATAGCTGCTACTAGGCAACAAGTACAGTCTGTTTATTCAGCAGACTGTGTTTACATTATTGGTGGTGTTGTTTTAGTTACTTTTTGTGAAATATTTGTGACTGTTTACACTACAAACTGCCTAGAGTTTCTACTAGAGTATTCAAAAAACGAAAACAACAGTGTAATGCTAATGTAAAACGATATAAGCCTAATGAAATGGTTGTGAATAAAACACAACCTAGTTCAAGCACATCAGGAAATACAGATGAACAAAATAACACTATAACCTTATTACCTAACACATCAGGATCAACCAATATTAGAAAAGAGAGCTTGTCAAAAAAGAAGGTAGGATCCAATTTACCTAGCTATGATTTGTTTCTTTCAGAAAATGAAGGCTGCAATGATATTGTTAACCCTCGAACTGCCGGTCGGTACCATTGGTACCGACTTCGACTTTTCTAAAATGCCATCAGTACCATGGTACCGACTCACATTTATATTAATTATTAAAAATAATTGGTATTTTTGTATAAAATTTCGTATAGTGCCTCTCAGATAACTAATTTACTGTATACTAGTACTCCAGTTTTTATTTCGTTGTCTTTGACTGTGTTACGTGTTCACGAGTGACATCATTTGTCAGCTGTTTTGCCGCGCTCACGTCTTGCCGCTCAGTCTGCAGTCTGCGTAGTGCAGTCAGTTGTAGTGCCGTAACTAGTGATTTATTGTGTAAATTATCATTCTGTTGTTGTATAAAAAAAAAAAAAAAAAAAAAACTAAAAGTGATATTACCATGCAATTTTTTTAAAATTTTGTTTATCAGAGTAAATTGCACATTTTGAGTGTTTAACTTTGTATAATTCATAAAACGTTTTGTTTTATTCAATCATATGTACCTAAAAATCTAACATTTTTTAAGGCTTTTTTGAAAAATATTTAACACTTTAACCGAAACACCGGTCTGCGAGACCAGAGGGAAATTTAGTTTTTCTGTAGTAGCCATACTGACGGCCTTTTTCGGCCGAGCCTCTCAGTACCTCTCACCCGCTCCCGCTCAAGGTCACTCCACCAATTAGAATCAGTTGCCACTAGGCGGTCGTGTAGTAACCATCCTTTGTTTGAAATCGTGCCGGTCTAATATACCGGATATTTCGGATAACGTGTGGAGCCATTTGGGTCTCAAGTACCGGGTGTTTCGAATAGTGTAGTTTTGAATATAACTGAATATTTTGCTGCATCAAATAAATTAGTTTTTTATTGTTGTAATTATACAGTTGAAGCTGGAAGCCATGGACAAACCATCAGGCTCACGGAGGATGCATGTCAAAGCTCCTGACTTTGAATCCAGAATCGGAAGGATGCTGCATGATGATTTTTCCGAAAGTGGAAGTAGTGATGAAGAAATAGATGACTCCGACGAAGACCCGGATTATGTGTTGTCAACTGAGGAGCAGGAAGATAGTAGTGACGATGAAAGTGATGATGGTGATTCTCTTCTCGATGACGAAGCTACGGAAAATGAAGAATACGTCCCACAAGCACCCGAATTACCTCAGTATGTTTTGGGACGCTTGAAGAAAAAAAAGAGTTTGAACCCCCTTACTGGTGGACAACTGTACCAGGACCAAAAAAGTCTGTACCCCAGCAAGAAACATCGTAAGAGGAGGTCTATCTGGTCTCAAAGGTCCAGCACGTACTCTTGGAAACAATCCTGGAAAACTCGAAGTGTGGAATCTTCTATTTGATGCAGGTATGCTCAATACTGTTGTAACATTTACCAATCAAAAACTTTCAGCAGTAAGATCTTCCCTAGGACCCATGACAAGTAAGTCTAACTACCGTGATACAGAAGTTCCACGTATGGAAATGAATGCCTACATTGGCTTACAGCTTCTTGCTAGCATCCTAAAATCCAATCATGAAGACATGACCTCTCTGTTCTCAAAAGATGTAACCAGTCGCCCTTATTTTATATGCACAATGTCAGAGAAGCGGTATGAAGTCCTAACATCATGTTTGAGATTTGATGACTCCCACACAAGAGCACAACGTAAAGAATCAAATAAGGCAGCAGCCATCAGTGAGATTTTTGAGAAATTTATTCAGAACTCTCAAAGTGCTTATAGTTTGAGCGAATATCTTACCATTGATTGGTACCTTTCAGGGGCAGGTGTCCATTTAAAGTGTACATGCCAAAAAAAACCGAGCTTATACGGCATGAAGGTCCAATGTTTGTGTGATGCTAGGACGTCATATCTTTATAATGCCTACATTTACACGGGAACAGGCTCACATGGTGTTGGTCTTTCTCCTAGTGAGTTGCAACTACAAAAGCCAACACAAACTATTGTTGGTCTTTGTCAGCCTATAGAACACACCAACAGGAACGTAACATGTGACAATTATTTCACATCCATTGAGTCTGTAGACGTTCTGACAAATGAAAAAGGGTTGACAATGGTTGGCACCTTGAAGAAGAATAAGCTTGTTATTCCTCAGGAATTTTTTCCTAGCTCTGATCGGCCAGTAAGATCCTCTTATTTTGCTTTTAACAATAGCATTCTGCTGTTCAATATCACTCTGCTCTCTTTTGTTCCCAAACACAACAGGGCTGTTGTACTTATGTCCAGCATGCACCATGGGAAATAAATCGATCCTGAAAAGAAGAAACCCGAGATCATATCCTTCTACAATAAAACCAAGTGTGGTATGGACGTCATGGATATGAAGTGTGCTATCTATGCTCAAACAGAAGAACATGTCGCTGGCCCTTGGCAATGTTCTATCGGATATTGAATGTTTGTAGTGTCAATGCATTCATTCTGTACCTTTGCTACAAAAATGCTCCTGTGATAACAAGGTTCACATTCTTGAAAGAACTGGCAAAGGAGATGATTGAACCTCATATGAGATGTCGTCTTGCGATCCCAAACCTGCCACGTGCTACCAGACAAGATATCATGAAGGCGCTTGAGGAAGAAAGCCAAGCAGAATCTCGGCCAGAGGGAATACCCAATGACAAGATGTCTAAGAGGAAAACGTGCAGTAAGTGCCCATCAGTCAAAGCGAGCAAGACTGCATATTGTTGTATTAAATGTTTGAAACCAATCTGCCTAGAGTGCAGCCGTAAGGTTTGTGTAGATTGTGCTCCCGAATGTGTTTGAACTGGTATGTGGCCTTAGAGTATTTGAAAAAGTAGTTTTGCTCGATTAGCCTACTTATCATCCAGCTTTAGGTTCTCAAATGACTGTAAAATTTGTATACATTCATTTACATTTACATTTACCATACTTATATATATATATATATATATACAATATTTTGTTGCTTTTACTCAAGTAGTTTTGGTTTATCACTTGAAGCTATAAAAAGACAGTATCAATCTATATACATTTCTGTATGCTTTGTTTCCTTTTTCAATGTAATTTTGTTTGGGTAGTTTTAGTTCAATCTTTTGAAGCTCTCTAAAGACAGTAAAACCTTTATATCTCTTATACCTATATATGTATTATTCATTCATATGTTTTTTAGTCAATTGTCAAATCTTTTTATTTTTTCTTAAGTAGTATTGGTCAGTAAGTAGTATTGGTCAGTATTGAATTGATACTGATATATCAATTCAAGGGAATGTCCTGGAAAGAGTAGAAGATTTCTGTTATTTGGGTAGTACAATAACAAACAAGGGTACGATGACAAAGGAAATAGGAAAAAGAATTTGGAAAAGTGGACAGTTTTTCAATCTAGTGAAAAAGATACTATGGAATTGGAATATTGGGAAGGAGGCAAAATTGTTAATGTATAAAATGTATTACCAGCCAATCTTATTATATGGAGCGGAGACATGGACATGGAATAAAAGTGACATCAGCAGATTACAAGCAGCGGAGATGAGATTCCTGAGGGGAATAGAGAAGGTTAGTAGAAGAGACAGAATAAGAAATGAAGTAATCAGAGAGAGGCTGGGAGTAATAACATTACAGGAAACGATGGAAAGAAGGAGGATACAGTGGATGGGTCATGTGAAGAGGATGGAAGATAACAGAATGCCAAAGATAGCCTTGGAGAAACAAGAGGGAGGAAGGAGACCGAGGGGAAGGCCGAGAGGAAGATGGATAGACCAGGTGTGGAGGGATGTGGAGAGAAGGGGACTTCGGAGGGTACAGGTGGAGGAAGAGAAGACGTGGAGAGACAGACGGAAGTGGAAGAGGCTGTGTCAGACGACCTGCGAAAGCGGAAACGTTGACTGATGATGATGAGTATTGGTCAATTTCTCAAAGCTTTCAAAATATATCAACTCTTACATACATTTTTCTATGTTCACATACATTTACCTGTTTATTATATGTTATCAAATATATAGAAAATGATAGTTTTCTCTAAAATTGTTCTTTTAATTAATACCTACTCCCATTTTCAGTGTAAACAATTTTCTCTATAAATGTAACTTAGAAAAATAGGATAATACAATGTCTGGTCTGTGAGACCGGGTGTTTCGGTTAAGGTAAGGTTGACCCATATCTCGGTTAAAGTCTTAAAAACTATAAAAATTTAATATTTTTAAAATCTAAACAATCAAATTGTAGAGAATCAAGTGATATTTCATACACAAAAGAGATTAATAACAACCACCATTACCTCACAGTTGACAATAAGAACCTAATGAAATACTTCACTGATACATAACACTGCATTTGTTGCAATACATTTTTCACAACACGAGGCTGAGGTTTGTCGGGTCTTTCGGACCATACCCGCAGAAGGATGGTTCTAATTCAAATGCAACAATCACACAACCACATTTGTTTGCCGCGACTGGAATTCAAACCCAGTCTCCCTGGCTACAAGAGACTCATCTTTTACTGCTAGATCACCGAGGTGCGATGGGACATGGGCTAAAACCAGTTCAAAAGAGCTAGAGCTCTCTGCGGGAGAATGTTGTACTGCGATTTGCATTATATGGTTGTAGTTCTTCTTTTTGCCACTAGTGCTGCTCTTAACAGGTAGTGTTCTTTGTAAGAAATGTCTCTCAACAATATAAACAGATTGTTTAATGCATTTATTCATCATTTACTCATAAATGTACCTATCTGAACACTATACTTAAATAATTATACTTCAATTCTTTCTTTCTCCCTGAGCAGCTCAATTCTACAAGCAGATAGGAAAAATAGATTTTCCAAACCTCCTTCAAGTCTCAAAATAAATTTAAAAATAACCTAGAGGTACCCATGATGTGTTTGATAAAGAAAGTAAAATAATACTGGCTAAGTGTAAAGCTTTAAAACTAAAGTGTAGAGGGGGGGGGAGGAGTTGACAAGGTAATTTCTTGAAACAATTTACAGAATATTTGCAAGGATCATAAAGTAGACACTGCAAATGATTGATAATACAATTTATTTGGCTCTTACAGTTAGTTGAAGTATATGAAAGATACAAAAACATTAAAAATACCTAATAGGGGAGTCGGATGGGTTTTTGGTAAAAAAATATGGATTTTTGGTTTTTAATGTTTTATTATAGCTTAGAATCTCACGGTTATTTTAAGACCTAATATATGAAATTCCTTGCAGTGTAACTCGTTTTATGAACGTTTTAGTAAAATGTTGCACCTTCAATTTTTGCAGTTGTACGTGCAATTATTTTCATACACTCGTTATAGTACATATTCCCTTTCTAACTGTTTATAACGCCCCTACTATTACAGCTGTGATGTTGGAAGCACTGTTTGTTGTTGTTTCAACAGCTGTCTGCTTTGTTTTGAAGTGGTTTGAAACTTTTGGTGGTTATAATACAAAATATTGTGAGTTTATCAGTGTTTTTGTGTAAATTAGTTTATGTATGGTGGTGTGTTCTTATTTCTTTAAATAAAATGCCTAGGGCACCTACTAGGGTTTTCCAAAAACGTAGAAAAGTGTGTAATGTAAACACAAAACGTTTTAGGCCTAATGAAGTTGAATCAGATGCTGACCAACCTATTCCTAGGCCTACTACAGTTTGTATTCCAAAACAAACCAATGTTCCAGTGAGAGAAAGCACATCCAAAAGGAAGTTACAAGCTAGTTTAGCTGAGTATGATTCTTTCCTAACTGATAATAATGAATGTAATGATATTGTAAATCTAAATAAGTTTGAAAATTTACTATCAAAAATCGCAGTTTGCGTAAAATGTGGCGGTTCGCTCAGAATACAAACTGACAGTAGAGTAGGCCTAAGCTGTAAAAAATTACCATTTTATGTAGTGAATGTACATTTGAAGTATCTGAAAGAAATGATAGTAAGATAGATAAGGGAAAAAGTGAAATAAATACAAGATTAGTGTACGCGTTTAGGTGCATCGGAAAAGGTGAAGATGCGGCCAAAAATGTTTGTGCCATAATGAATTTTGCAAATCCTCCAGCATTCAAATATTATAATCAAATTCTCTGTAATGTAACTAAAGAGGTATGTATGGAAAGCATGAGAGAGGCTGTACAAGAAACAATTGTGGCAAATGATGGAAATCGAGATATTTGTGCAGCATTCGATGGCACTTGGCAGAGGCGCGGACACAGGTCCCTAAATGGCGCGGTGTCAGCAATTAGTGTGGATACGGGTAAAGTTTTAGATATAAGAGTTTATACCAAACACTGTAGATGTAAAGATAGGCTACAAAGAAAGCATGAAGCTAATTGCATTGCAAATTATCAAGGTGTAAGTGGGGGGATGGAGGTTGAAGGAGTGGTGAATATGTTCAACACGTCAGTAGCACAGTACGGTATACGCTATACTCACTATTTAGGTGACGGCGATAGCTCTGCTTTCCCTGCTGTGCTAAAAGAACAACCTTATGGGCCAGACTGTTTACCTGAGAAACTTGAATGTGTTGGTCACGTCCAAAAAAGGATGGGCACTAGGCTTAGAAAAATAAAGACAGCGAAAGGACGTGACCAACTAGAAGACGGTAAAACTATTGGGGGTCGTGGCCGCCTAACGGATGCTGCCATTAACAAAATTCAAAATTTATATGGAGTAGCCATAAGAAGAAATGTCAACAAAGACCTAAATGAAATGAAACAAGCTGTGTGGGCAGAATTTTTCCATATAGCGTCATCCAATTCGTCGCCCTCTCGCGAGCTTTGCCCAAAAGGAGACGAGAGTTGGTGCAAGTACAATAAAGCGTTGGCAAAGAATGAGCCCTATGACCATACTCAGCATTTTCATCTTCCACAGATAATTATGGAGCAAATAAAACCAATATTTAAAGACTTGGCACAACCTAATCTCTTGAAAAAGTGCTTGCATGGGGGCACTCAGAATTGTAATGAATCACTAAATAGTGTAATATGGTCACGAGTCCCGAAAACTACGTTTGTGCTGAAAACAACATTAGAACTGGGGGTATTTGAGGCAGTAGCCTGTTACAACAAAGGATTTACTGTTAGATGCCAAGTATTAAATAAGTTAGGTATATCACCAGGCAACAATTTAGTCAAGATGATGAAAAAATTAGATCAAATTAGAATATACAAAGCGGAAAAAGCAGTAGATGAAATTGAAAAGAAGTGCCGTAAGAAAGCAAGTTTGGCAAAACTCCACCTGATAGATTTATTTCAAGAGGAAGAAGACCCAGATAACCCTACGTATGGAGCTGGGATGTATTAAAGTAAGTTTAACATAATAATATAGCATACATAGAGTAAATCAAAAGTTCCAATGCGATTCCTGAATAATGAGTATTTTTTATGCAAAGGTACATTTTTCTCAGGAAATAATAGAGATAGCTCAGTAATTTTTTGTTTGTTTTGATTGTCATAATAAACTGCTTATTTTGAGTGTTGGATATTGCTCAACTGTTCATAGTTTATGACATACAATTATATAATTAATTGAAAATGGCAATTTTTTAACGATATTTTTAAAAACTCGTAAAAAATTAAAAACTCAATTTTTTCTAATATTATACACTCAAAATGTAGTAAAAGATACTCTCTTTAAAATAACAAAACAATTGTGTACCTATCTTTTTCAGTTCCTGAGAAAAATGTTCCTGAACTTATGCAAATTAACATGGGTGAGATAGGGCCATCCGACTCCCCTTAGTTTAGTGTAGAGGGGGGGGAGGAGTTGACAAGTTAATTTCTTGAAACAATTTACAGAATATTTGCAAGGATCATAAAGTAGACACTGCAAATGATTGATAATACAATTTATTTGGCTCTTACAGTTAGTTGAAGTATATGAAAGATACAAAAACATTAAAAATACCTAATAGACAAAATAGACATCATTCATTCAGACAACATGTAGCAGAAGCTCTTATCCACAGCAATCAAGCAAGAGACAAGAAAATGGAGAGTCCGAGCTCAGCCCCAGTTGAGTCACTCTGTTTAACACCACGAGACTTTAAAAGATACCGAAAACAAGCCCATCACACACAAAAACACATTTTTTCTGATCAAAGTTCACCTATGTATCAACAAGAACAGAAACTGTTCCAGCTAATCCAAACATAAAAGCTCTCTAGACAGTATTTGTCTTCTTCTTATTAGATTTTTGCCTTAACCCGCCATCAGGATCAATGTTAGATGGCAACAGTCTCACTAAAGGAATTTTTTTTATCTCTTGGTCAATCACCCTGAGCGTACTTAAGTTCCAAGAAGACTATATTAGACACACTTTCAGTCTGTAAACAGTATGACTCATCAGCGGGGTTAGGGGTGGGGGGCAGCGGAAGGGCACAAGGTCAGCTCTGTTAGTTGGTATCTCCACTCGATCCCAGTCGCGTCGCACTAGTAGTTAGTTGCCATCTATACACCATCCTGATTACGTTTCTCTTTTTTCAGTGCGCATGCTTATAGTTTGTTATTATTTCATCTAAGTTTGTTCTTTTATTGCGTAATGTGTGTTTTTATTTCTTATAGTTATTAGTTTTACCAGTTAGTGTGTAAGTATGTCGAGGCCAGCGGACGAAAAGGAATTGTCCAGTACGAAAAAATAGATTTACACCATACACGTGCAACAACTGTAAACGATCTATTTGTAAAGAACATACTCAAAGAACAAGTCATATTTGCAGTGACTGTTTTGTGGTTGACAGTGAATAGTGATTTCATTCAATAAGTGTCACTTGCCTTAAAATTATGTATTTTGAAGACTAAATTGAAAGTGTACCAATAAAACTTATGTTTTCTGATTGGTGTACTTTATTTTTTAACACAACACCTCTTAAATTAAAGCTTATACAAATTTTAAAATACGATGTAAAGATATTAATTTTAGTAAATAGCGATTATGATAAAATATATATTTAAAAAAATACAAAACGAGATAAAAGTAATAAATACATGTAATTTTACTCTCTCTAATGTTAGTTAGAATAAATATGCTTAAAAACATTTAAAAAAGTACAAATAAGGGAGAATTTAACAAAATATGTGGCCAAAGTCAAATGTTAGATGGCAGCTATACGCGATCCTGCTGGCGTGACAAATAATAACCATCCTGCTCACGGGTTAAAAAGACTAAAATAAAATATTCCAGACTACTAAATTGTGTTGTCATAATGTTATTTTAACAGCAATGTCACCATAACCAAAGAATATTTCTGTTGGCTACGCGCTGCTCATGCACAAATTTAGGATGTAACATCCCTCCAAACTTAATGTCCAGAACATAAAATACACATTCCCAGTTTATTGACTTATTTTATAAATCTTTGAAAATAAAATCATTGAGCAATATTTTAACATCCAAACAATAATGTTTAGTTAACTTTATTTTTAATTTTTCATATACTTTATTCCATCTAAATAATATATGTATGTATGTAAAATATATTTCTCAACTTTTCAACAAATAATTTGTTTTCTCATTGTTAATTATCGGTATGTCCTTTTTTATTGCTAAATTATTACCACTATATTATATAACATTGTTGCAAATGGTGTTAGCTGTAATATGGCATTATTAAATAAATAAATAAATATTTTATACAAAAGAAATGACTAAAATATTTTTATATTTGCCTTAATAAGTAATAAGGCAAAGTATGCAAAGTGTCGTATTTTTCCTACCATAAATTAGAACACATGACGGAAGGGATATAATTTTTTTATAAAGATACTGGGTCATGTTTCTGGGGCTTTGAATAGAGTTATTTACCTTTTTCATAAGTAAAAATAAAAAAATAGGCATGACATTTTGTAATTGTATGGTAGTTCAATTATTTCATACTACCAAAGTTATTTTAATTAAAATTATATTTATATGTTCAAATTTAGTTATATATAGTACTACATTTTTATATAATTTCAAACGAAACGTTTGCCAACTGCTCAAAGATCCTGTATAGTAAAGAGCAATCTATAGGGATGGTGATTGTCGATAGTACTATCGATTCAATCGATAATTTTTGTCTATCGATTGTATGGGGTAACAATCGATAGTTTATAAGACTACACAAAGCGGAGCTATTCCTGGAAAACTCTTACGGTTCCCAGATTTAAACATCTATATATTGTATATTCAGCGTATATCCTGTGTGACAGTCAGTGTCAGACAGAACTCAGTTCAAATAGGTTCAATAGTTCAATCGTGTGTTAATTTGATATTATCAATTTTAATATTTTATAGCAATATTTTGTTAGAGTAGTACAATTTAGCGTTTAGGTTATTGTAGTGTTTGTGTTATTTCTTTAGTTTGTGTCACGTATTTTGAACAAAAATGAATAGACAAAAGTCTGATTTGTGGGAATTGTTTACTCAAACAGTTTAACAGACACAGAACAGAAACAGTTCAACATGTAATTTGTGTTAGAAGGTTATTTGTCATAAATCGAACACCAGCAATTTAAGAGACCATCCTCTTAGACGACACAAGGGAACAGTATAACAATATGCTAATATCATTAATAGATACACATTATGATTAAGGTCACAGCGAGGAAGTGAAAATCGGCTAAAATTAGCCATATTCCGGTTTGAGGTTTAATAAATTGTTACAAATGGAACGAATGTCTATTGATACTATTGACTGATGATGACCAATAGTATCGGGACTAACGATTGTACTTTAATATCGACAATCAGCAATGTACTCATCACTTACAGGGTTAACCCATGTTGCAGTAACATGAGAGATATTCACTACTATCAATTAAAGATTTTTGGCAATATTATTATAGTGTATGAAAACACTATAGTAATTATATTTAAACTTTAACATTCTTATCAGAGTTAGAATAGAATAAAAGTAAACTTTACCTTTAAAAGTAAACTTTTAAAGGTTTGTCAATTTTGAATGGGAGAGTATGTATATTCAAAGCTTACAATGAACACAAGTACAAGTTGAAACTTACTCATGTGCCTCATCGTAGAATTGCTTCAGTTTACCCGAAGCTGCATCTGTCACCATAATACTTTTGTCAGCTGCAGCAGTAAAAAGAACTTCTCCACATTCAGAAAATTCTACAGCTCGGCAAGCCTTCGTGTGTAGTTCATATGTTGCTAGAAGCTCTGTATTCTCCACACTGTATTTATATCTGTAGGTTTTAAAAATAAATATTATTAACTCAAGAAACCTTAAAATATTTAAGTTTCCTACTGGGTTTGCAGGAAAGATGATGTTTAAAAAATTAATTTGTGTCTCATAGTTCTTATATAATCAATCACAACTTGATGAAACTTAATAGACAAGACATCCTACGGGTTAAAACATCACGATTAATAATACTGAAGTATCCGCCACAAAACATAAACAGCTATTCAGAAACAAAAAATAAAATAATACCTCACAATAAGTAAATAATTAAAAAAGCAAAATACAAATTAACTATGGGTGAATCTCAGTTACAACATTTTTATAAAGCTGATATTAACTGTCACCTGTCCCTTGTGTAATTGTGGTGTCCAGAAAGAGTGTTTTGCGTATCTAGAACACTATCCAAGGCCCCTCAAACCAGGAAGGAAAAGGAAGCCAGCCAACAGTGATTCCGAGTAATTACAAGTGGAAAACCCTATGTACATAGTTTCAGTTGTGTATATATATATATATATATGCAAGGGGCCCGGCCCCACAGAAACCCTCCCCTGGCCAGATCTCGACAACTTGCTGATGGTCAACATATATATGTTGTCTGTTTTTGTTAATAAACCTGAACATATGTAATGCAGAAAACGAAAAGGGCCCATTTGTCGGCAATGCTAATTTTTCAGTACAGTCCAAAATCATTGTTACGGTAAAAAAGTTGGAATTTATGTTTTTTATTTATTAATAATATTGAGAATGTTTTTTATATGTTACAAGTGTTACTTAATGCATTAAAATGTTAAAACAATTCTAAAACTGCTTTAAAAGTAAGCTATCTCACTGTAACGAAAAGGGCCCATTTGTCGTTATGGGAAAATAACATGACTGCGACATATGGTCCCTTTTCCAGACATGCAAGGAGTCAATGTATCGCTTCCAAAAACAACATACTACTGAATTCTAGCGGATCTTTAACGTACTACTGGCAGTTCTTTCCAATAAAAGAATATTTTCCGCTTCTTGGTATTTTGTTACCGACAAATGGGCCCTTTTCATTTTAATGTAAAACGAATTCAAACTTTGCCGAAAAATGGTCCCTTTTCCATTAATGACTAAATTAATTGTAATTATGAATTTAACATAGTTATTTCTACTATTTAAATTTGTCTTAATAGATAATAATTTTACGTACTAGTAATTTAATTTGATATTTTTTTTTTGAGTTGGCAAACCTTTTGTGCACATGTGAATTGCAACTTTCTTTTTTTCAAGTCTGCTATGCGCTGTCGATTTCACATGTGTTTGTAACAGTGTCCATTTAATTACAGTGACATTGTTGTATAGTGTAGTCTCAAATAATGGAAGAAAAGAGAGTGTTAAGTATTGTAAATAACTTTGGTGTTAATGATATTGATGAAGAGGACTATAAAGTGTATGAGGAATACTTTACAAATCACGATCTGTCTCACAGCAGTGATGATGAATCAAGTGTTGAAGGTGACAATACAGCATCTCAAAACAACAGTCTAGAAGATGTTTCACTGTTATCTGATGTCCCAGTGGTTGCAGAAGGTAACGTGAGTAATGTAAGTATAGTTGAAGATATTATTATAGAAATAGAGGAAATTTTGGGGAATGCTGAAGTAGTAGGTGAGGAAGATTGTGGAGGAGAATTAGTGTTGGTAAATCCAATTAATAACATAGACCTACTTGATTATAATGCACATACCGATGTAAATGAAATTAATTTATTCTTAGAAAGAGGATGTGGCTGCCAACAGGTTTGTTGCCGGAAGTTTCATTTAGATGAGTTTCTTAAAATGCGCCAAGATTGTGCAGAATTATATTCAAGATCTTTATTTGTCATTAAGTAATACAAGTATCACAATAGACATCGTCAAACATATTATGATTAGACATTTAAAAAATATTAATTCTAGTCACAAATCAGACAATATAGAATATTTTCAGTCAAATAGGATATAAAAAACTAAAATTAGCTATGTTATAATCCAAGGATAAATAGCTAAATTTACAAATTAGCCTACAAATAGTTGTTCACAAAAAAATATAAACAAACAGAAAAAACAAAACAGTCCACACAAAACATTAGTCAAAACACAAAGATTTTGAATGTTTTAATCAAATTCATGTTATGCTTCAAGTAATCATTTACTGAGTAAAAGGGTCTTGATGAAAACCACTCTCTAAGTACTCTTTTAAATTTGTTAAATGAGACATTTGAGGCCGAACTAGGTAATGTATTAAATAATTTTATTTGCATGTAAAGGTGGCTATTTATTAACTTGCTCAATCTGAAAGATGGTGTAAGTCCAATTTTTCATGATTTCTTGTAGAATATGAATGTACGTTCAGTCTATATTTATGGTGTACCAAATTTTCTTTCATATGAATTAAAGTGTGGTAAATAAATAAGCTTGGTAAAGTTAGAATTTTTTGAAATTTGAAATGTTAAAGCAGCTTTCGGTATTTTTAATCCCCATAATAATTCTCATAGCCTTCTTTTGACAAATAAAAACCCTTGCTGCACCTGGACAATTTCCCCATAACCTAATTCCATAGATAAGATGAGGATGGAAAAAGCCATAATATGCTGTAATTAACATGTTGTGACTAACACATGACTTTAATTTTCTCAAAAGAAAAAGAACCCTGGACAGTTTTGAGATGACATGTGTTATTTGGGAGTCCCAGGACAGTTTATTATCAAGGTGTAATCCCAAAAGTTTAACTGATTTATTTTCTAAAGCGATATTTTAGAGGCTAAAAGAGATTTCTTCAGTCTTTTCAGGATTAATTTTAAGATTATTTGATTCAAACCAAAAATGTGACTTTAAAAAGGTTGATTTTAGTTTTGTATGTGCAGTTAATGGGTTATGGTCAATTTCAAAAAAGGTAGTATCATCAGCAAATAGAACAGTGTTTTTTGAAATGTAGGATGGAAGGTCGTATAATAGCAATTACAAACAAAAGCGGACCTAAAATAGAACCTTGGGGAACTCCTAATAGTAACTCCTTTATATCGGATTTTTCACTACCAACAACTACCATTTGCCTTCGATTTTCTAAATAGGATTTGAATAACTTAAGTTCAGTATTTTTTATCCCATAAAATTCTAATTTCTGAAGAATAATATTGTGAGATATACTATCGAAAGCCTTGCTAATATCTACGAGAACAGAGCACACTACCTTCTTACTCTCAAAAGCAAGAAGAATTTTATTTACAATTGTTTCTACAGTTTGGACTGTAGACCTGCCAGATTATTATGAGTGCAATGTAAATAAACTGGATCAGCTTATTTTAGGGCAATTGCAATGTAACTTTGGATTCAGATTTGACATTACGTTCAAAACACAAGCAAACTGAACGTAAACGTGCCAGAGCCAATTATATTCTGAAAGGGCTGGAAGTATGTAGAAACACTTTTATGTTTGCACAAAATATAAAAGAAAAACATATGAAGCGTTTAACTAAAGTATATCATGATTCTGGAGTTGTTTGTAAACCACATGGTAATACTGGTAAACTAGCAAAGAATGTTACTAGCTTCGAAAGAGCACAATCTGTTGTCAAATTTCTTCATAATTTTGCAGAGCAAAATGCAATTTTATTGCCAGGCAGAGTAAGCACAGTCTATAATGCTAATCTGCAGTTATTGCCATCGAGTGAAACGAAGCTTTCAGTTGTAACAGGTCCACCTAATTGATGATAACAAATACCGAACATTCAAATAATATTTCGTAATAATAGCAAATTAATAACCAACAAATATAAGGAATTAAGTAAGCAAAATTATTCAAATGGTAGTCATCCGAGCCACCAGAGTAAACAATATTTCAAACAATGCAGTGGAGACACAAGCCGAGACCTGTTCAGTTTTGCGTCCCGGACTAGTCCATTCCAAGGGGAGTTGACATGTCACAAAGCGACAGTCAAGCCCAAGCTAAACAAAAGACATGGTTAGTTGACAAATATGGACAACGGGTGGCAGCATATATCAGACCACACCCAGAGCAGATGTACACTTTTGTGACTTATGAAACCCCACTTCCGCTTAACCAGACCGGAAAGTCTCTAACCCAAAATTCTTTCCCTAACAGAGACACACACAAAGGACGCAACTCTCAAGTCCACTCCTCTTCCATCAAGAGCGGTGTGCACAAGTTCTATTTCACCGCGGGTGGTCGACTGACCTCGAACCCGGGTAATTGGTGAAGATGTCTAAAATCAATCATTTTTTAATTGTTTAATTCAATTATTTAAATAGTTACACGGTATCTAAATCGGAACCGCCATCTCATCTAATAACATGAACTTCCAAGTTCACGAGGATCTTCATCATCACATGAAGAAAAGCTAAGATAAGTTCTAATTAATGAACTTAGTTAGATATTCTTTTAAATAAACTTGTACCAATTAAATAATACATTTGTTTTATCATATTAAAATGTCTAAATAAATTTTAAAATGTAGTTAATAAATTAGCTTTTTCATTAAAAAAATCTAGAGTTTTATTCATTGTAATTTACAGCCTCACCGAATTACCCATAAAAATATATATCGACCCTGAGATTCTAAAAAAATTTAATTTGAGCAATAATATACCAAATTAACAAAAAACTTACTCTAATGTAACTCATCACATAAAGGGAGAGGTTACAGTTTGGCGCACCAACCACGTGAGGCTGTAAAGTGTTTTCAAAAATGTTAAAAATATTTAGAAGACAATTTTGTTTGAAACTTAAAACCTATTAAATTTTAGTAAGCTAATCATGTCCAAAATGAATAATGATCAAATCACTGAAAATGATTCAGATGACTCAGACACTTTACTAAGTATAGTTAGAGACAAAGAACTAGATGAAAATAATAAACATAACATGGATAGCACAAGTTCAAACATGGGAAACACATTATCAAATATAATGGAGTTGTTATCAAACATGAATACTAACTTTGATTCTAAACTTGATAAAAAAATTAATGTTAGGCTAGACCAAACAGATGTTAAACTTAAAGAGATGAATGATAGCCTTATCAAGACAAATGCTGAAACTAATATGAGATTTAATGAACTCATTAAAGAAACCAATGATAGGATAAGTTAACTTAATAATAACATGGTCAAACAAATAGAACAATTAAAAGACGACTTTAAATAAAAAAGAAATTGACATAAAGGAAAATAGTATTATGAATGAAGTAAACAATAAAAATAGGGAACAAGCTGTCAAAATAAATGATGTTGAGGATAAACTTAGTATAACATAAACAGAACACTGTTAAGGGTCAATTACACGTGGCGAGTTTACTAGCTACTAGCCGGCTAGTTAGAAGCCGGCAAGTCGGCGAGTGCGCTAGTTGACGATTACACGTAGCTTCCCACTCGCTCACTCTCCAACTAGTTGCACGGTAGAGAACTGCGTGTTGTTGAAGTGTTTTTAGTCATCTAAAATTTGTATATTGTGATTTGTGAAAATGAAGTGGAATGGAAATGATATAGTTGTGTTTCTTGAAGTATACCGCAAATATCCTTTGTTGTGGAACATTATGCACAAAGATTATAATAACAAAACACTGAAGGAGGACAATATGAAACGTCTAATGAGTGAACTTGAAGAACATAACTTACTAGGGGGAATGGATTTAAAACAAGTTAAGGCAAAAATAAAGTCAATCAAAGATGTATACAGGCAGGAACTACAGAAAGAAGTAAAAAAAGTGGCTGTGGTACTGAAGAAGTGTGTACGCCAAAGCTGAGTTGGTTTAATGACGCAAGTTACCTGAATGAGGTGTCATCAACAAGAAAGAGCACATCAAATATGGTAAGTAAAAAATTTATTAACAAGTAGTAAATAATTAAAGTACAGTGGAACATGGAAAATTCGAAGTTTTGGCGTGTCAAATTAAGGTATAAATTAGCGTCTAAAAATAATTGTGTATTGATCGGAAAATATGTAAGTTGACAAATGTTACTATTTGGCCCATGGCCACTTCTACACTTAAAACACATTAATTCCAACTTTCTCCCATTGCCAGGGGAGTGTATTTTCTTCAGTAAAGTACTTCACGTATTTCTTCCTAATTCCCTCAGCAATCTTACTGTAGTTATTGCTGCTTAGTTTAGTCACAGGTTGCAGAGCAGTGGGACTTTCCCTCCAAAGCCCAGGTGTTACATTGCCAGTATTGAAATCCTCTCGGTCCACTGCTTGTTGTGGCATTTAGTTGCCTGGAGCAGTCTTTCTCAGCCAGTTATGCAGACTGCAAGCAGCAACAATAACTCTATCAACAGTATCAACTTTTACCTCAATTGGCCTCGAAAACACTCGGAATCGCCAGGCTAGTATGCCGAAAGTATTCACCGAAACTCGCCTGACACGAGAAAGACGATAATTAAATATTTTTCCTCCGTCACTGAGCCTAACTTTGCTGTAAGGTTTCATGAGATCTGGTCTTAGGGGGAAAGCATCGTCTCCGATAATAACAGAGCTCTCCGGAAATCCAATTGTTTTACTTTCGATTGCAATGTTTAGAGTACTGTCTTTAAATATTGCCCTGTCACTCGCTCGGCCATTTCCTCCTACATCAATAAAGGTGAAGCAGTAATCGGCATCAACCATAGCAAACAATATAACACTATATGTTTTTTTGTAGTTGAAGTACACTGAACCGGAAAAAGGAGGTTTTTTAACGACGATGTGTTTACCATCTATAGCACCGACACATCCAGGGAAGTTCCAGCGCTGAAAGAATAACTTCTCGATTTCTTTCCATTCACATTCTGTTTTAGGAACCTGCAAAGAAAAAATTTGTATTAAAACTTGTAATATTAAATGTAAAATATTCATAAAGTATTATTAGCTGTTGTTCTTTTGCAGTATCTGTCAAACAAAAGTATCCAATCGATACCAGATGAGGAGTCTGAAGGCATGGCAATTGAGTCAGATGCAGGCGACACTGATAACAACTTCACTGGAAACATCATCAAGGCTCACTCGTCTAAAGCTATGGGCCCACCAGAGCCTCCAAAGAAAAGGTACAGAAAAACCCCACAACCAGATCCTCCCAGCACTGACATATCACAGGCAATTCAGAAACTTGACAAAATTGCACACAATGTAACTGAGGATAAGCAATATGAGCAGTTCGGTAGATATGTTGCTGCAGAACTCTGACAGCTACCTAAAGGAGAAGCAATTTTGCTGCAGCAAGAAATTCAAGGTTGTATAACCCGTTCAAAGCTTTCTCTATTGGATAACGAACAAGAATTTCATGACTTCACATTTATGCAATCTCCAAATGGTGATGCACTTACTTCGACAACTATCTTTTCAAACGAAGAAGATGTATTACAAACAGCCATGATAAATACGTTTGGAAAATTGAATTAATAAGAACTATGAATACAAATGTACTTACATAAAATCAATTCTTTTCCAGTGTTTGTAAACCTTATAGATACTTGTTAATCAATAGAACTATGTTATAATACAAATTTAATTCATGAAATAAATTATTTTTCATTGTTTGTAAAGCGTAGATAATTTATTAACACTCACCTCAATGAATGGTCGAAGGACGCAACAAATCGCTGTAAGTACGTAGGGTATAAATTGTGATATCGTTGATTCCGGAACTCTAAACAGGTACTCTAAAGATTTAAATGAATCTCCAGTGGCTAAATATCGTAACGTTATTTCCAGTTTTGTGGCTACTGGAATTGCCATCCTCATTACCGTGTCCTTTTTTTTTCAGCATTCCATCCACCATACCCAGCAATACATCGAACTGTGCACTGGTAATTCTTAAAATATTTCTATATGCTGTAGCATCTTCGTCTTTCACTTCCCTTAATAATGTACTTGATGCACCATAACTTTCCCGTCTTCGTATTCACGGTTTCACCCACACACCTCTCCGACGACGTTTCGTTCTCTCATTTTCTCTACGTATTAACTCTGCTTTTAATATAGTTGATAAAACAACAACTCCGGCTACAACAAAATCCTCCGACATTTTCACCAAAACTGGCTTGTCACTTGCTGCTTTTTGACTAGCAACTCCATTTACACACGGCTAGTTTACTAGCTAGCTCGCTCAAACGCCGGCGAGTAGTGATTAAAGAAAACCGGTCTTCAACTTTTTCGCCAGCTTCTTTACTAGCCGACTACTAGCCAACAAGCTTGCTAGTTGGTGATTACACGGAGCTAGTTTACTATCAACTAGTGAACTAGCCGGCTAGTAGCTAGTAAACTCGCCACGTGTAATTGACCCTTTAGACAAATACATACAACTAAATGTAAAACTAACTGAAGTATTGAATGAATTAGATAATCAAATGTGTAGAGTCAATGATAGAATAGAAGAACGAGTAGAACATTTAGACACAATAATAGATGAAAAAATAGAAAAAGCTTTAACACTTTGTAACACTGACTTTGAGTGTAAAATTGATGACTTTAAGTGTCATATTGTGAAAGATAAAAACAATCAGTAACAGACTAGATATAATCCAAATAAACAAAGAAACACCGGTAGTAAGAGCTTACAGTATTAAACCCAGTACAAGCAATCCAAGCACAGTCGATAGGTCACCAAATAAAGTTATCGATGACAGAAATAAAACAACACCGAACAATACAACCAACAAAACAATACCTAGTACTAGTGCAGAATTATACTTAGTTTATTTTTACCCAGACTCCAACAAATGCCACCCTATGACATTTATCAAATTTGCGAAGAAATTTGTAGACTTATCAGAAAATTGGTGGGATTGTCAAATCTTATTTATTATGAAACATTTAAAAGGGGAATCAAGTGTATGGATCAGAAACAGATTAGACAAATGGAATAATTTCTTTGAGTTTGAAATTGATTTTAGAAACAAGTACTGGGGAACAGACAAACAAAAAGAGTTTGAAAATAAATTAATGGGGGGTGGACATTATGATTTAAATAAAGATGACATTGTTAATTACGTGATGGAGTATTATAATATCTCATGCTTCTTAGACCACAAGCTAAATATGGATACTTTCCTTAGTTTCATTTCAAGACATCTCCCAATAGGTATCAGTGCATCAGTAGCAACCGCTACTAATATACAAAATGGAGACGACCTAGAAACCTATTTAAAACAATTAAATAATGTAAGAAAAACTCATTTTGAATCCAATGATAAGTCACCTAGAAGACAGTATGATTACAATAATAAACAAACAAATACTAAATCACATACTAATGATAATACAATCAGTAATAATCACAATACTGCAAGAGAAAATAAAGAAATTTCAGGACACAGGGAAAACAACATTGATAGACAAGGACATTGTCGAGGTAACTACAGAGGAACATACAGAGGTTCTTATATAGTTGGAATAAACATTTAATTTTATTAACGTTACTGCCAATTCCAAAACTAGCAAGACATGGCTCTTTTCATTTCCATAAACTAAACATATTTAACGACTTTATAAACTCTCTAAATAATGATAATAACATTAGAGTGGTAAATATAGCCAATGCATTTATGGATCCAGAATATAAAAACAGATGTAATATAGATTTGTTTGAAAAAGACATTTTCTCAAGAGGCATTAAAAAACCTGACTTCATTCATATCAATAAGAAAGGATTTTCTATAATTCAGCAAATAATTAATGATTTTATTAAACCAATGCAGTCAGACAAAGGAAATAAAGTTAAGGTTAACACTAATGAAATATTTTTACACGAAGTCTTAAATAATGAACTAATTAATGAAGACAACTTTCATGAAATGCCAATCAAAGGTTTAACTCACTTTTTACCAGAAATAAATGTAAAAATAGGACGTAAAGAATACAGATATCAAGAAAACCCTGCTACCCCAGTAGTGGATGAACCTAAGACGCTCGAAGGAAGCGAATCCAGCTGCGACCACAACAGCGGGGACGATATTGAAGCAATAAAATCCGAGTTTCAAAAACAGATTGATGATCTCAAAGAACAGCTGACAAAAGAAAAATTGGCCAAACCTACAAATAGAAAACGACCGAGAATATTATGCAGCACTCAACCCACATTGGTACCCCTTCCACCACTGATTGGGCATCAGTCACAAGAAGAAGGGAACGCTTGAACTGGAGTAAAGAGGAATCAGACGGTACAGAAGACAGTTCTGTCATTTCTGCAACACCTGGCTAAATTAACTAAAATAAGAATGGACAATTTTGGTACGGCATACACAATGTATCAAGAACTACAGGACAGCAAAGTACCTCAGACAGCTGTGAAGATAATAGCCGATTTACCGACCGAATGGTCAAAAGGCCTAACAACACAGTTAGGCAACAGCTCTTGTCTCGAATACCAGATTCAATCTGTAAACCATACATTGTCCACCAGGTCTTTGGCATCAACGACTTGGGCCCACCTGCTAAAATTCTTCCAAGGTTGCGGGACACCAGAAGGTTCCGTCTCAAGGACCATAAGGGGGGGTTCTTCCTCGTCAGCTACCACTTCGACCACGATCGTCTCCACTACCACATAGTCCACGACTGTACATGGTTCAACTATACATTCCGGTGCCGTAGACTTGCTGAATTCCGACCCTGGCCCAAAACGTGCAAGGCGCGTAGATCCAACCAAGTATGTACAGAAGATATTCAAGGACTTACAGAATATCTCGGCCAGAGAGGGCGATGTCATCTATACATCGAAGTAAATGGCACCGATTGGTGGGACAATAATAAAGCTAGAGGTGTACAGATTCGAAGACGTAGAACATCTTCCAACGATGCAGTAGTGGAGTCATGCACAGTTCCGTGGTACGGTTATGACTAACCCAGCCGGAATACCTTGGAGACAGCAGTGCAACTACAGGACCTCATGGTAACAGAATTGGAAACCCGTCCAGGCACTCGTTTCATCAAGTCCTCGTTGCAAAACATCCTGTCAAGAGGTGCATATCAGAAATCCTGATATCACCGCCTGAGAGAATAGTCGAGACAATAGTCTTAAATCGTCCTTTCTTGATCCCAGAGATGACATTTTCCTCAGCACAGTAATTCCACACAACCAAACTGAAGTAGCCGCGACTAATAGCGGCGAGTAAGTTGTCATGTGTGATAGGGCTTAACAGTCCGGGACAAGAACTTGTCAATCGGAGACCCCATTTTACAGGAAAAAGCCCAACATTTTGCTGAACAATTGGGGCTAGTAAAGGATGATTAGACAAATTTAAAAGAAAAAATGACTTAGTTTTTAAAACAGTATGTGGCGAAAGTACATCAGTGTACTTGTGTGTGAAGATTTGAAATAAAAACTTCCTGATATCGTTTAGGGTTTTCACCCACATCACATTTACAATGACGATGAGACCAGGTTTTTCTTCAAATGCCTCCCAGATAAAACAATTGTGCTTAGAGGGAACCCTTGTAATGGAGAAAAAAATAGTATGGATAGGATAACTGTGAGTTATCAATTGTGAATGTTATAAACATTCTTTGTTTATATTGATCTGTAAGGGATGGTGGGTTCTAGCTTGTGTTTATATAAATATTAGTGTTATTATTTAAGTTTTGTGTACTTATTAGAGAAAATGCCCAGAATCAAAAAGTTTAAAAAACATAAGTTTAACCCTTTCCATTCCAGCTTCCTTTTTTTGGGACGTGAGATACATTTTTGTTTGATCCCAAAGTCCTTTTTTAAGGACATCTGGTACAAATTAAAAAAAAAAAAATAGATTTTAAATGAAAATACCCTTGTTACCTATATGAAAATACTCGTACAGAACCGCTTTACAAAGTTATAGTATTAATTGGCACTTTTAATATTGTATGTTCATGATATTTTAGAAGGCTGTGGCTGCTCAAAGCAACAGCGCGTTAAACTTCTCAGCTCAGTCAGCTGGTCAGTCCACTCCAATATTCTTGTCGTTGTTGATTCTGACAAATTATAACCTCGCTTTTGTGTTGTTTATGTGTTTGATAGTATTTATTAGAATATGTAGTGTTTTGTAGTGTAACAATATGAAACATGCAAAGTCCCCACTGAGTGAAAATACAATACAAAAGGTAATTGTTGAAGATGGTGATTCTAGTGAAGCATATAATAGTTCGATCAGTTCCAAGAATGAAGTTATCAGCAGTTCTTCTTCCGTGGATGATACAGACAATGATACCACATTTAGCCCAATCCAACCTGAACCATCATCATTAGTATTTCGCCCATATGTAAGTAAGTAGTCATAATATTTGATCGAATGGAGAGTCTGACAGTGATAGCGACTTTGATAGGCCTAGGCTGTTTGTACGGCGACCTAGGGGAAGACTGCCTGGACCTAGATCTACCAATGTTAGTTCAAATGATGAATCTAGTGGTGAGAATAATGATGGTTGGGAGGATGTGAATGAGGATAATGACCCAGGGTTCGATCAATCGTTTTCTTTTTCAGAGTTTACCCGAGTAAACCATTGTCCCCTTGTGAATTCCCCAGTCATAGATTGCTTAAAAGACTTTTTTTACAACTACATTACTTGAAATATTTGCAAAATATACTAACATGTATGCTGAACAAATTGTTACTAGATATAACTCAACAAGGGGGCCAAATGATAGCTTACGAACATAGCAACGTGTTACACCTGCTGAAATACAGGCATTTATTTGTATACTAATAAATATAGGCCTAAACCGCAAATCCACAATAGCAAGTTATTGGTGGACTAACTAAAGTCAATGTGTAAAGTGGTTTTGGACAATGTTTAGTCAAAACAGATTCCAAGATATTTTGACTTATTTTCATATGGTAGACACAAGAAACATTCCTAAGCCAAAAGAACCAAACTATGACCCTTGCGCCCATGTTCAATCCCTTATTGACCTCATGAACAAGGTTTCTAAGTTCTATTACGCCCCAAACAAATTGTTATCAATTGATAAGAGCATAATACCAACCAAATGACACAATCCCTTGATGCAGTACATGCCTAAAAAACATCACAGATTTGGCGTCAAGTTATGATTATTGTATGACGCAATAACTCATTATTGTTTACATTATTTTTGTTTACAAAAGGGTAAAAAATGCAGATAGACAGAAGGTCAAAGAACAAGGTCTTGGATACAATGTTGTGATGAAACTTCTTGATGTTGAAGGTTATTTATCCATAGGGTTTAATTTATTTGTTGATAATTTCTTTTCTTCAATTATATTAGTTAAAGCTTTGTATAACAAGTTTACTCATATAACAGGAACTATTAGAATCAACAGAAAGGCATACCTTCAGATTTAACACCTTGGACGCGACTCGGCGGAAGCCAAGCGCGGGTAGCGTGACGGTCGCCGGTGGAGGGGAGGCGCATTTGTTTCAATGTATTCAGTGTGGTCCAGCCACTCATGCGGTGTGGTTGATTCTTGCGTAGTCACTTGGTAGATACATTGGCGTAATATTAGTTGTATTGGTTTTAGTTTCGGGCGAGGGGTGGTAACGGTAGCCGGTGACCGGGCAAGTTTTTTGTTTCACATTTTATTTTTGAATGTTGTTTGTTTTGTGATTGTGTTTCTGTGTTTCTATAACATTGTATAAGTGAAATTAATATTATATTTGGTAAAAATGGATTCCTCTACCCCTGGGACTTCTGCTCAGGCACATCAAGTAGGGAGACGATACTGGAGACGATTCTGAAGAAGACGCTCCTCCATATACATGATGAGGATATAGATCCCATCCAACGTGGTGTTGATGATGATTAAGATGCTGATGATGGTGATGACGACGCTGCTAGTGATGATGCAGTAGCAAAGGAGCAGTAGGCCAAAGGAAATATAAAAGAAAAGAATTCCATGATGTTACTAGGTTACAGGCAAAGAGCAACTAAATCCAAACCAGTATTGTTGTCAACTGACTAAATGGCTGGGGAGCAACAAAAATTAAAGAAAAAATGAAACAAAATATACAAGGTACAATCAAAAAGTTCCCAGAATCGATGTCTAGAGACACACAGCGTGGTTGCGAATTTCGCCGTCTATCAGTTAGTACTACTCCTGGAGAAGAGATATAGGTAGTGTGAGTATCGCCCAGCCGCCATTGTTTCTCCGTGGAGAACACTTGTCGTGTATTTGCTTGTTTAAATTGTCGCGTTTTGAAAATTTATTTAATGAACAGCAAAAAACATTAAATTTGGTTTCTTACTTCAAAAGTCATCTTCTGGGACACTTAAAATGTCAATTCAAGCATACAGAATTAAGGCAATAAAGAAAAGCCAATTTTACGAAAGACACAAATGTTTTCGTGAAGGTCGCATAAACATTGAAGATGACTGTCGTAGTGGATGCCCTTCGACTGCAACCACAGATGACAACATTGAGCGAGTTCCGCAAACTGTCCATACAAACTGAAGAATAACAATTGATGATATCACACATAAGGTAAATTTATCCACATAAAAGTTCTTAGGCGCTTACGAGATGCCATTAGGAGGAAACGGCCTAAAAAATGAGCAGAAAACAGTTGGATTTTACTGCATAATGATAACCCTGCACATTGATTCTTGTTAGTACCTAACTACCTAGTCAAGCACCGCGTTACCACGTTAGAACATCCTTCATATTCGCTTGACCTCATGCCGGCTGATTTCTTACTATTCACACAGTAAAAACATCAATAAAAGGAAATCGATTTGCAAGTGCTAAAGCTGTCAGTAAAAATGCGATAAAAGTATTGATATACATTTAAAAAAATAAGTGTCAAAAGTGTTTTGACCGTCTATATGATTGTAGGGACAAGTGTATTGTTGTAGGAGAAGAGTATTTTGAAGGAATATAGGTTTGTAAGATTTTATCTTTGTCCAATAAACATATTTCAACCAATTCCGGGAACTACAGTTTTCAATAATGCTTCAAGACAATTTCAATATCTTGAAGGAATGGTTTTCGGTGAATGGACTCAGATTAAATCCCGATAAAACACATTTGCTGAACTTCCATATTACTAACCAGGATTCTTCTTATACTGACAGTTCTTATCTATCAACAATCTTTAATGTAGTACCATCGATAAAATTTCTTGGAATCGAAATAGACTCATGTTTAACTTGGCAACACCATATTAATCGGTTGCTGACGAGACTCAGTAAGTCATTCTTCGCTCTTCTCACTTTATCCCGTGCTGTCGACTGGCACACTCTTAAACAAGTCTATTTTGCGTATGCCCATTTGCATATATCTTATGGAATTATATTTTAGGGTGACTCCTCTAGTTCTGAAAAAGTATTTCATATGCAAAAGAGAATGGTAAGACTGATTACATCTGCACCTTTCCACGACCCCTGCCGTAAATACTTTAAGGATTTGAAAATCCTCCCACTACCTTCACTTTTCATCTTGCATAGTCTTCTGTTTGTCAAATCCAATTTAGAAAAATTCTTAAACAACAACCATTCCCACATGCACTTCACAAGGAATTCTCAAATGCTCCAATATCCTATTCATAGAACAAGTTTTTTTGAAAGATCTTCGTTTTATACTTGCTTAAAAATTTACAACCATCTACCATTTTCCATAAAGAAAGAAGAATCATCTCTCAAATTTAAAAAACTAGCAAAGGAGCATCTTCTTTCACATTGTTTTTATAGTGTACCGGAATATTTGGCTTCCTCTTCAGGATCTTAGAGGTGTCTGGTCTCACTGCTGGCAAATTATTATTAACAAATAAGAGACAATTATATTATTAATATAATACGCTATATGTTATTAAAGTTTATTTTTTATATTTAACTTTTAATTAACAAATTTATACTTAGTGAACTATGTAAAATGTACATTGACAAGTCTTTGCCAGAGCACTTGTGCTTGTGAGGCGTTTTGTGACACTTAAATAAATGTGATGTAGAAAAACAACTAAGGAACAGTACTCATGAAATGGGTGATAACTGTAATTGTAAAAAATTTAAATGCTTTGAAAACGTCAGTGATGTTGAACGTCGTAAGTTATTGTCTACATTTAATAACTTTAATGACAGATATGAACAACATTCTTATTTAGCTGCGCTGATTACTGTTAAGTCAGTTGAACGCTGTAGACCAAAGAAACCTTTAGAGGAGGTTAGGTTAAATGGTTTCTCATATGAGTACAAATTACGTGTAGTTCATGAAGGTAAAGTTGAGGAGGTTCAAATCTGTCAAAAAAAACTTTTTCAGCCATTTTTTTTGGGATTACTAACTGTAAAGTTATTACTATAAAACAGCATTGGCTGCAACAGGAAAAGCGCCGGTTGACAAGAGAGGAGCTCACAAAAACAGTCTGCACAGAATATCAGATGAAATCTATCAAGCCATGTTAGAATTTTTTGGTTCATTAAAGGGTCGCAAGGCACAATATTCTTTGAAGGATACCAAAGATTTTATCACCGCAGCAGTAATTAAATATTGTGCTGACCTGTTAGCTCCCACTCTTACAAAATTGTTTAATAGATCTCTTAGGGTTGGCACCTTTCCTGATGTCTTAAAGAGAAGCCATATCGTACCAATATATAAGAAAGGTCTAAAAAAACTCAGTTACAAATTATAGGCCAGTCGCAATTTTACCAATTTTTGCTAAAGTTTTCGATAAACTTGTACTGGATAAAATTAAATTTAAAATAAGATCTCATCTGAACATTCATCAGCACGGCTTCTCATCTAGATCTCCTGTAACTAATCTAGTACTTTTTGAATAGTATATAATAGATGCCTTTTCACAGAGAAAACAGGTCATTGCCATAGAATTGGACTTCACTAAAGCTTTTGATCGAGTATCTCACTATGTCCTGATTCAGAAGTTGGAAGCATATGGTTTTACGGGGACTTGATTGAATTGGCTGAGAAGCTACCTAAATCACAGAATTCTTCAAGTGCGATATGGTGCATCCCTCTCTAAGGAGATTTTGGCAGTGTCTGGTGTCCCTAAAAGATCTCACCTAGGTCCAACACTATTCAATATGTTTATCAACGATGTTACTTCTAGTCTGAACTGCAAACATCTCCTTTTTGCGGACGATTTAAAGTTGTTTTAGAGGATAGGTACCATTGAAGATGCAGTACTTCTCCAGGATGATCTCAGCCAGGTTGCTGAGTGGTCAGAGGCTAACTTGTTGAGCTCACCAAACCTTTCAATGATTTAAACTCAATTAGAACTCTCTATTGCTCACTTGTTAGGCCACATCAAGAATATTGTAGTGGTATGGTCACCTCACCAAATCTATCTACAATATAACATGGAGAAGATCCAGAGACGTTTCTTAAGACTGGATGGCATTTGTCTGGGGTTTAGGTATATTGACGTTCCTACTCAAGACATTGCTTCACTTTTAAACATACCTTTACTCAGCAAAAGACGTCTTGCTCAAGATGTCCTTTATATTTCTAATCAATGCAGAGATGGAATGTCCCGACCTTCTTGGTGAAATCTACTTCAGGACGTCGTCTAGAACCAGATCCACTACTACTTTTGCAAAGGTCGCCGTGTCTACAGCCTATGCTGCGAATAGTCAAATGGTGAGAGCCCAGCGGTATGCCAACAACATTCCTGATACGCTGGACATTTTCAATGTGTCGCACGCAGTGCTAAAGAGAGGTCTCAACTCCTTACCTACAACTTGATGCATGATACACCTGTCTCCATATTATAGTCCTGGATATCCATTTTCACATTGTTAGTCATATTTATTTAAAAAATGTTTATTATTTAATTAATTTGTTATTGTTGTTATCATATTGTATTATTGTTGTTGTTTCAAACGAATTATTATCTAAGCCTCTTCAGCTTATTTCACTTAATTTTCTCGTTATTACTATATAGTCACTGTGTTGTGTTTATAAAATTATATAATGCAATGATTAGTTGTGTGTAATTAACTGTAGGTACAACATAGTCAGCTTGTTACACTTGTGTTAGTATCTTAGATCACTATATATGTAGTTATGTTGCTTTTTCGATTATGTATTGGTTCTGCCGTTGAAATAAATATATAAATAAATAAAAAAGTTTATTTACCCAAAAACCTCAAATGTTAAAAAATTACTTTCCTTAGTTTTGCAGAAGTATAATACGGAAATATTCTATGAGAAATTTCGACAAACTTTTGTAGAAAATTTCAGTATCTCATTTGGATATCAACATACGAATACATGCGCAATATGCGACGTGCAAAAAATGAAGGAGGAAAGCCTTGCAAAATCTTTAGAGAATGCTACAAATGAAGATAGATTTAAACTGGAGAAAGAGTTGACAGAACTCAAGACTGCTATTATTCTTCACAATAAAAGCAGAATGGTTTTATAAAAGAAAGAGGAACACTACAAGAGATAGTAGGAAGTCTGTTAAACCCGAGGCAATCGTTGTTGATTTTGGCAGAAATCTTTGCATTTCAGATATTTCCACTGGTAAAAACGAATGACACCTTAAGAGAGTTATAGCATTGGGATGATGTGCAAAGGCTTCAATTCTTGATACTTGTTTTAAAAATTTTGGTTTTGGGCTGCCATCAAACGCAATAAACGATGTTAATGAACTTATCTCAGAAATTTCAAGAAATATGTAAACACATTAACAACATAGCATTGAGCCACAAGGCCATGGAGAACAACATAAGGAACCTAAGACTCAGAAAAAGAATTGGAATTTATATTTGAAACAAAAAAGACACAGTGGCTCAGTTAAATATAACAGACTATTCGACTTATAATGTAAAAGAAGTCTATTACAAGACAAACCATACAGTGCAAAACTGAATCACTGTGCTTACAATGTTAAAGTTTTCTAAACGTATGCAGATTTAGAACTATTTTTTTGCGTTGTTTCCAGTTTTTTCAAGATTATGAAGATAACTTTATAGCAATGCGATTTAATCAAGCAGCTTATATAGCCTGATGTAACAACACTTTCACCCATTCAAAGACTTACAAGAGTGGATGTCTGTTGCATCATACCCCCACCAACAAGGATTTACAATGACATTCTCCCAGACTTCAGTTGATGGTCTATTGACAATCATATCACAACATAACTTCCGCACTGAGGAAAGGACGAGGGGCCAGGTTACAGCCTGTGATGGCATTTATTCATGGTGAAGCAGCTGGTTGATATATTTGTTAAACATAAACTTGCAGACTTGGTGAAGGGATTCACCAACACTAATTTGATTAGCATCACCTGCCAGTTAAACATCCCAAAAAGGCGAACACAAATAATAGGCAAGAGGAAATCTACTCAGAACCAATAGAACATTTAACTTGAAGAAGTGCAGTTAAGAAGGCTACAGGCCTAAGACAGCTGACTCCAGCAACTATTAAAAACCTAGTTACAGTATGTTTATTGTTTGGGTTTATTCGCTCCACGAAAGGTTTGTTAATATTTTGGTATTTATTTAAGAGCTAACATTTTCTATTGTCTTTAATAAGCTGAGTGTCCAGAATATACCAACTTGAGCCAACATCCTGCTTCTCTGTTACACATTGGTTTTTTATGTTGCGACCTAATATAATAACCAAGGGGGTAGACCTAATATAATAACCAAGGGGGTAGACCTAATATAATAACCAAGGGGGTAGACCTAATATAATAACCAAGGGGGTAGACCTAATATAATAACCAAGGGGGTAGACCTAATATAATAACCAAGGGGGTAGACCTAATATAATAACCAAGGGGGTAGACCTAATATAATAACCAAGGGGGTAGACCTAATATAATAACCAAGGGGGTAGACCTAATATAATAACCAAGGGGGTAGACCTAATATAATAACCAAGGGGGTAGACCTAATATAATAACCAAGGGGGTAGACCTAATATAATAACCAAGGGGGTAGACCTAATATAATAACCAAGGGGGTAGACCTAATATAATAACCAAGGGGGTAGACCTAATATAATAACCAAGGGGGTAGACCTAATATAATAACCAAGGGGGTAGACCTAATATAATAACCCCTGGTCTTCTTTGGCTTGCCATGGGAAATTTTGCTCCAACAATTCATCTTATTTATTATGGTTCTGTTTAGTTTGTATCTTTCAGGTTGGGTTCAGTAGATTACAGTTCTTGCTCCTTGGCCGTGGACGCTTAGACTTGGGCTGATCAGGTTCAATGGGTATTAAATGTGCGTGTTAGTTAAGTGTCCTTTGTGACACTAACTTAAAATAGATGACCGTCCAGTACCTGCTTACTGGCTGCTTCACGCACAATGTTCTGACCCACTCCACTACCAATCTGTATTAGAGGTTAATTTAAGATTATTTCAATTCTTGTAGCATTAATTTGATTTTGAAATGTTAAAAAAATATCTTATAATTGCTACAACAATGTGAAGTTGGTAATTATAACTTTACAACTAATCCATGACACAGCTACAAATTTATAAAGCAAATAGAGGTGGGTCGTTATTAACATAACTGCTAAATTCAACCGGCTGACGTTTCATGTTTGTGGAATCAACCGGTTGATTGAAACCATAGTTAAATTAACGCTGTGGCGAGCGCCACCCGCGGGCGGAGATGCAACTATCGCGTGCGCATGCGCGAGGATCTGGGAAGGGTGCGGCGTACGCAGTCGTCGCCGAGCAGCACTGGGGAGTCGCCGCCACGCAGGGGAGCCGTCGTCACGCAGTGTTGGAGAGCGCCGTCGAGCATCGGCTCACTCGACAGCTAAGTTTCCTAGTTTTAGTATTCTTTCAGAATTAATAATATCAGGTTGACTGCCATGAGACCCGAAAATGGGTCTCACAAAGATGTCACCCCACGCCATGAGTCCCAGATGTGGGTCTCATGCAGACTGTCACAAAATATTATGTGGCCCCGTTTTGGGTCTCAATATCAATGCTTTTAAATGGTGGAATATGTAGTCGTGGCGCCACAAGACATCTCGCTATGCGTGGTTTGAATGTATCATGTCAGGTTTCAGACTTATGATTTTTCAAAGTTGTAAATTTGTAGATGATTAAATATTTGCTATAATTTTAATTTCTATAGTTTTTATAGTTACAAACTGTTCTAATTTACAACCTATTTATACGTGTATGTATTAGGCCTATATTTGTTGACATGTAACACTGAAAAACAGCTGTTAAAAAAATATTTTGCTTTACGATGATTTCTAAGTTATAACCTACACTGAACTAACCTTACTGGATAGTTGATTGATCCTTCAGTATTCCTAATTTATAATTTTATTTTATCAATTCCAAAGCATTATTTACACTGGTATGTGTATCTTTGTACATAATTTCTTTTCAAAGCCTAAACCTTGAGACCCAAAAATGGGACTCATGGCGCGTGGGTACAGGTACAATTTTATTAGTTACTCCACCAGGCCATGAGACCCACTTTTGGGTATTTGTTAAATATTGAGTTTTTTACACACATTTAGGCTAGAATTTAGCTAAGAAGCAAGAAAAACATAATATATAACAGGTATATGGGAAAAAGGTCCGTGGCCTGGAGCTACAGTTCCTAAAAAATACTCTGGCAGTCAACCTGTTAACTATTGTGTTTCGGTTGGGCTAAATTGACCATTGGGGGGGGGGAGTGGTTCCGATGGGTAGGTTTTGATCAGTCAGTTAAATGTAGGGATTGGGAGGTCTGGGGCGCGGGGGGGTCGCGGCCAGCCAGTTGTTTCACCATTGTATTGAATCTCTTAATTGACTTGTAATTTAATTGCCCTTAAGGTGGATCGCTCTTGGTGCTGATCAGGGCTGGTTGTGATTGATAGGCACCGTTCGCAAGCACTCACGCGGCCAACACCGTTGAATCAGCCCGCGCGTTTCTAACGTGGTGGAACAGGCGACGATTATTGGTCAGCGGTGATCTCACACGGCCTCTGATAATTAATCTTTTGCTATCCAATTCAATCTATAACTGCGCATTTAATCCAGGTTCAATTTTCGCGCCTATCCCTGCAATTGGTAGCATGCACATCTCTCTTCTCATCCAATTTACGTCGCCGTCCGCCGCAATTGGTAGCAGAGCGTTCAGAGTAAAAATTAAATATTTTTTTTTTTTTATGAGTGAAATAGCAGTTTTGGCAATAAATATGGATGTTTTATTAGTAAAAAGGTCGGTTAGCTTGCACGAAAAGAAGCCGATACGGACATGTCGGTCACGGCACGGGCATGTCACGAGCATGTCGTCACGAGCATGTCGGCCGACCGGCAAACATGACTTTCACTCCTAACAAGCAACGATAAAGCAACAAATTTTCGAATTACTAGAATTGAATTTAGGGCAATATTATTTTCAACAAGGTTATTTAATTTTTTTGGTTAATAAATATAGAGAACTATGACGATGGGAATCTAGAGGTACGCGTCTGCGGTGTAGACGGGCGGTTTCGTTCGTTTTTAAACCTGTCTATAGGCTGCGACGGCGTGCATCCGGTGATGTCAGCATTGTCAAGTTCCGTATATGTTCCTCATTTTGCAATTCATTCAAGAAAGATGAATAATAAAAAATGAAGGGAGGAGAAGTCAAGAATTCAATTTTGTGTAAATTTTCCTCTGATACGAACGCGTGAGTGCTTTTAACAATATACCTTCGAACCTCGTGCCCACATTTGTTGAATTTGGGGAGTTTAATTAAAGGAAAAAATATTCAAATTTATATAAATAACGTCAAAAATATTAACTATCAATCTTGTAAAGCAACATCAAATATTTATCAAAGTGTAGGGAATTCCACTCTAGCCATTAGTGCAATACGAAAGCCAATAGTTTTGGATGGGTTTTTTTTTCATTCATTTTATTTAAATAATTAGTAATAGTTTAATTTTATTTAAGATGTGCGATGCAATCTATTTTTAAGTACACCTTGTGATAACGAATTGTGTGACAGATATTCTCAAAGCTTGGGTTACATCCAACTACCTAGGAGATTTCACGCTAATTATTTTCCAAGCGAAGTTAATAATAGTGTAGTCCTCTTTTCCAAAATGAATAAGTGAAAATCTATTAAAAAGGGAAAAAATGTAAAAAAAATATATAAAAATCAAGGTAAAAATGTAAAAAAAAAATGTAAAAACAAATGTAAAAAAATGTAAAAAAAAAAAGAGAGTAACTATTAGAGGATTTAATAAGACTGAAAATAAAATTTCGCTTGGGAAATCTTGGAGTAACCTGAGTGGAGAGGCAATTAGCCATTGATTAATGTTTCTATTATTTACAGTATGTAATGTATTCTATTGATTATGTGCAGTTCATATTAAGTTAAGTTTAGCATATTTTCTTTTCAGCCAGTATTAAATGTCACCCCAGCAAGCTATTATATTACAACAGGTCAACGGTATTCCAGTTATACTTTAGCATTATCGATCGACACAGAAGAAACCGGTTTTATCCACTCCACGACACCCAGCCGTGTCTAGCTGAACTTATTGGTTGCACAAACACACTGACGAATATTACTGACTAAAAGTGGAACAATTCTTTTAAATAAATATCGCATTTAGGCATTTAAAAAGCAAGAAAATATAAATTGTATCTGTAATTTTATTAATTAATTAATTGACTATTAAACAATAAATTTTATTAATTAATTAATTGGACATTTGACAATAAATTAAATTAAAAGTAAATTAATAAAAAAAATATAAATTCAATTTAATTAGTGAAGGCAACAGTTATTTTTTTAAGGGGAATTTTTTTTAGGGTGTTTTGTAAATAATAGGGTTTTTTCTGACTGACCTACCTGTAGTGGTTCAGTTTCCCTCCCCACCTGGTGAGTCAAGTGCATTAGTAAATTGAGTACTTTCTTACGGCGTTTGTGTATTTCTTTTTTTGAGATTTGAGTCGAAATTTGAACGGCCGAAAAATTGAAATGGCGGAGAAGCCGGTATTTGAATGGGAACAGCGGCCCCCGGGTACGTCCTGGATAAACGATCTTAATGCGGCCCAAGCGGTGGCCCAGTGCAATAAATGGGGTTTAACCCCAATGTCGACCTTGGAGGCCAATAGGGTTCTTCTCAAAGAACACATTAAAAATTCAGGTGGCGCCTTGCCCATGACGCCCATAGTAGTAACCGCACCGGTAAGCCTGCAAGCAGACGCGGAGCAACACCCCGGTCCTGATCAGTGGCGGGACGTAGTCCAGGCCACGGCCCAAGCGGTGGGCAAGGAGATCGCCAACGCCCTGGCGGCTCACGACACCGCTCAGCGCACCCCCGCTCTACCGACGGTCGTGAGGGACCTGCTTTCATCGGCGCCCAACTGTAACGGCGTCGAGGCGCGCGTGTTGCTGGATTTTCTGAGAGCGATCCGCCGAGTGGTCCAGTTGGACCTGGCTACCAATAAACAGTTATTGGTCGCATTGCTGCCTAAGACAGCCGGCCACTTAAGGGCGATGTGGGCCGAAGCAGTACGTACGGACGCTCCAATACACCAGCTCCTGGCTGACTTAGTGGACACATTTTTACCCGACAGGGCGAAGCAGCACCTACTAAATCAAACAGTCTACCGTGTCCAGGGTCCCGCAGAGTCATTAGCGGACTTTATTATGGACGTCAGGGAGGCGGCGGATATTTTACTGCATGGCAGTCACGACATTTTGGACATAATTTTGACAGGGATGAACCCACCCACGAGGGCCAGGTTAGCGGGTTTTCCAGCCCCGGGCGATATCACAGATCTATTAGCCCTGATCCCCCGTATGGAGGTGATTCGTCAGACGGAGTTGCAGCAGGCTAGGCAGGGTCAGCAATATCGGGACAACCCCCGACCGTATGTTCCGAGACAGGACAGACAATATTATAATGGACCGAGGGTCCCCTTTCAGCCCCAGCGTGGCAATAGTTATGGGGCCAGGCGGCCTACAGGCTCCCAATTCCACACGGCGCGGCCAATAGGGCCTGCCCATGGCACTTATCACTTTCGACCTGCCGCTCCTAGGAGCTACGGAAGGCCGGGCTTCAACCGTTTAAACTCCAATCGAGGGCGCCAATAAGCGCCACGCCCCCTCGTAATTTAATTGGCGCTGCAATTAGACCCGAGATATCAAAGAATCACTCACCGAGCAAGTTTTCGGTACGAGTGCCGAAACTGGCTAGTTGCACTATATCAGTCAAGTTCGGCGAACGGGAGGCAGAGGCACTTATCGACACCGGATCAGCCATTTGTCTGTGTTCACGGGTTTTTTTCCACCAGCTGAGAACCGATAGGGCATCGGTGAAATCAATAACACCCACTACTGAGTGCGCAGTATCTGCATCCGGCAATAAAATTAGTTTTAAACATTCAGCCGAGATCCATTTCAAAATTGCACATTTTTCATGGACATATAAATTTTTTATTGCGCCGAACTTACCGACATCAATAGTGTTAGGGGCTAATTTTTTGAAGAAAGCCAAAGCGGTAATAGACATGGCCAAAATGCAGGTTACCTTCCCCTATGGGTCAGGGTCGGTTATGGCAGTGAAACCTTGCGAGTTCGACGAGATCGAGCAGAGTTCCACGTACGCCGTGGGCGACAATTTGACGCCAGCTCAAGTGGCCCGGGTAGACAAATTAATTCGCCAATTCCCGGACACGGTGACGCCGAAGTTAGGCAAGACAAATCTGATCACATACGATATCAAGTTAAAAGCGGAGAAGGCGGTAAGGTCCAGACCGTATCAGTTTGCTCCACCTAAGCTTCAGGCCCTTAGAGAGCACATATCGGATTTACTTCAAAAGGGCGTGATTCGCGAATCGTCTTCCGAGTACAGCTGTCCCGGGTTCCTGGTACCTAAAAAGGGTAACAAGACCAGATTCGTAGTCAACTACAAGCAACTAAATAACTTAATGGAGCTCGAGTCAACTCCCATGCCAACAGTGGAGTCCGCGTTTCAGTACCTGGGCCAAGCCAAGTGGTACACGCTGCTGGATCTGAACAGCGCTTATATGCAAATACCTCTCACTGAGGGAAGCAAGAAGTATACGGCTTTCGTGGTCCCCTTTGGCCAATACGAATTTCAGGTGGTGCCTTTCGGCATCTCGACCGGCTCGCAAGTTTTAACTAGGCTCATCGATAAGATATTTGGAGATATTAAGTATAAATACGTATTTAATTTTTTTGATGACCTTGTGGTATACTCTAGCGGGACGTTTGAGGAGCATTTGTCGCATTTAAGAGAGGTGCTTCAGCGTATTCGGAAAGCCGGGCTAACAGTCAACCCAGAGAAAATGACGGTCGCCTCGAATCGGATTGAGTTTTTGGGTCACATATTTCGGAATGGCTCGGTGACCTTTGACTAGGATAAGATTAAGCCATTGCTTAACCTCCCGACACCGAAGAACGCCAAACAAGTGTCACGGGCTGTGGGTATGATGGCGTATTACGCCAAATTTATTCCCAATTTCGCGAAATTGGCAGCGCCATTAAACCATTTAAAGCGTAAGAACGTAGCGTTCCGCTGGGGCGGCGAACAGGAGCAGGCCTTCCGGGAGTTGAAAAGAATTCTGACATCGTACCCTGTACTTCGGCTACCCGATTTCAATCGGCCTTTCATTCTACAAACGGACGGTTCGGGTACCGGGCTAGGCGCCCAGCTAGCGCAAGACTACGATGGCAACCTTTTGCCCGTAGCGTTCGCGTCGAGGCCGCTGAATAAGCACGAGCTGAACAAGCCGACTATGGAGCTCGAATGCTTAGCGGTAGTGTTCGGGCTGACCAAATTCCAGCAATACCTCGAACACAGGGAGTTCACCCTCCAAACGGACTGTTCCGCCTTGTCTTGGATCCTGAATCACCCCCGGCAAGTGGGCAAAATAGCGCGTTGGGTAACATTTATAAATTCGTTTAAGTTCGCATCTCAGCACATTCGGGGGGACTCAAATGCAGTCGCCGACTGTTTGTCCCGCCTGTACGAGGGCGCGGAGCCGACCCCGACAAGCGTCCCCATTAATACCTCAGCGATGCCGCCGACCGTAACTGTGTTAATGAGAATTCCGGAGGCGTTTAGGGACATTCACACACATCAGCGCGACGACCCGACACTACGCAAGATCATAAAGGACCCCAATAGAAACGCCGCCTATTCTATCAGTAACGGTGTTCTGATGCATTTGGCATCAGGCCAGAAGACGCCGCGCATTGTCCTGCCCGCCAAGCTAACAGACATGATCTTTCATTACTACCATCTGGCTCCAACCTCTGCTCATTTAGGAGTCCGTAAAACCTTGGCAAAAATTAATAATTTCTTTTAGGCACAGGACTTAAATAAAATCATCGCGGACAAGGTCAAATCCTGCGTACAGTGTCAGCGAGCCAAGCAGGCCCCTAACACCAAGGTGGGCCTAATGGCGTCCGAGGTAGTGACCCGCCCGTTTCAGAAAATTTTCATCGATTATGTGGGAAAGTTACCCAGATCAAAGGCGGGAAATTCATATTTAATATCGGTAGTCGACGCATTCTCTAAGTTCGTCTTTCTCTTGCCCGCCAAAAATCAGACAGCAGCGACCACGGTGAAATTACTGACAAAAAACATTTTTTCTCACTACGGGTTCCCGGAAAGTATAGTGTCGGACAATGGGCCGAATTTTAAATCCAGGATATTAACCGACATGTGCATGGACTTCGGCATTCGTCACATTTTCACGTCCCCGTACCACCCCAGCGCTAATAACGTGGAACGGGTGAACAAAAATCTGAAGGTCGCCATGCGAGTATACCACCAGGCGGATCATCGGACATGGGACCAGAACCTGCATTGGTTCCAAGTGGCTTTCAATTCCGCCCAGCACGACAGCACAGGCGTCACGCCTGCTAGCTTGTTCCTGGGTAGGGAAATTAATCATCCGCTTCAATTAGCGTGGAGGCTCGACGAGCTAGTGCCCTCGGCCCCGCAGATTCCAACAGAGCAGCGCTGGAGGCAAGCGTTAGACGCTCTGCGTCGCGCGAGGCAAAAGCGCGAGGCGTACTACAACAGGGACAAAAAGCCCCATAATTTCAAACCGGGTGATTGGGTTATGTATAGACTACATCCCCAGTCCAAAGCGGCCGATAATGTGAATTACAAGCTCATGCCGCAATGGTCCAACCCGTGTGTTATAGCCCGATTCACCACACCGGTCACCGTGCAGTTAGTGAAGCCATCAACGGGGAGCTTTGTTACGTCGGCTCACGTTTCTCAATTAAAACGTTTTTTTCAGCCCCAGTTTTAATATGGCCGGGTGAGTGCTATGCGACGGTCCCTAGCCTAGGTTAGTGTAGCTCTTAAGTTCTATCATCCTTTCCTTTCCTTCATTCTATCTACACGTCTTCCCGCGTTTAAATTTTCTTCCAAACGACACCTCTAGTTACCACGGGGTCGGGCGTTTGAGTCTAAGGGATTTCTTTACGAGGACTTCCCTACAAATTGCCCGACGTCCTGTTGACGTGAGGCGCCGAAAGTTTTTACCGTTTTATACATCGTTGTTAGGGAACACGCTGCTAAGCCGCTGTGACCGTGGCAAGTTTTAATTTTTTTTATCAATTAGGTTAAAGAAATCATTTCATGAGTTCCTTAATTCCAGTATAAACAAAAGCTGTGAAATATTTTTGTGTTTGTTTTTTTCGTAATTCACTTTTGTTTATGCTGCTTGCCCGGCACACAGCTGGCGGATAAGCCATCGTGAGGTGAGTCGACACGCCTCAGGATAGTCGCAGTGTCTCACACACACACACGCACACGCACACGTCACACACACATAGTAGTACAACGTTCGTCGTCACACCTACACACGACTATCTCTGTTCTGTCTATCACTTTTCTTTTCTAATTAGTACTTAAGGATGCCAACAATGAGCCAGGGATACGGGCAGATTAAATTTAAGTAGTACAATAAAGTCAAGTGAATGAAACAAGGTTATTTAGCGCGACGTATTAGGAACGATCATTAGGAGCAAGTCAAACATGTCAGAATGGACAATGAGCCAGTTAGTTATAAGAATTGAATTTTCTAGTATTAAATATTGCATATATATATATATCTATTCGGGTGTTGGCATATAATTTAAGGTAGCTGTAAGATTAAAACCTAGTATATTATTTGGGAGCGCGGTCAATATAGGAATAGACTGCACACAGCCCAAAATATTATTCTTGGAAGTAAGAGGGCGAAAGACGACGTCGAGCGACGGTCTTATCGCATTCCTTTGTTCGGCTGCGAGACCTACAACAATAAACAGACAAACGCCACAACAATACACCACAATGGGGAATTGGCCCAAGCCACAATCTATTAGGTCACTTTTAATTTTAACATAATCACATTTAAAACTTAATAATCAACCTTAATAATTAATTTAATAATTAATATCCTACCTTCACCTCCACTTGTCAGCTTAAAACAGCTTAAAAAGGGATCCATTACTAGGCACCTGAGATGTGTCTATACATTACCAACCTCACATACAGACCGACTTAACGTTTACCTTTTTTTTCACCGACAGTTTTCCCATCGCGTTTACTAACAACACGTACTCACAGACTAGGCAGTGTTTCTCTCCAGCATTTATTTACCAATATATTTAATAAGCAGAGATTGAAGGGAAGTGTAACGTGTGTCAAACAATAGAGCTAAGTTTACTAATTTCAATTATTGTATTTAATATAAAGCTTCAGATTTAATTTTCCTTTTATATTAATATTTTTTATTTATTTTTAACCTTTATTATATTAGTATTTTGCTGTAATTCACGATTTTTAGTCAACCATAACTAATTTAAATCAAGTAAATTCCTTTTCTTTCAAATTAGCGATTAATTAGAATTACCTTACCATTTAAGATAGTCGCGGGGGGGATTTGCGTCCGATAAGGGCATGTGTCAGCGACTTGCGGATGAATAACCAAGTGTGAGTCAACGGGTTCAACCAATTCAAGGGATGTCATTCCAGTTACGCCATCTATGAACAACGACCACCCGCCTTTCAGCTATCCCATCGTCCATCGGCTGAGCCCTGGATTGAGGAGGGGCAGTAATTCAGCTGTCCGACCACTATTGGTCTATATACCAATCTCATAGTGTGAAGCACATTGTCATCTTATTGCATTTCGGCATGGATTACCATATCTGACCTCCAACTATGGCGGGTAGTGGCGCATTCAACTACCTTGAGGCATGGGTTGCCCCACCAGAAGTTGCTGCATCTATTTTAAATCACTATTATGTAGTGCACACAGCCGCTGTTACGGCTAACTCAACATCATGGCTACCCAACATCATGGCTAACCCACTATCATGGCTATTAGCCCTATACAAGTATCAGTTAACCAAGGAGTGGCGAATCCACACGGCGTGATCAGAACCGGTGGAAGATGTGACACCAATCGGATCCATCCTACTATAGACACCATTTCGCTGACACACTCCCGCACCACTTCAGATTTAGTTTTAGTTCCAGCAAAGTGGTTAGGATTAGTTTTACTGTTAGGATCATAAATAGTTAAGTAGTTATTTTGCCGCGCGAGCCGACACACCTTACCTTCTATTTAAAAAAAAAAAAAAAAAAAACAAAAAAGGGGGGAAAAAAGAGAAGAACTTTAGAACACTGACCGCTGCCTCAACCAACCAACTGTTGACAACTTACAACACATCCCCGCAGAATCACTTTCCTACGTAGAGCACCTCCCTGCTAGAGGAGAGGCGGACTCTTCGGACCCCCCAGGATTTGAGCCAGACAAGCTGAGACCCACACCTTCCTTACCTCTCACCTATAAAAAAAAAAAAAAAAAAAAAAAAAAATAAAAAAGGAAAAACACATTTTTAGGGGGGGGAGATTGTGGCGAGCGCCACCCGCGGGCGGAGATGCAACTATCGCGTGCGCATGCGCGAGGATCTGGGAAGGGTGCGGCGTACGCAGTCGTCGCCGAGCAGCGCTGGGGAGTCGCCGCCACGCAGGGGAGCCGTCGTCACGCAGTGTTGGAGAGCGCCGTCGAGCATCGGCTCACTCGACAGCTAAGTTTCCTAGTTTTAGTATTCTTTCAGAATTAATAATATCTATTGTGTTTCGGTTGGGCTAAATTGACCATTGGGGGGGGGGGGAGTGGTTCCGATGGGTAGGTTTTGATCAGTCAGTTAAATGTAGGGATTGGGAGGTCTGGGGCGCGGGGGGGTCGCGGCCAGCCAGTTGTTTCACCATTGTATTGAATCTCTTAATTGACTTGTAATTTAATTGCCCTTAAGGTGGATCGCTCTTGGTGCTGATCAGGGCTGGTTGTGATTGATAGGCACCGTTCGCAAGCACTCACGCGGCCAACACCGTTGAATCAGCCCGCGCGTTTCTAACGTGGTGGAACAGGCGACGATTATTGGTCAGCGGTGATCTCACACGGCCTCTGATAATTAATCTTTTGCTATCCAATTCAATCTATAACTGCGCATTTAATCCAGGTTCAATTTTCGCGCCTATCCCTGCAATTGGTAGCATGCACATCTCTCTTCTCATCCAATTTACGTCGCAGTCCGCCGCAACGCCCACGACGAACACAGCTATTTTAACTATCTGCTGTCCATAAACGTCATCAACTTCCTGTTGAGACCTGTCTAATATTGTTGTCAGTTGGTTGACAGACTCGATCAGTGTCTCAAACTTATAGTTGATTGTTGCTAGTTTTAATTATTTATTTGGTTCAATTCTTTTTATTAAAGAATAATGATTATTTAGTTGCATTATTTTTAGTTTATTTTATATTTAGTTAAAATGAGTAAACAGAGCAAAACTAGTTCAATGTGGACATATTTTATAGTTCAAGGCGACAAATTGAAAATCGCACAGTGTAATATGTGCGGTTTGAAAGTGTCATATAAGTTGACAACAAGCAACCTCAAGAATCATGTTATGCGTAAACACCCAACATTCAATCTTAACGTAATTGATAGTGTTTCTAGCAATATAGCCACGTGAAGTATTAGACGGGAATATCAAACAAACTGCCCGCTACAATCAAAAACATTTTGAGGATGCAGGGGAATATCGGTCAAGCTCCACAGCCTTCACTGGAAGAACGGACAAACTCAGTACCTGTTGTGACAGGCTCGTCTGCACAGTGTTGTTCTGTTCGGTCAGTCTGCAGTTTATCTTTAACAGAGGTGGATGTATGAGTGCTGAGTTCTGTGTTTTCTAGTGTAGTTACTATTTAGGTAAAATGTGAACAAGTCTAATAGTGATGCTAGTGTAGTGTATGATGATGTTTGTAGTTCTACGACGAAAATATAAGCTTAGTAGTGAATGTGATGTAGAAAAACAACTAAGGAACAGTACTCATGAAATGGGTGATAACTGTAATTGTAAAAAATTTAAATGCTTTGAAAACGTCAGTGAAGTTGAACGTCGTAAGTTATTGTCTACATTTAATAACCTTAATGACAGAAATGAACAGCATTCATTCATGGGGAAACAGCTGGTTGATACATTTGTTAAACAAAACTTAAAGGCTACAGGCCTAAGACAGCTGACTCAGCAACCTTTAAAAACCCAGTTACAGTATGTTTATTGTTTGTGTTTATTCACTCCTTGAAAAAGATTTGGAATTTATATTTGGAACAGAAAACACAGTGACTCAGCTAAAATACCAGACTATTTGACTTATAATGTAAAAGAAGTCTATTACAAGACAAAACATTCAGTACAAAACTGAATCACTGTGCTTACATTGTTAAAGTTTTCTAACATATGCAGATTTAGAACTATTTTTTGCATTGTTTGCAGTTTTTTCAAGATTATGAAGATAACTTTATAGCAATGCGATTTAATCAAGCAGCTCATATAGCCTGATGTAACAACACTTTCACCCATTCAAAGACTTACAAGAGTGGATGTCTGTTGCATCATACCTCCACCAACAAGGGTTTACAATGACATTCTCCCAGACTTCAGTTGATGGTCTATTGAAAGTCATATTACAACATAACGTCCGTACCGAGGAAAGGACGAGGAGCCAGGTTAGCCTGTGCTGGCATTTATTCATGGAAAAACAGCTGGTTGATATACTTGTTAACACGTTCGCTGCGGCGGTAGCCGATCAGCTCCTGGCCGGTGGTGGTTCGGGTGCGACCGTAGCATTTCGGCTACTCTCGGTCCTATTCGTTACATGTCGACTTTCAAACTGAAGTGACCGGCCCAGTTCTTTGTCTTTGTCGCAGCGTGGTAGATGTGTTCGTGCCTTTATTCCGGTGTAACAGTTTAGGAGTTCGGTTACTGATAGTTATATTATTAATTAATGATTGTAAATGCATAGTTTTAGTGTTGTGTGTCTGTAAAATAATAGCTGGGACCTCCAGAGACCCGGATTTAAATGTAAATATAGATGCAGATGATGTTGTTGAGTATTCAGGGTCATGTTCTGGTGATGATTCGAGTGACCTTGATGCTGCCAATCTGGATGCTGAGCCTGGATCCTCAGAAAATGAAAGTGAGACTGAAGATGACGATACCATTTTAAATCCTACTTGGAGACCTCATAATACTGTTGGTATGAGAGACACCGTTTACTGGTCAAAATAAGTTATTAGTGCCTACACCTGGTGAAAATCGTCCTTTTGACTGGTTTATGCTTTTGTTCGACATTATACTCTTAGAAAGGATTGTTGAATATACTAATGCTTATGCATGGGTAGTTTTTGGCATGCACAGTCTAACACCAAAATCCCGAATAAATAAATGGAGGGAACTAACTGTTGAAGAACCAAAGATTTTTTTGGGCATTCTTATACACATGGGAACTGTGAGAGTCAATCGTTTTAACGAATACTGGAAAACAAGTCGCTACTTGAATTTTACATTTATTCGGGAGCAAATGAGTCGTGACTGATTTTTAAACATAATGAGATGTCTCCACTTTAGCAAACACGATAATACCAGAGCAGCAGATGACAGACTACATAGAGTAAGATTACTAATAGATAATTTCAACACGAAAATGACCTCCATTTATTATCCAAGTCGAGAACTGTCCCTTGATGAAGGAATGATTTCGTGGAGAGGTCGACTTGTATTTCGGCAGTACATCAAAGGGAAGAGACACCAATACGGTATGAAGCTATATTCCCTGTGTGAACCTGGTGGTTTGTGTATTTCTTTCACCATTTATTCTGGAAAAGGAGGGGAACTAGGGGGACCTCTGTTTAGCTTGCCTGTTCTTATGCTAGGCAAGCTAAATAGAGGTCATGCACTGTATATGGATAATTATTATAATAGTTTTGCACTTACTTCGGAATTATTGAAGAAACTGACATATTGCACAGGAACTCTGCGAAGTAACAGGCTGCATACACCTGACGAGGTAAAAAATGCTAAACTAAAGAAAGGGGAAGTAATTGAGCACTACGCAGAAGGAATTATGATAGGCAAGTGGCGAGATATGCGCCAAGTGACATACATATCATCTGAATTCAAAAATGATATGGCTGTTTCCATCAAAAAACGAGGACAAAGTCGGGACAAGCCACACTCCCTATAATTAAGTATAATGCCAACATGAAAGGAGTTGATCGGCACGATCAAATGCTTTCTTACTATCCAGTAGAGCAAAAAAGCCTACGATGGTACAAAAAAATGTTTGTGCACATCACTCAAATGATGATGATAAATGCATTCAAACTAAACAAATTCGCCAACCCAAACAGTAAGAAATCCCTATACCAGTTTAGGCTTGAAGTTTTGGACCATCTTTTGCCACAGAAAGAAGTACCTCGTCTCCTTCCGGAACAAAGTAGTAACACCAGACATTTTTTATCGAAAATCCAAAAGAGATCTGCAGATGGGAAACGAATTCAACGAAGAAAGTGCCAAAAATTTTCAAAGGAAGAAAAAAAATGTTTTCTCCATATATTTTTGGTTCAGTGCCCAAACAGACCAGCTCTATGTGCACTTCGTTGTTTTGACAAGTGGCACACCGGTTAGAAATAAAACAGTGTAGTGGTAGGAGGGATGTAAATATTTTGTAAATAGTAGTGTTTAGTGGTGTTTTATAAAACTTTAGAAACAGTTATGTTTTCATACAAATTTCTCAAAAAAGCTGTTCCTGATCTCAAAGTAGGATATTGGCTACTCACTTTTTGCAGCCATTTGAGGCCACTCATGCTAGTGCTTTGGAATATATGTATTAGTAAGTTGATTTTTTATAATCATTTACTGTGTATAATAATAAACAGAGGAAAGTAAAATGTTTTTTTTCAATAGGACCTCTTCACAGGTGCTGCGGGAGCCTATCGGCTACCGGAAGCTGTGATGTCATACTATCAGCTGAAAAGCCTTAAATATGATTTTTTTTCTCAAAACTGTCTTATTTCATCAAAATAAAGTAAAAAATAGTAAAAAAGTAATTAACACCCAGTACAAGGTTATCCCCATCACTGCAGCAGCGAACGTGTTAAACAAAAATTTAAAGCCTAAAGGCCTAAGACAGCTGACTACAGCAACCTATAAAAACCCAGTTACAGTATGTTTATTGTTTGTGTTTATTCACACCACGAAAAAGATTTGGAATTTATATTTGGAACAGGAAACACAGTGGCTCATCTCAATACGGTTAGTAGCAACTCTGCCACACGCACAAACTAATTGTTCAGTCAGTTAGATTTCCTTAAAAGTCAAATCCACGTGAATGTAACAACCAGATAAAACATTTGGAAATTTTTGTAACATATATGTATTGGGTATTTGACTTATAATGTAAAAGAAGTCTATTGCAAGACACAACATCCAGTACGGAGCTGCATCACTGTGCTTACACCGTTAAAGTTTTCGAAAAGTATGCATAAGTAAGAGGAACACTAGAAGAGATAGTAGGAAGTCTGTTAAAACCGAGGCAATCTCTGTTAGCCGGCGTGGTGGCTCAGTGGCTAAGGCTTTGGACTGCGGAGGGCAAGGTCCAAGGTTCGAATCCCCACTGAGCCAACGGTCGGTACTTCACTCGTTGAATAAAGTTGACGCACAGGCCTGTAGGCCCATGTCAACTGGCGAGTGAAGTTTTTTTATTAAAAAAAAAAAAAAAAAAAAAAAAAATTGCTGTTGATTTTGGCAGAAATCTTTGCATTCCAGATATTTCTACTGGTGAAGTATATTTTCGACATCACCTGTTCTTTTTAATGTACATGTATTAACGAGTGGAGTATTTGTATTCTACACTTACAACCAAACTCAAGGTAAAAAGGGGGCAGATGACCCCACAGTTGAAAAATTAAAAATATTCTATGACAATTGTTGTAGACAAAATAAGAACTTTACAGTACTGCGATATTTTCATTATATGACAGTGGAGAAAAAAAGGTTTAATGAAGTTACAATAACTTTTCCTGTGAGGGGCCACTCGTACATGGAACCAGATAAAAATATGGATTTAATACCTTGCAACACTGGAGCAAATACCCCTAATGATATGCATGATGTGATTAGGTCAGCAAGAGTAAAGCCTAGCCTGTTTGAAGTTGTAGATATTGAAAGAGCACATTTCAAACAGTGGGGGAAGTTTTTGTCTTTAAAGTACACAAAGATATTTATTGCCAAAATTCGTCCCATTAAAGAATTAAGAATAAGTCAAGTAAAAACCAGAACTAGAGAACAAAAATGAACATACAATGGACTGTATACCGCTACTGTGGTCACACCATCTTTGAGTAAGAAGACTCATCAGGGAGAAAGACTTTCTCAACTACACTCTGAGCTGGAACTATTGTATCCACAGCCGACCCCTGTTCCAAAGATAAAGTATGATGACCTTCTAGTTTTGAAGCGATTCTGTAGAGAAGTGCTCAAGAATTCTTTTCCCAGCTTCCTCACAACGAGCACTGCACAAGCCAGGCTGAAGATGACGAGGAGTGCTTTGATTAAGAAGGTAATGACTGATATTATTTTTTTTTATCATAAAAAACCAATATTTAAAATATCATATTGTAATGGAATCAGTTTTAAATCAATATTTAAAATGAATACCACATTTATTATTTTATAACTTTTCTCATACACGTGTTTACTTTCAGGTGTTACACACGACTCTGAAAAATCACCAGACAAATCTTGAAAGAAATCAAGCTGCCTTTTTAAATACCTATAATATCTTTGAAAACCGATTTGTGATAATCATAATAAATTGGTGTTAATTATACATTTTTTGATAAATTTTGTGCTTTTATTTTTTCAGTTTCTTAAAGTACAAGGGAATAATGCTCAAACTCCATCTTTTAATTTTTTTTTTTTGTTTTAATTCCTAAAAGTGTATTTTTTAGTTTGTGTTGTTTTACCCATAGAATGACAACCAGTTAAACTAAATATTAAACATGTTAATATTACAATTAAAATATATTTTCATTTTATACGAGTCTTTAAAGTATAAAAATGCTCTCCTGTAAAATTTACTTTTTATGAGTTTGATCATTCTTCCCCTGCACTCTTCAAATAAAATCAAGATATCTATTATACAACAAAAGAAATAAAATATTTACTTAGTATAAGTCTGTGAATCGCTCATTTTTGGTATAGTCTTTTTAGCATATACAAAATAAACAATTATGATATAAACATTTTTTTAAATAAAAATTTTCTTTAATGGTCCTCAAAGGATTAGGAACTTTTGTGTAAAATTAATTAGAATTTTTTTAAGGAATTGGTAGAGCAGATATATTACTAAATTTAATCACGATTTCTAGATTTATCTAGCACAAATTTAAAAGTAAATGCATAATTGTTTACAAACTTAAAAACAACTTGTTTATTAGCTTTTTCATACAAACAAGACATAACCCTTAAAACGCTGAGTAATTTTCTGTAATTTTTCAATTAACGCTTAATTTTCTTATATATATTTAATTTAATTTTTGTAAAGTTATATATTTTTTAAATCTAAACCAGGATAGTACAATGTAAAAAAAAAAAAAAAAAATAATAACGATATTGTATTTTTATATTCATTTTTTATTCATTACAAAGTTTTATCAAAACTGTAAAAACGAAATATTATTGTATGCAATTAAAAATATTTTATACTTGCAAAAATAAATTTTTCAATTGAAATATGATTTTAGAATGACAATTTCTTCCTTAGAAAGAAGCAGCTGTGTGAAAAACTTCAAAACTATACCGGATTATAAAAAATATAAAATTTATAAATTATAAAAAATTTTATAGCCATTATAAAAATATATACAATATAACTAAATAAGACAACAGATTATACAAAGTTTATTATTTTGAATTTACTCTATATTTTTCATTGTGAAGTCTAGTTTTATTTTTGTTGTAAATAGTGTTTATTTTGTGTACATAATCTGTTTGTTTACACACCGGAGGTTAGTACAATGCACGAGAAAGACAACAAATAACTGCAGACTGACTTGAGCGCCAGCCGGCCGCCGCGTCATGTGACTAGCAGATGCATATATATTCGCTGTGAGCGCTAGCGGTTACCTCAACAGAGGCAATAATGAATGAAAACTTCATATTATTTACACTCGTTGCCTAGTAACCAGTCCAAAGGTCTCGAAAATGAATAATAACCTGAAAATAGTCTTGACCTTGAATCTTAGAACTTGCTACGTTGTATTAGGCCTGTTCTAGGATTATTGTTATCAGCTCGCGAAATATTACGTATAACGCGTTACGGGCAATTGTAAACATGCGTATACATACAGATGCCGCGTTTTAAGGGTTAATGTCCGCTCCATCTACCTTCATACATGTACTACTTAACTGAACAATTCTATTCAAATATACCACTACTACTCAGCTGAGTAACACTCACACAATGGCATCACCAGTCACAGATGCTCCCACAATGATGTCAGAGGAGGGGTGGAAACTTATATCTACCAAGTAATCTTCTGTCATTACATCGGGAGGTTTCTCATAAGGCTTGTCTCTTGCTTTCATTATGGCTGTGATCACACTGTCTTCTTCTTCCTCTTCCTCCTCTGTTTGGTCTAGAAAAAAGTTCTAAATTATCAGTTTTCAAATTACAGTAGAAGAATGTTGGCATGGTTTAAAAGCAGAACATTAAAAAATCAAAATCAAGAACGCCAAATAAAAATAATAGACAGTGATTGAGAAGTCCCGGTGTAATGAGTTTTTAATCATTACTCATAAAGTAATGAGACTTGGTTTATTAATACTGCCCTAGATCTCCTTTTGTAAGTGATTATCAGGTTTTTATCTCATCAGTTGGAGGACACATTCGGAGTCAGAAGAAATTCTTCCGTCATTCCAACTTAATGGTTATTAACTATTAATCTTATCTAACCTGAGGGTAGAATGCTTCCAGACGGATCATTTTCCTCTTATAATATTATGTAATGGACCTTTGTGAAAGCAAGTGAACATTTGCGGTATAGACTGATTATTAACATACTTGTTATCAACAATGTATAGTTATGTATTTTGTAATTAGGATGTCCCTGATTTCTTAGCTAAGATTGTATTTTCAGTATCTTTACACTTCATGGAGATAATTATGGATGGAATATGTTATTATTTACTAATTTGCTAACGTAACGAACCCATTTTCCAAACAAGTATGAAAAATGAAATTCTGTGTAATATTATATTACTTTACGAATGGATGAACAAAGTATCCATACAAGCAAACAGTAAGATAAAAAGTATAAAACATATTACAAGATTACACTGGAAGTAAAATTCAAAAAATATAACGTACAAATAAAACGTCACACAACATGAAATTTAATACAATAAAAGCACAATAATATTCAATACAAGTACAAAATGCACAGATATTATGGTGATCAATTTCTTTGTGTGAATTCCTCTGATTCTTTTGTGAATCCCTCTGGTCTGAGGAAGGTGAGCGTGGTTCACCGAAATCGATCACCATAATACCTGTGCATTTTGTACCTGTACTGAATATATTTGTGTATTTCGTGCTTATATTGTAATAAATTTTGTGTTGTATGACGTTTTATTTGTACTGTATATGTACCAACACGTATTATGCTAATTAAAAAACTATTTAAAAAATATAATAAAAAACTTCACCGAGGAGACTGAATTTGAAGAGTAGAAGCCAACTTGGGGGGGAGGCATTATTGAATGAATGAATGTCTTTATTTAAAGGCGGAGTTAGGACTATGAAGTTCTCTCTTCCACTCAACCTTGAACAGTGTGATCTAATTATTGCCATTATTAGAGAGGACAATCCTTACTGGATAGACAAAAGTCATATGGAGAAATCAAATGTGGGCTGGAATGGTTGGCAATCACATCTTAGGACCTTTTATAATCCATGAAAATTTGATTGGGGTTTCATATGAAATAGGATGAGGCTCCACCTCATTATGTTGAACAAGTACGAGAACTGCGGGACAGAGATCTCCCCAATTGTTGGATTAGACGTAGGGGAGCAATAGCATTGCCACCAAGATCACCAAATTCAAATCCTCTTGACTTCTTTAAATGGGATTGTATAAATCAAAGGGTTTTCAGAACTTAGCCTACCAACACCCAAGAACTGATTCAGGCCTTGGCAAATACCGCAGGATATGAAACTAAATGTAGTTACTAATTCTACCACAGGTTGGGATATTGTCTACAGCAGTGTCTCCCAACCTTTTTTCCTTGCGTACCACTTCACAAAAAAAAGTATTTTGCATACCACTTATTCAAATGGAAGTAATTATTGATGGAATATGTTATTATTTTGCTAACATAACAAACCCATTTTCGAAACATAAGTATAAAAAATAAAATTTGTATAGTATTATATTACTTTATTAATGGATATGAACAAAGTATCCATACAGCGGCCAGAGGAGCCTATCTATTGTGGTCCAGTTCAACTGAATAACTGAACTAAGATAACCGACTAAGTCCGTTATTTGGGTTTATAGACTTAGGTTGGTTATTTGGGCTTATAGAATTAGTCGGTTATTTTAATCAACCACCTAGCGCTTCCTCCAGCTGAGCTTTACCTATTTATCTGTCAGTTCATTCCAGTGTGAACATTAAAATGTTTGAAGACATCCATCAGTCTCATCTACAGTTACCTACGGCTATGTCTGTCTTGATTAATATTGTATGGTCTATGAGTGCATATAATTCTTTATTTAGTGTAGTTCAGATAGTACAATTTTCTTTTTAATTTTGTATAGTTTCTTTCGATTGTGAGTTTAAATTTTATTTTATTAATTTGTAAATAATAATAATAATCAACAGTAAAATCAATGGTACCTAAAAGATCGGTTGCGTGGAACTTTTATAAAAAAACCAGTAAAACAACAACAGAATGTAACATTTGTAAGAAAGAAGTTAACTATCATGGTTCAACTTGTAAATTGAATTTGACTAATGCTGTTTCTAGTGAAAATCATGTCACAAAGAAAGAAGGCACATCAACCAAAAGTTCCTCATTTGCTGTTGCAATGTCATCAACACATTGCACATTATGTACGTCATTGTCTACTGATAATCAGCCAAGTACAAGCCATGGATCCGAAACTAGGCCAGTCAGTAGTCAACCTAGAAAATCCTATAGACTACTATTTTAGAAAGTATGAAAGTCAAAGAGCTCTCCTCGCAAAAATTATAAACCTAGTTCATTTGTTGGTAGGAACAGTTCTTGAAGACTATTTTATTTTTACTTTAGTATAACCCCTTTAGTGCCAACGTCCTTATATACGGACGTTGAGTATACTACCGAGACTTGCCAACGTCCTCTTTTACGGACGCCGCAAAGACCGCCGAGAATTGCCAACGTCCGTATATACGGACGTTACGGAAAAAAATTCTATCTTCGTTATTTATCAACATAAAACAATGTTTAATATATCAAAATAAACGTAATGAAATGTATTTTAAGGGGAAAATATTTATATATTACTTCAGTCATAGTAGTATTTCTGAACGACACCGATTTAGAAGGCTTTGACTTGAATGCAACAGCTGACTAGACTGAGTGACAGTCTGTAGTTGGCTTTGTTATTGTGAAGTGTTTAATTGTTTGTTAGTATTGGTGTGAGTTTGTGGTAAACAAGTGGTGTTATTTAATGTTTTATTTTATAATAATGGATCGTTCACGATCTCCAGTAAGTGATAACACAGTTCGAAATATATTGGAAGAAGATTTTCTAAAAGATGCAGTTTTGAGTAATGATTCAATTAGCAGCAGTTCAGCTGAGGACGATACAGATGCCGACCCATACTACAATCCAGATTTAGATTTAGCAAGTACATCGTCAGGTAGGCCTAAAAATCAAGCTAATTTGCAGATTAGAAAAAGACCACGATTATTTAGCTATTCTAGCAGTGAAGACGATGACAATAATGATAATGGCTTAGGTCAAGGTAGAACACATAATTTGCCTACACCAGGTCGTAGGTCTAGTAGGCCCAGGGTTACTGCCACAAATATTGTTCACAATTCTAGTGATAGTGATGATGATTCACAGAATGATGACTTTGTTTGGAATATGGTAAATGATGAGAATGATCCCGGGGTACAGCATAGGTTTTCATATAATGAACAGCCTGGTGTGAAACATTGTCCACCTAAAAATTCCAAACCGATTTCCTACTTTCAGTTATTTTTTACTGTAGGCTTGCTTAGTGACTTTGTTAAGTTTACTAATAAGTATGCCAGAAATTTCATTCAGACCAACAATTTAGGAATCAAAAGCCGACTTAGAAATTGGAATGACATAACAAATCAAGAAATGCTAGCATTTATTGCTATTCTGAATGACATGGGAATCGATAAAAAACCCACAGTAGCTCTATATTGGTCAACTGAACCATGTCAGCATACTGCTTGGTATGGAACTATGATGTCCCGTAATCGAATCCAGGCTATTTTGACATTTTTTCATTTATGTAACACCGTAAATCTTCCACTTCCAGGCCAGCCAAATTATGATCCATGTTCCAGATTTCAGACCTTAGTTGATCATTTCAATAGGCTATCAAAACATTATTTTACACCAAACAAATTTATTAGTATTGATGAGAGTATGGTAGCAACAAAAAATCACAGCCAATTGCTTCAGTATCTCCCGAAAAAACACCACCGATGGGGCGTAAAATTATGGATGCTATGTGACTCCATAACTCACTACTGTATGACGTTCTATGTTTACAAAGGTGCAGCAAGAGGAGCAGAAATTGATGAAATAAAAAAAAGTGGTCTTGGTTTTGTAGTTGTCTCAAAACTTTTAACAATGTGTGATCTGCTAAGCAAAGGCTATCACTTATTTATCGATAATTTTTTTCACTCTATTCCTTTAGCAAAGTATCTATATCAAAATGAAACTTTGGTAACAGGAACATTGAACAAAAACAGGAAAGGTATCCCCAAGGAAATGCTTACTAAGTTTGGTGTTGGGGAAACTAAATACATGAGGGCCCAAAACTTATTGATACTTGGGTTTAGGGAAAAGAAGAGCCAACAACGACAAGTAATATTATTATCTACAGATGCTAAGGCTGGTACTGAACGACGATCAAGAACCTCAGGAACTTATGTAAAAATAACTAATAAGCCTATCATGATAAGAAATTATAATGATTACATGGGAGGTATTGATGTGTCAGACCAGATGTTATACCAGTACTTAGAAGAGAGGAGGACTCTCAAGGTTTGGAAAAAGGTGGCCTTCAACATAATGAGACGGATGATGCTCAATGCATATGTGTTATATAAAGAGAACACAGACAAACCTGCAACTAGATTAGATTTTATGATGTCCATAATAGGAGATCTTTCTAAGGATTGGCTTAGGGTGAAGAATGGCCCAAACTATCCAGCTTTATGTGATCCGGGGATAGAAGCAGGAGACAATGCAGGTGCATCAAACCAATTTTTGGAAAAACTTCCACTAAAAAGTGAGAAGAATTGCTGTATTTGCAGTGCTGCTAGCACTAAGAGTGGTGGGAAGAGGAAGAAATCTACTTTTCAATGCAAAAAGTGCAAAAGAGGACTTCATCCGTTGTGTTTACCAGATCACATTTGTTAGACACCCAAGCAATATTGTAAATAGTTTTGTATATTTTACTAATAAAGTTTTATGATATGTGTTCAAATCAATTAGATACAGTTAAATACAATTAGTAAACATTATTTTATAGGTCCAATGGTTTTTCATTTATTAACTTTAGTGAATAGGTCTAATATTAAACTAAAGTTGAAAAAATTGAAAACGCAATATTTTTTAAATTTTATGTTATGTGAACATTTTGCAAAATAACCTTATGAATTTTTGTACACAAGTTGATTTTTAAGTGGTCTATTGAACAATACTATGGATATTGGGAAAATAATTTTTTGAAAGTATGATTTTCTACAAGAAACTTGGAATTTTACAAAAGAAATTTTGGTAAGTAACAAATTTTATTTTATATAAATAGTTTAGATTATTATAATCATTATTTTTATTGTGTTTTTAAATAGTAAATGTAGTTCTGCATAATATATAAAAAAAATTAGGTCTCTATCTATCAAAATAAAGTTGTAATAAGGTTTTTCCCAAAACATTACAAAATCGCGAAAAATTGCTTGGTATTCTTTAGACATACCCAGTGTTAAATGTCTGGCATTCTTTCAACACACTTTTAGATTTCGGACCGGCACTAAAAGGGATAAAATACTAAGATTGTAGAGTTTTTGAGAGGATTAGAACCGATATATAAGCTACCATCGACAAATACATTGAGTAATAAACTCATTGACGATATGTATAACGAGATAAAAGACTTAATTTTTAAGTCTCAAGATGAAAGTAACAATGTTGCTATTACCACAGTGAACTTCTTTAGCAGCTGGGAGGTACTTATGTAACAGAGGAAACTTCAGTAGGCTGCTCTGTGCACAAAACAAATAGCGGACAATCATAATGCTGAAAATATTGCCAGGTATATAACAGATACACTGAATGGATGGGAAACTAAAAATAAAAATTTTGAAACTGTCAAAGACAATTTTAATGTTATGGTTAAGTTGCCCGAAAGTTTGAGCTTTAGCATTTGGGATGTGCTGCTCATAGCCTTAATCTCATCGTAACAGATACTTAATATCATTCATTTGAAAAAATTGATTTATTAATTGAGAAATGCCGCTTAATTATTGGATTTTTAAGAAGCAGTACAATAGCTACATCACAGTTAACTCAATGCCCGACTCAACTTCTAAACAGTATTTTAAAACTAAAACAATAAACACCAACACAATGAAGCTCTACTATTCTTATGATTCACAACATGTGGTTGTAGTAAAGATCATGACATGTTATGTTCATTACAGTGAATTGAAATTCTTCAAGTCAGATGACTGGAGAGTTCTTGAAAGCTGTGTCTTTACTCAAATCTTTATCTGAACTTACTGAGGACATTTCTGATGAGCCCTATTGCACATCTTCGATTGTAATTCCACTTTTCAGACGATGCAAGATTATTAAACATAAACTTACAGACTTGGTGAAGGGATTCACCAACGCTAATTTGATGGGCATCAACAGCCAGTTGAACATCCCAAAAAAGAGAACACAAATAATGGGCAAGAACATGTACGTACTAGGGCCCAAAGTGCAAGTAAGATGCAGGCAATTGAATGTAAATTGGACTTGATTCTTTCTGAGATAGCCGAGATAAAATCAGACAACGCTGTTTTGAAAACTGACACTAACCTAATTAAGAATGATAATAAGGAATTTAAGGCAGATATATCAAAAACACTTGATTTTTTTCTGAACAAATTAATGATTTAAAGAGTGATCTATCTGAAACTAAAAACACTGTAACTGATCTTGGTAAGGGTAATGATGAGTTGAAAGGTTTTAAACTATTTGTTGAAATAGGAAATGTCTAAATTGAAGAAAATACTTAACTCAAGTTCTAAATATTCAAGCAGCAATTGCCTTGAAATTCAGGGTGTACCAGAAACATCCTCGGAGAATGTTATGGATTTAGTGGTGGCAGTTGCTAGGCTTGGCTTCAGGTTGGAAGCGTCAATGATAGATGTGGCTCATTGACTGGCTCCTATACCTGGAGGATCTGGCCCCGAAATATAATTGTTAAATTTTGTCGCCGGTTCGACATGGAAGAAGTTAGGTGCTTGGCTATTAGAAAGAAAGGCTTCTCAGCTTCCAACTTGGGATTCAGTAGTCAGGGAACTGTCTACGTCAATCTGTCAATGACTCGTGAAACGAGGATCCTGTGGACCAATACAAGCAAGCAGAAAGACGAACTTCAATACAGGTTTGCATGGATAACTTCAGCTGGTAAAATCTATCTACGGAAGTCTGATAAACAGCGGCCTATTCTGATTGAATCTGTCTGACCTTGAGCGGCTGAGATCAACTGCGGCCGGTGGACCAGCGGTGGGGGAGAAGGAGGACACTGCACCTCGAACTTCTGACACCTCTTAGAGCAATGCAACCAACTACAGATACACTTCGACGTCATGCATCCGTTCTTTCAACCTTTTCACACCTCAAGATATGTATTTTTGTTATTTATATGCATTTATTATTACCATTATTTATTTATTTTTGCTTTTTTTTGTATCCACGTGGGATTTTAAATTATTACTTGTGTGCTTAATTCATTTGCATGGATATAGTATATATAAGCTCTGTTAAATGGTTTCTAATAATATAAGTATTTATTACCAAAATGTTAGGGGTCTTAGGACCAAGATTCTGCCTTTTGGATTAGGATTAATAAATAATGATTATCAAATAGTAGCTATTACAGAAACTTGGCTTAAAGAATCAATAAGTAGTTCTGAACTTTTTGATGATAGTTATGTTGTTTATAGAAGGGACAGGGGTGGTTTAAATACAATGGGTAGTGGTGTTTTGCTGGCTATTAAAAATAATATTAAATCTTCTAGGCTTCACTCCTTGGACATAGAAGGTGAAAGTATTTGGATTCATATAACGTTCTCAAAACAATTTTCAATTATTTTAGGAGTAGTTTATTTTCCTCCAAACTCACAAATTTCTTTGTATAAGTCATTTTTTTTTAAATTGGAGATGTTTAGTCTTAGTAAAGAAAATATTTTGATTTTAGGAGATTTTAATCTTCTAACTGGAATTTCGTTTAATTTAAATAATGGAGGTGAAATATGTAAGCAATTGCAATGTTTTATGGGTGTTATTTAATCTTAAACTTAAAAATGATATTTTGAATTGCACTGGTAGGACATTAGATTTAGTTTTAACTGATATTTCTACATTATAAGTGCTTTAGGATGACCCAATTGTTAAATTGGATAACTATCACCCTGCTTTAGAAATTGCTTTTGAAATGGAGCATGTTACAGCAAAATAAGTATTCATTAATTGTGATAGTAATAAATATAATTTTAAACACAAGGTGATTATTTAAGTTTGTATCATTTAATCAAAAGTTTGGAATGGGAAAACGTTATAAATAGTAGCAATGTTAGTGAATGTGTTAAATACTTTTATTATGAAGAGTTATATTCTAAACTTAGCTTGCATGTTCCTTTTAAAAAACAACATAGAAAATTTAAATACCCTACTTGGTTTTCGAACGCCACTATTAATATTATTAGGAAAAAAGGAAAAATATGTAGGCAGTATAAAAACTTTACATATTGTTATTTGTTTGAAGAGTATAGAACAGTTAGGGCAGAATGTAAAAGGTGTATTAAGAATGACTATTTAAGGTACACTTCTTATCTTGAGGAAGAGGTTGCAATTAATCCTGTACGGTTTTGGTCTGCAGTTAAGAGGTTGAGGTCAACTGATAGTAGAGTTACAACATTGACACTGGATGGGGGGGAGGTGGAGGGCAACGCTGCTATTGCGGAGGCATTTGCCCGATATTTCAAGTCGGTGTATGAGGATTCTTATCTAGATTGTGATCAGTTGACTGCAGCCGCACTCAGCTCGCCGGTTACGGGATAACGTCAGCATTGCTTGTCTTACTTTTACTAATATTACTGAGGGGGAAATTTTACAAGCAATTAAAAAACTTAATCATGTCGTTCATTTGGTCTTGATGGCATTCCTTCTTTTATTTTTAAATGATGTTGTGAGTCTTTAATTAAGCCCCTCCATTGACCCTCAGAATTTAGAGATAAAAGTGAATCAATAAAAAAAATTTCACCAATTATTGTAGATTATTTTAATAACAAGATGATTCAAATCTATTACCACCAAAAAGAACTTTCCATAGATGAGGCAATGATACTGTGGCGAGGACGACTAATGTTCCGTCAGTATGTCAAAGGTAAACGACATAAATACGGTGTCAAGTTATACACCCTCTGTGAACACCAGGGCCTTATATTGAAATTTTTTGTTTATGCTGGATCACAAGACAAAGTAGTTGGCGGTGTAGGCCATACAGAAAAGGTTGTTATGCACCTTCTAAAGGAGAAGCTTGACAATGGTCAAAGTGTCTACATGGACAATTTTTATAATAGTTTTAGCTTGTCAGCTAGACTTCTTGCCAATAAAACATACACCACAGGAACACTTAAGACAAGACCACAAGCACATACCACCAGAAGTAAAGACAGCAAACCTGAAGACCGGGGAAACAATTGCAAGATATGGAAACAGTGTTATGATCAGTAAGTGGAGAGATAAGCGCACTGTTTTCTATATATCCACGGAACATGAAAATGAGATGACTGAATTTATAGATAAGAGACAGAACATAAAAGTAAAACCACTACCGATTGTGAAATACAATGCTTTTATGAGTGGGGTGGACAGAGCAGACCAAATGCTCTCTTATTATCCCTGTGAGCATAAAACGATCTGATGGTACAAAGAAATATTTGTACACATTATACAAATGCTCTTACTAAATTCTCATGCTCTGCACAATATGTACCAAAACAAATTGTTTTTATATGACTACCGACTGCAGGTCATAGAATCACTGTTACCTGTGCCCCAACAAGCAATCGAGTCCCCTGGCCAGCGGCGATTGCGACAAGCTGCCCACAAATGTGTGAAGAGCAATGAACGTGACAAGAGGAATCGATTGAAGAGAAAAACATGTAGAATGTGTTGGAAGAACCACAAAAAAGATAATAAAACTGCATATCTTTGTGAAACATGTGTTGACAAGCCAGGCCTGTGTTTAGGTGAGTGCTTTGAAGCCTACCATGACAATCTGTAAAAGAAGTGGACTAAGGGTGGTTGGTAGGGTTGTGTATATAAGTAATAACCTTTAGTATTAGGCTGAAAACTATAAAAATTATAAAAACGCGTAATAAACACTTTTTGGTGCGGTCAAGCGAACGTTAGGGTATAGAATTTTGGGAGACAATGCGGCTCGGTAGCCGGCGACCCATGAATTATTGTGAACTGGATACCATCCAAAATTACTGAAAACATCATTCTAACACCATTTCCAGTGATATCCACATACAAGGTAAGATTTCATAATTTTTTTTTTCAGCTCCTACGTCAAATTGGTATATTTAGCTGTAGCAGTCAATGTGTTAATGCTACAATTTAATTGGATGTTTCTCTGTTTTGTAGCAATACAAATTGTATAAATAAATAAATAAACTTTATGGCAAAGCAATTCAATCAAGAAGCTCATTTAGCCTGATCTAGCACCACTTTGACCCACTCAAAAATTTACAAGAGTGGATGTCTGTTGCATTATACCTCCACCAACAAGGATTTACAATGACATTCTCCCAGACTCCAGTTGATGGTCTATTGACAATCGTATCACAACATAACTTCCGCACCGAGGAAAGGACGAGGGGCCAGGTTACAGCCTGTGCTGGCATTTATTCATGGTGAAACAGCTGGTTGATATACTTATTATACATTTAAACTTACAGACTTGGTGAAGGGATTCACCAATGCTAATTTAATGTGCATCACCAGCCAGTTGAACATCCCAAAAAAGAGAACACAAATAATGGGCAAGAGGAAATCTACTCAGAATCAATAGAACATTTAATTTGAAGAAGTACGGTTAAGAAGGCTACAGGCCTAAAACAGCTGACTCCAGCAACAACAAAAAACCCAATTACAGTATGTTTATTGTTTGAGTTTATTCGCTCAACGAAAGGTCTGTTAATTGTATGCAGATTTTGAACTCTTTTGTGCGTTGTTTGCAGTTTTTCAAGACTATGAAGACTTTTCTCTAAAAGTCAATATGGACGACACTCAACAATAACTGTGAAAGTGCTCCCATAAAAGTGAAGTTTTTAGTGGTTAAATCAACAAAAAACCTACTAATTACTGACCACTACAACACCAATAACTGTAAGTCTGTAATAACCATAGGACTTATGAATACACCAAGCTAAAGCAAGAAATCATTAGAAATAAAACTGAGACCTTTGAGCTGACCTACTTTCACAGGCAGCAACTTTCTACTTAAAAATTAGCACTTTTATATGTCACATAAATACAAGCAATACCAGATTCAACAAGACTAATACATTATCACAAGAAAACCTATTTATAAAAAACATCCATAAATTGTTATAAAAATAGAAGCTTGAATCACTTAACCTTTACACTGTACTCTGGGGTCCACCGGACCCCACACACTTTGTACAGTGTACAGTTTACGTGTGTTGTTTTCTAAATAATAATATTTGTTGTTAGTGTTATATTATATTTGTTTATGGAATTATGTCATCCAATAGCATTCTGATGTACTGAGGGACTTGTTGGATGAAAGTGATGGAAGTGAGTCAGACGATTTGTTTGGTGATGACAGTTACTTACGACTCAGATTTTGTAGTTGAGGATGGTGAAAGTGAAGACGAGATTAGTGCTAACGAAGTGAGTACTGATAATGTTGTTGAAGGTGAATCAACAGAAGTGGTACAGCCTGCAGAGAGTAGTGGGGATGAGGATAGACAAAGAAATAGACATTTACTGCGAGGAAGAAATAAGAAGAATCCTTACATTTGGTCATCAAAAGAGCCTGAATGTCGAGGGAGACATCCGGAAAGGAACCTGGTGAAACATTTACCAGGTCCCAAAGAAGCAGCTAAAGAGGTAAGAACGCCTCGGAATTCTTGGAACTTATTGATTGATGATGCTATGATTACAGAAACAACACTGAGAACTAATGCTGAAATTCATAGAAAAATTGAAAACATAAACGAAAAAAAATTATTTTCACCGCACAACTAGCAATAATGAAATACTTGCTTACATAGGACTGTTGAACTTAGCAGGCGTACACAGAAATTCTAACAGAAACTTAGAAGACCTCTGGTCACAGGATTTAGGCTTTTCAATATATAGAGCCACGATGTCTTTGAATCGGTTTTACTTTATAAGTTAATGTTTACGTTTTGACAACAAAACAACACGTTTAGAACGTGCCAAAGATGATCCGTTGGCAGCTATACGATACATATGGGACAGTTTTGTGGATCATTGTAAGATGTATTACACACCATTTGAACACTGCACCATTGATGAACAACTAATGGGTTTCCGTGGAAGATGTAGATTTAGTCTAAACCAGATAGATACGGATTAAAAGTGGTAATGCTCAATGATTCTAAAACAAGTTATATGTTAAATGCTATTCCATACACAAGACAAGTAAAAACTGACAACAAAGAACCTGTTCCAACTTACTACGTTAGAACCCTATCTCAGCCAATACACGGAACAAACCGTAATATAACGACTGATAAGTGGTTCAGTTCTGTACCAATGTTTAACATGATGCTAGTTGATTACAAATTAACAATGGTGGGAACCATGAGATGTAATAAAACTGAAATTCCCGCTAAATTTTTGGCTCATTTAGCCAAACCTAAAGGGGAATCATTGTTTGCATTTGATCATAACAAAACCTTAGTGTCCTACACCCCAAAGGAAAATAAAAATGTTATCCTGCTCTCAACTTTGCACCACAGTGCAATAGTAGATAATGAAACCAAAAAACCCGAAATAGTTCTTTTTTATAATTCCACAAAAGGTGGAACAGACACATTTGACAAGTTGTGCCACACTTACTCTGTTAGTCGAAAAACAAAACGTTGGCCATTGAGATTTTTTTTTGGAATTTTAGACCAGTGTGGTGTCAACTCAATGATACTGCACAGTTTGAACATGGGTACGGTAATCCCAGACTGCGTCGAAGAAAATATTTGGACACTTTGGCCAAAAACTTGATTAAACCCTGGTTGTATGAACAATTGCAAGTGCCTACGATTCAACGAGGATTAAAAGTAGCAATAAGAGAAATCTTACAAATTCCTGTAGGTAATGAACTTGAAGAAGACGGTGAAGCTGTGAGAAAACAGCGCTGCGCTTTTTGCCCTCGTGTAAAGGATCGGAAAACAAAGGTACGATGCTCATCCTGCCATGCCGCAATGTGTGCCGATCACCGTGCAAAGATTTGCAAAGACTGTGCTCAGTAAAATAACAATAAAAAATAATGATTGTATATCAATAAAACATGTTTTGTCTTATATTTTATTGTATTGTAATCAATCCTACAATTGTTCTTGCTTATGAAATTGCTCAAACTAATTTGGTAATGTAAGAAAATCTTATTATTATTTTAATACTCACCTAGTGCCATTTTGTGGACAATTTTATGTTCTTTCAGAATATATAAGCTTTATAAAATAAAATATGGGAAAATTTTTTATTTCGTTTAATTTGAAAGTCATACAAAATTAATAGAAAAAGTAAATGTTTATTTGCATATTTTTATGTGAATAAAATAAATTATTAAAAAGAGATTAATTGCTTAAACATATAGTAATTTGTCTAAGGAAACACAAAAAATTATCTAGTCCTAAAAAAAAGTTTATTATTACGAAAAAATATAGATTGGGGTCTATTGGACCCCAGTGTACAGTTTATGTATACCAATGTAAGTGGAGTGTGTGAAGGTTGTGACACAACTAAAAGTGACGTCACAAAACTACCAACACCAAGCAAACGTCACCTACACTGTCATAACAATTGAGTGTATCATTCCACAGTCAAGACAACCTCACAGCCGCAAAATCACATGTGACAAGGCAGCTGACCCACAGACACTGTGTCAGCATAGCTGAGCAATCACAACACCTCTCAACTGACTGACTGCAGTACAACTAACTTGCACTGCTACCACTTGGTTGACAAGGAATCGGTTGGCAATAAATCAAGCACACTTATACAAGCTCTGACTAATCTTGACCACTAGAAGTCTGCCAAATCTAGTATCCTCCTAAAACCTGGTGCCCTTTTAAAAGGACAGAACCCTATACTGCTGTAAAACCCAGGGGAAATTTGCTATTTTCTGAAGTATAACCCAGTGTCCTTTTAAAAAGACAGCATCTCATACTGCCCAAAGACCCAGTGGAAAAAATGACCTATTTGAAGTTAAAACCCACTGTCCTTTTGAAAGGACAAATTTTTCCTTTGATCTTCATTTAAATTAGGGAATTTCCATACCCAAGGTTGGCTACTCTGGTTACAGCCTAGCATGTTTCCTAGCAACTGGTGTTTGGATTTCTTCTTCTTCACTTTTGTTTGGAGGTTATGAAAAATGGAATCACCACGGAAAAAACTGATGCTTTTCAAACCTATATGTAAGTACTATAAAATTGTTATTTACCAGATGTAAACATATGTACATATGTACATCTCAGTAATGTCGTGAGCTATCATGTGACTGGTATGGTCCTTTTTAACAGTGTAATGTAATGACCAAGTATAGTGTCCTTTTAAAAGCACATCAGGTAATAGTTCCAACTAGGGGCAAAATATGGTGTTCTTTTAAAAGGACACTAGGTACTTGCATTAAGTATAATGAATATAATGGATTAATTTCTTTCAGTGCGATCGGACAACGATATCCTAGCACAGCTGGATCAGTCAGATATAGAAATATCTGACGGTGAAGACGATAATGAAGGGGATATTGTAGAGGCTGCAAAACAACAAATACAAGAAGAAATTAATGATGATGATGAGGCTGAAGAAGTTAGAAAGGGAGGATGGTCTCATTTATTAGAAAATGCCAGTGATGACACGGACCAAGACCCCGACTATGAGCCTGAAGCGAACAGCGAATATGAGCCAGATGAACCAAGTACCAGTAAAAAGAAAAAACGTAAAGTATTGGTGAGTAAATCATATTAATTAGGCTATATTCTTAATAAAAAGGGGTTTTAAGGTGTTTCATCTTACTAAAGAGATGTGTTTCTGCTACAGGAAATAATTTTATATACAAATAGGCCTAGGTAATAATAAATCCCCTGGATAACATTAGCAAAGGACTTATTGTATAAATTATTCTAAATTATTAAGCTATAGCCTTCTAAATATGTTTACATGATTATGCCCTGACAGTGACTAATTTCAAACCCAGCTGGAGTCTGGAAAACAACCATTTACCGTTCTGTCACTGAAAATAAAATTATTTTGGAGACTAGTTATGATTTGTACTACTAATTCACAAGGAAATTACAAAGTTACTTTTATTTTCAGAAACCCCGCCCTGCTCGTGCGGTCCCTGGTGCGGAACAATCGGCCAACAGTGAAGCCACAGGTACAAGGAAAGATGCTACAGCTAAAAGCAAACGAGGTTAAAAGAAAAATGGAGATAATCCTGATGTAGTAGGTAAAAAAAACCAAAGTAAAAAGAAGAAAAAAGATAAAGAAGTAAAACAAATATGGATTGATGCTGATTTCAAACCTGAGCCAATACAACTATCAAGTCCAACATACCTTCAAACTGAGTCTATGGGATGGGATTCATTTAAGTATATTGAACAATATTTGGATGAAGAACTTTTTCAGTTGATTATAGATAAGACAAATCAAACTCATGTTCAAACAACAGGTAAGATACTTCTTACCCTACAAGAATTCAAAATTTGGCTTGGAGCGACATTTGTCATGTCAACACTGCAGTATCCGCAGCTCCGTATGTACTGGATGCGGAAATTCAAAGTACCATTAATCGCTCACTCTATATCGAGAGAAAAGTATTTAACAATTAGAAGGTCTCTTAAATTGGTGTTTGATCAGGACATAACTGATGAAATGAAAAAATGTGACCGATTGTGGAAAGTTAAGCGATTAATCGATAGAGTCCGTGCAGGTTGCTTAATGCAGCCTAGAAGTCAACATGTAAGTATAGACGAAATGATGATCCCTTTCAGTGTCCAAAGTTCATTAAGACAATATGTACCTAATAAACCCAATCCAGTTGGATTGAAAGCATTTGTCTTGGCTAACCCTAATGGTATTGTCTGTGATTTTGAAATATATCAAGGAGCCAACACATTTCCAAATGAAAAACATGATGGCTTTAGATTGTGTGAAAGTGCGATACTTGCATTGACTCGTAGCTTAGTACCTGGCCACATAATTTATTTCGACAGGTATTTTACAACTTTCAGATTGGCAAATGAACTATTATCTCGTGGCTTCAGATCAACTTCTACAGTAATGAAGAACAGAATTCCAGATGACCCTTTAAAATCTGACAGGGAAATGGAAAAATTGGGCCGTGGAGCATTAGACTACAAAGTAACTGAAGATAGAAATTTGTGCATTTTGAAATGGCAAGATAACAAAGCTGTTACAATGTTATCATCAAATGATGCTAAAGAGCCTCTGAATAAAGTTCGTAGATGGTCAAAAGTTGACAAAAAATATATGATGGTCCCTCAACCAAATGTAATAAAGGCTTACAATAGTAATATGGGCGGGGTCGATTTAGCAGACCGTATGCTGTCGTACTGCCCTTCAAGGCAAAGAACCAGGAAATGGACTACCCGAACTATTTTACACTTTCTTGACTTGGATATTAGTAATGCTTGGCTATGTTATCGAGAAAATGAGGTAGCATCTGGCACCCCACTGAAAAAAGTACCACAATTGCGGAAATATAAACTTGATTACGGAGAGTACTTAATTGAAAGCAGTGCAATCGCTTCAGAGAGTGAAGATTCGGATTGGCTACCAGAAGATGAAGTAGACGCCGAAACCCCGGCTAAGAAAAAATGTACCAAGAGCCTGCCATCGCCTCGTTTCAGGTCACATGGCAATCACTTGCCATCAATCAGTGGAGGGAAGCAACAGAGATGCCGAAAGCCTAAATGCTCAAAAAAGACTTCTGTGTACTGTTTGCGTTGTGAACTTTATTTGTGCCTTACAGCTGATAGAAACTGTTTTGCTGAATTTCATAAATAATGTAGTGAAACTATTAAAACTTGTGTTTTATTAAGATTGTATTTATTTTCTATTCAACACCTAGCTATAACCCGATGTACTTTTAAAAGTACATCAGAAAAACCAACAAAAAAATGAGATATATTTTTAGAAATATTTTCCCTATACACAAACAACCTATGTAAACACATTCCAGTTGAAAAATTCAAAATTCATACCGTAAAAATTTTCTGGGTCTTACTGCAGTAAAAGGCAATGTACTTTTAAAAGGACACTGGGTTTTACCAAAGAATATCTCTATTTTTTTCTGGGTTCAAAGGTAGTATGGGATACTGTCCTTTTAAAAGGATACTGGGTTTTACTTAAGAAAAAATAATTATTCCCCTGGGGTTTAGGAGGCTAAAAAAAACAGTTCGCTTTTTCTCTGCATGACAACAACTCTATTTTGACAACTTGGAGCCTGACAAAGCAAGTCATAAAAAACAGTATTTTACTAGCTAACCCTGTAAAGAATTTTTATTTTTCCCCACACAGTATGGAAACAGACTACAACACACTGTACCATATAGGCAGTCTATAATGTTTGCCAAAATAAAAGGCCATCCTTATTGGCCAGCTAGAATAAATGAAATTATACAAAAAGATAAAACTTTAATGTTTAGAGTCACATTTTTTGGAGATGACACCACAGCTATCATCAAGCAGAGTGATATGCCTGTATTCTGAATATAAACATATACATGGTAAACCCAAAACTAATAATTCAAAAACAAGAAATTCAATGAAGCCCTAAAAATGACTGAACTTGCTTGTGAGGACCTCCTCCTGAAAATCTATGACCTGAATAACTACCAGACTCTGGACAATAGTAATACAAACATGGAGATTTCCAGTATCGAAGCAGAGGTAGAAAAAGTTAAGTTAAAAGTTCAAGAGCATGAAAACCACGAAGAAAACAACCTTGAAACCTCACTAACCTCAGCAGCCGAGTCTGGCAACTTCCTATTGAAGGAAAATTGTACTTTAAAAAATGACAATCGATCCTTATCACAAAAAAAAAAACTTCTTACTAGAAGCCTCTCTCTCAGGAATGGAGGCAAAGCTGGAGAACATGTCACAGGAAGAGACCAAATTGTTAAATACAATTGAAACGCTGCAAGGGAAACTACATGACACATTGACACAGCTTGAAAAAGAAAAACAAATCAGGATGGAAATTCAAAACCTATTCGAGCAAGACAGATCCCAAACCTCACTACTAGAAGAACAAACTCTTAAAACACTAGCACTGGAAAAGAAAATGCAACAACTTGAAAACTACAAGAGCTCGCCACTGCAAGAAACCAAATCTCTAAAAAATGTGGAATCCCCATAAACTCCAACAGCCTCGTCCTGATGGAACTAGCTCAGGTAAAATCAAGACAAGATCTAGCTGAGGACTCAATTAAAACACTACAAGTAGAGCTCAAGACACTAACTGTGTCCAACGCCTCAAATAACATTAGTGACATAATGCTGCAACAGGTTGACACTAATTCACCACTGACAAGAACTAAACAAACTCGCACTCAATTACTGGCTAGCAAAAAAATAAATATTGAACAAAACTCGAATAAGAAAAGTAAGCCCCAGGTCAACAAAATCAATAGATCTGGTAAAAATCTGTTCAGTATATAGCTTCAGGTAGCAAAGTGTAATAAAACAAAACATTCACTACCCTGCAGTACAGACACAATCACAAGACAAAAACAGCTAAGAACTAATTTCAGTAAAGGACCCCCTCTCAATGGGAAAATATAGAATAAAGAGGAAACTCATGATGATTTCTTCAATAAATATATTGACTTTTACAAAGAGAACATGATAAAACATAGTCAACTAATGAAAACAGGGAAAACCGCTACCTTATATGACCTCAATTCTGTCATTATTGCGCCCAGCCAGTCCCCTGCACACCCAGGCACACAGACTATAGGACAAGATCCAATATCCCAAACATCGGCTTAGTCTTTTTGAGAAAACACCCCATTATATAGGTATGAAATTGTTCAATAAATTACCAAATATTTACAAGAACAATGATGAAATTTCTAAGTTTAAAAAACAAATAAAATCATTTTTACTTATCAAAGCATATTATTCTGTTGACGAATACTTAAATGACAATTTCATTTAAAGCTGCATTTTGTGTTTGACTAAGTAATTTCTAATAAATTACTTTGCTTTAATTTTAGAGTAGGCCTAGTTTCTAGATCTGACAATGTCACCTGTTTTTCTAGCTGTGCTAGACTTGAAAATGTATTTGTGACAATAAAGAAATTGATTTGATTTGAAGACATAACTCATCAATCTGGCACTTTTTTAGACAAAGCCAACACGAAAATCATAACAACTTAGCCAGTCCTACAGAACCTGAAAAGAAATACCTCACCAAAGCACATCAAAATATTGATGGCCTTCAGAGCAAAATAGAAAGACTTACTCACTTCCTACATAGCAGTAAGCCAGACTTGCTAATACTCACGGAACATAGCTTAAGCTTTGACAAACTAGAGAATACTAGAATTCTTGGCTATAGACTTATAAACGGCTTTTTACTTGACAACAACACAGAAAAGGTGGAGTGGCCGTCTTTGCAAGCTTAAACATGAAACACAAAGTCACAGCCACATCCTTATCAAGTACCACATCAGAACTCATATGTGAAACCACTCTTCATAAAGTTAAAACCAAAAAAGGACTCTTACACCTATTAAGTGTCTACAGACCACCTAGTAGCAATATAGAAAATGCAATAGATATTTTATCTTTTGAACTGGACAAAATCATACCTGCCAAAAACGCAATACTTGTGATGGGAGACATCAATGTGGACAACCTGGCTGAAAGCAGTGACAAAAGAAATCTAAACGAGATGCTTCACGGCTATGGATTAAACAGACTTCACCTACCACTAAGAAGAATAACCAACCATAGCCGGACGTCAATAGACTTCATATGCACAAACATTGAAGAAACTAAAATATCAACCAAAGTGCTACAAATAGGACTATCAGACCACACCGCCCAGCTATTCTTTATCTCGAAAAACTTGACTAGCCAGACACGGACCCAAACATATAAAAGACAATACAACATAAAAACCGTAGAAGAACTGAGACACATTCTGCAAAAAGGATTGGTCCGAAAGTCACACTTTTGGAGAATGTGGAAGCTGCCTACACAGCGTTCTCAGGGATTTTTCAATCGGCAATGAACATAGCATGCCCTCTTAAGTTAGTAAAAAGTAAAAGAACCCCCATCAAGAATCTACGGGATGAAGAAAGTCAGGCTCTGAAAAACTCATACTTAAAGAACCACAAGCCCTCAATACCAAAACTAATTTTCTACAAAGCAAAAGAGCAAGAAATTGGAAAAATTATAGACACTTTAAAACCAAAACCATCAACAGGAGAGGACGAGATTTCCTCCAAACTAATCAAAAAGTGTGCAAAAACTAAATAATCACCCCACTGACAAGCATTGTAAACAAATCACTTTCACAAGGAATTTTTCCAACCGAGCTGAAAATTGCAAAAATATACCTGAAATATAAAACTGGAGCAACTGACGAAGCCACCAGCTATCGACCAATCTCTCCTGTTTCCACATTTTTCAAAATCCTAGAGCGAGTAGTTTTAACCAGCCTGTTGGACCACCTCCTTACTCCGAGACAAGATGGCTTTGTTAAAGACAGATCTACCACAACAGTAGTAGTCCAGCTGACTGAAACCATCATTAACAAATTAGAAGAGGGATATATAGCTACAACTATACTTCTCGACTTTAACAAGGCATTTGACTGTCTAGACCACAACCTCATTGTAAAAAAGCTACAAACTTTGGGAATCATTGTAAAGGAACTAGACTGGTTCAAAAGCTACTTAAGCAACAGGAAACAGATAGTAGAACTTACCAATACCATAAATAAAACTGTGGAAAAATAAAATCTTTACAACTACCAGTGAGCAGAGGTGAGCCACAAGGGTCTGTCCTAGGACCTGTCCTTATATCCTTTTAACTAATGACTTCCCTAAAATATCTGCAGAACCACTGTGAAATGGTAATGTTCGCCGATAATACAGCCCCTCATCTTAGCAAACAAGAACAAAGACCAACTAGACATCAACTCCTTTACTGCCTTCAACATGGCTAAACAATACTGCTGTCTTAATGGCTTAGCTTTAAAAGAAAAAAAGAAAAAAAACAGTTGATCTTCACTACCACTAAGAACCAATACCATGGCCTTCCAGGCATAATGATTGTGAAGTGTAGAATCAGATGAAGCATAGTGGACTTGAACTCATCCTGATATCATTTATTGTAAATGTATAGTACTTCTATAATGTATTTGGGTTGAGCCTGTATTATAGCAAGAAAATAAAATAAAAACAAAAGAAGCAGGAAAATATCTAGGATTAACATTGGACCAATACTTATCATGGGAACCCCATATTAATCAACTATGTCGCAAACTCAACAGTAGCCTTTACGTAATAAGAAGAATGATAAAAATTAGCAGCAATGAAATAGCTATGACTGCATACTACTCTTTATTCGAGTCCCACTTGAGATACGGCCTGATAGTCTGGGGAGGCACGACAGTATCAAACCTTCAGAAGGTGCTCACTATACAAAAGAGGGCAATTACAACTCTAAAAGGACTAGGACTGCTGGACACATGCAGTGTAGCCTTCAAGGAACTGAGGATCCTAACTGTTGCAGGACTATACATTCAAGACGCAATCCTATTTACAATGAAACAGGACACGCAAGGACTGGTGAGGGACACCCCTAAAATACCACACACAGGGACAACTTCCTCCTAAATCAACCGCATCTCAGTTTATTTGAAAAGAAACCTTCAAATCGAGGAGCGTTGTTCTACAACATTCTACCTGAATCTCTTAGGAACAAGCCAGAGAAGAACCTTAAAACTTATCTGAGAAACTGGCTAATAGAGCGTCCAACTTATACCATCGAAGAATTTGTTCATTGGAAGAAACAGAACTTTTGACAAACACCTACTCATACACAATTGTATCATTAACATTGTACACATCTATGACGTTTGTTTTATTCTCTAACAATACGTGCAATAAAGAAATATTCTATTATATTTTATTCTAAACTTTATAGCAAAGCAATTCAATCAAATAGCTCATATAGCCTGATCTAGCACCACTTTGACCCACTCAAAAATTTACAAGAGTGAATGTCTGTTGTATCATACCTCCACCAACAAGGATTTACAATGACTTTCTCCCAGATTCAGTTGATGGTCTATTGACAATCACATCACAAAATAACTTCCGCACCGAGGAAAGGACGAGGGGCCAGGTTACAGCCTGTGCTGGCATTTATTCATGGTGAAACAGCTGGTTGATATACTTATTAAACATAAACTTACAGACTTGGTGAAGGGATTCACCAACGCTAATTTGATGGGCGTCACCAGCCAGTTGATGACCCCTAAAAGGAGAACACAAATAATGTGCAAGAGGAAATCTACTCAGAATCAATAGAACATCTAATTTGAAGAAGTACAGTTAAGAAGGCTACAGGCCTAAGACAGCTGACCCCAGCAACCATTAAAAACTCAGTTATAGTATGTTTATTGTTTAAGTTTATTTGCTCCACGAAAGGTCTGTTAATTATATGCAGATTATGAACTTTTTTTTGTGTACTTTGCAGTTTTTTCAAGACTATGAAGACAACTTTATAGCAAAGCAATTCAATCAAACAGCTCATATAGCCTGATCTAGCACCACTTTGACTCACTCAAAAATGTACAAGAGTGGATGTCTGTTGCATCATACCTCCACCAACAAGCTGCACATTGGTGTCCCACCATGCAAAAAAAAAAAAAAAAAACAAACAGGTGGTACTACTATTATCAATGCATAATGATGATGATGCCATTGACAACGATGTTAACTCACCAACTTACGGGAAACCAGAGATCATATTGTTCTACAATTCAACCAAAGGAGGGGTTGATACACTAACAGTATACACTAAGGAGGGGTATACAATAACACTGTACGTATATGGGTGGGTTAGTGGGTCAAAACCACCTTACACATATGGGTAAGCGGGTGGGTCAACACCCAAGTACACACTTTTTACTTTGGTTTTTTACGTCTCATGGGCCATTCTGATGCTTTTCAATGACCAGCTTGACATTCTAAACAAGTACTATTAGTTAAGATTTCACTAGAAAAAATTGAGATTTTCATCGTAAAAGTGCCAAAGGGCTTTTTGCGATACTACATACCAAATACCCACCCACGCATACACGTACAGTGTTATTGACCCACCCGCCCACCCATACACGTACAGTGTTATTGTACCCAATACCTCTGTTCATGTATGGACTAGTGGGTGGGCCAATACCACTGCTCGTGTGTGGGCTAATGGGTGGGCCATACCACTGTTAGTGTATGGACTAGTGGGTGGGCCAATACCACTGTTCATGTATGGACTATTGGGTGGGCCAATACCACTGTTCGTTTATAGGCGGGAGGCTGGGCCAATACTACTGAACGTGTATGGACAAGTGGGTGGGCCAATACCTGTTAACCCCCCCCCCCCCCAATGACCCTTGTTAATCAGAATGTGGCCGCTCGACAAACTAAGCCGCCAAAGAACTCGGCTCTAACCTGTCAACCCCCTCCCCTGACCCATGGTATTGGGAATGTGGCTGCTCGACGAACTAAGCCGCCCAACGGTAAACACCGCACACACATCGCCAGGGCAGCCCTTGTCAACCTTTCTCGGCCGCCGGCCGCCAGTCAGAGTTATGTAAATTACATTATCTCCCACTTCCATAACTTTTAACTGTGTTAAAAGTACATTTATTCTGTAAAGTAGTATTCTGTAGCAAGAACTTCAAATAGATGGTCAATGACTGTATTTTACTCTCTCCTCAACATTGCTGGATTAAACAGTTTTATAATTTTTAAACAAAATATTGGGGAAGCCAGTATGAAGAGGAGACATTTCTTACAAACTTTGGCAAAAGATCTATGTAAAGACCAAATACTCTCTAGAATTCAGGTAAAGAGCACACCAACTTGGATCAAAAACGTCTACGAGAAATTTTTCAAGTCCAAATTGAAGCTCGGCCACCTCCAGCAGAAGACATCACATCAGGGAGGTGTTACACCTGTATTTGGAGGCAAAACTGCTCTTCAAAAACAAGATGTTCCACCTGTAAATTTTTCAATTGCAAAGAACATACAGCTCCTGTACATTGTATAAACTGTGTTGAAGATAATGATATTGAAGATATGAATGATTCCGAATAAAAGTTTATTTATTTAAGTGGCTATACAAGAAAAACATTTGTGCATTGTACCAAATGATGTTTACATAGTTTCATTTTTTTATATAATGAATTTATAAACATTTGATAATTTATAATTTTTGATAAACAGAGCTTAATTTGTATAAGAAAAATAAATACTTTTTTGTATTAACTTCAGCTATTTTAAAGTTTTTATTTAAAACCTGGAGGAATCCTCTGTGTGTAACCTTTAGTGTTTTAAAATTAGTGTCATCTCTCAAAGGTTAATGGGCAAGAAGAAATCTACTGAGAATCAAAAGAACATTTAATTTGAAGAAGTACAGTTAAGAAGACTACCGGCCAAATACAGCTGACTCCAGCAAGCATTAAAAACCCAGTTACAGTATGTTTATTGATTAAGTTTATTCGCTCCACAGAAGGTCTGTTAATTGTATGCATATTTTAAACTCTTTTTTGTGTTGTTTGCAGTTTTTCAACACTATGAAGACAACTGTATAGCAAAGCAATTCAATCAAGCAGCTCATATAGCCTGATCTAGCACCACTTTGACCCACTCAAAAATTTACAAGAGTGGATGTCTGTTGCATCATACCTCCAACAACAAGGGTTTACAATGACTTTCTCCCAGATTCAGTTGATGGTCTATTGGCAATCATATCACTACATAACTTCCGTACATTCCTGGTGAAACAGCTGGTTGATATACTTATTAAACATAAACTTACAGACTTGGTGAAGAGATTCACAAACGCTAATTTGATGGGCATCATCAGCCAGTTGAACATCCCAAAAAGGAGAACACAAATAATGTACAAGAGGAAATCTACTCAGAATCAATAGAACATTTAATTTGAAGAAGTACAGTTAAGAAGGCTACAGGCGTAAGACAGCTGACCCAACCAACCATTAAAAACCCAGTTACAGTATGTTATTTGTTTGAGTTTATTCGCTCCACGAAAGATCTTAATTTTTTTGTATTTATTTAAGAGCTAAGGTTTTTCTATTGTCTTTAGCAAGCTGAGTGTCCAGCATATACCATCTTGAGCCAACGTCCTGCTTATCTGCTACACATTGGTTTTTTAGGTTGCGACCTAATACGAGGGCCATTCAGAAATTAAGGAACGTTTCCATCTAACGCCGCCAGGCGCGCGCAGATCGCGTTCATCTTTGTGTCATTCTGTTTGGCTCCTCAGTCGGCTTCCAGCCGTGACAATTGAAGCATCGTTGCGGTGCCCGTTATTTTTATATTCAAATTTAAAATGTGTGCTGCAATAGAAAATCCCGCCACTCGTGAGGTGCGGTCTGTGATACGTTTTTTGTTAGCCAAAAACTTAAAACCAATAGTTGCACACGGGAATTGTGTGCAGTGTACGGGAACAACATAATGAATGAAGGTTCTGTCTGCAAGTGGTGTATCCAGTTCAAAAATGGCCGAACCGACGTTCATGATCAAGAGAAGAGTGGACGTCCGAGCATCGTGACTGACGATCTGGTCGCCAAAGTTGATGAAAAGGTTAGGGAAAGCCGCCGTTTCACAATAACTGAGCTTGCTCTATGTTTTCCACAAGTTTCACGGACTTTATTGTTTGAAATTGTTACAAAGAAGCTAGGCTACCATAAGTTTTGTGCAAGATGGGTACCGAAAATGCTTACGGATCGCCATAAAGAACAAAGAATGGGGGCAGCTTTGACGTTTTTGGAGGCCTACCACGATCATGGTGATGCGCTATTGGATCGTATCGTAACGGGAGATGAAACCTGGGTAAAACACGTCAATTCCGAGACGAAATTACAGTCCATGGAGTGGGGGCACACAAGTTCCCCTAAAAAGCCACGAAAATGTCTTCAAACTCTGTCGGCAAGGAACATCATGGCAACAGTGTTCTGGGACAGGCAAGGTGTTCTTCTTAATGATTATCTCGAGCGTGGTGCTATTATAAACTCTGATCGGTACTGCCAAACATTGCAGAACCTTAGGAGAGCAATTCAAAACAAGCGCCGAGGAAAATTGTCATCAAAAATTTTGTTTTTGCATGACAATGCACGACCTCACACGGCAATCCGGACACAAGAATTGATAAACTCATTCCATTGGGAAGTTTTTCCTCATCCACCCTACAGTCCTGATCTTGCTCCAAGTGATTTTCACTTATTCCCAAAAATGAAGACTTGGCTGGCAACGCAGCGGTTTGACAACGACGAGGAGCTCCAGGAAAGCGTCACCGCGTGGCTGAGATCACAGGTGGCAGAATTCTTTGACGCAGGGATTTCAAAGCTTATCCACCGCTACGATAAGTGCCTGAATTACAATGGTGACTATGTAGAGAAGTAGTATTTTAGTCCCTCTTTCAAATGTATATAATAAAATTTTGTTCATGTACTTGGTTTGATTTTAATTCCAAAACGTTCCTTACTTTCTGAATAGCCCTCGTATATCAACCAAGAGGGTTGGAAGACCTGGTATTCTTTGGCTTGCCATACAAAATTTCACTCCAACAATTTATCTTATTTATTGTGGTTCTGATTAATTTGTATCTTTCCGGTTGGGTTCAGTGGAATACAGTTGTTGCTCCTTGGCCGTTGACGCTTAGACTTGGGCTGATCAGGTTCTGTGGGTATTAAATGTGTGTATTAAGTGTCCTTTGTGTCAGTAACCTACAATAGACGGCCGTCCGGTACCTACCCACTGGCTGCTTGACACACGATGTTCTGACCAATTCCACTACCAATCTGTATTAATTCGAGATTATTTCAATTCTTGTAGCATTAATTTTGTTTTGAAATGTTAAACAAAATATCTTACAATATAATTGCTACAACAATGTGATGTTGTTAAATTATAACTTTACCATTAATTCATAATATATCTACAGATGTATATAGCAACCAGAATTGGGTTGTTATTAACCTAACCGCTAAATTCAACCGGTTGACGTTTCATGTTTGTGGAATCAACCGGTTGATTGAAACCATAGTTCAATTAACGCCCAGAACGAAAGCAGCTATTTTAACTGCCTGCTGTCCATTAACGTCGTTAACTTCCTGTTTTCCTGTTGAGACCTGTCAAATATTGTTGTCTCTTGGTTGACTTATAACTGTTGTCAGTGTCTCAAACTTATAACTGATAGTTGCTAGCTTTAATTATTTATTTGGTTCAATTCTTTTCATTAAAGAATAATGATTATTTAGTTGTATATTTTTAGTTAAAATGACTAAACGGAGCACAACTAGTTCAATGTGGACATATTTTATAGTTCAAGACGACAAACTGAAAATCACACAGTGTAATATGTGCGGTTTGAAAGTGTCATATAAGTTGACAACAAGCAACCTCAAGAGTCACGTTATGCGTAAGCACCCAACTGTCAATCTTAACGTAATTGAGTGTTTCTAGCAACTCCGGCACAAGTTTTTCCTGTAGATGGCCTTGTGATTGATAGTTATACATCAAATGTAAATGAATTTTCAAATTTTAGAAGCCAGTACTAATTCTATACCTACAAAGTCACAAACTAGTAGTAATACTTCACAACCTGTTTCACCAATACAGAGTCATAACCCTAATACTGTAATATAAAAACAGTCAAATATTACAAGCAATGTGACAAAAAAGATGACAGCAACACATCAAAAATTAATTGATAAGACACTACTTCAGTTATTCTCCAAAGATTTCCAGCATTTTTCTATGGTCGATGATGAGGGGTTTAAGAATTTCATTAGCAAATTAAATCCTTCATATGTATTACAAAACAGAAAAAATCAAATATCCTCAACCTGGATCCCTGCATCATACGAAGAAGGTAAATATAAAGTCCTCTTAGAAATGCTAGAAGTAAACAGTGTATAATTGATAACGGACTGCTGGACATCCAGGGGACAACCTTGCCCTCACAACCCATTCTATAAAGTATTTTATGTTGTGCTCAATTCTTCTTGATTGTGTGGAAGTAGAAGGCTCCCACACAGCTCAAAATCTTGCATCAAAAATAACTAGCATAACAGATTTTTATGGTGTGACTGACATGGTCGAATGTGCAGTCGCAGATAATGGTTCTAACGTAAAGGCTGCCATTATAAACAAATTAAAATTGGTGTTTTGCCCATACTTTGAACCTTGTGGTAGAGGACTCATTGGTGGAAGTTAAACCTGCTATAGTTCAAGTCAAAAATATTATCAGTCACTTCAAACGTAGCACTTTAGATTTGCAAAAACTTATCAAATTTCAACAAGATGATGGAGATGAGAACCCCAAAAAACTGTTGAATGATGTTCCAATCCGTTGGAATTCAACATTTTATATGCTTGAAAGGATGCGTTTGTTAAAAGAAGCTGTAAAAAGTACATTGGTGCTTATTGACAAAAACATCACTCCTCTAACAGCTGAAAAATGGCGAATTTGTTCAGAACTTATCATAACTTTACAATCTTTTGAAGAAGTTACTTGGCAAGTAAGTGCTGAAAAGTACTCAACTGGAAGTTTAGTAGTATCTCTTACTTGTGACCTCATTGAGGTTTGCCAAAAATTAATAAAAAAAAAAAAAAAATTCTTGATACTGTTCTTAAAGTAACTAACTCTCTATTAGTTAGAATGGTTAGAAGGTTTGAAAAAGTGGAATACAACAACATACTAGCCACGTGTAATTTTCTTGACTCCTGCTTCAAGCTATATGTTGGTTTCGCTGCAAGCTCAGGGAAAACCAACGTCAAAGAGCATACAACAAAGCTTGTAACTTACGAGTATAGTTTACAGCAACGACTAAAAAATCCTCAACATGAAGAGGCAAGTAACAATAACGAGCCCACTAATGTCAATAAAGAAGACAGTGATTTACAAGTAAGCTCATTTCTTGACAATGTGTTGAAATCCGTCCAACCTCCTGGAACAGCCACCTCAAGTTCTGTTATTGAAAAACAAAGATATTTAGAATAGAGCCAGTATTAAATAGAAAAGAAGATACTTTAAAATGTTGGGAACAACAGCAGAATGCCTATCCAGTGCTGTCAAAGATTGTAAAGAAGAAATTCCACATGGTTGCTACTTCCGTACTGTGTGAGCGGGTATTTTCCAAGACTGGACTTTTGATTAGTTAGTCTGTACTTGACTAACAACTAAAAAAGTGCAACAGTTGGTTTTCTTGAATGCTAATAAAGATTGTTTAAAATAAAAAAATAAAATGTTCCAACAGATATTAATTTACTATATTAATGATGAGTAAATAATAATATTTGTATGCTAATAATATAAAACTGTCTGGTATTTGTTCTTTATTGTATATTCATGTCAATAGATAAATATTTATGCTAATAATATAAAACTGTCTGGTATTTGTTCTTTATTGTATATTCATGTCAATGGATAAATATTTATGCTAATAATATAAAACTGTCTGGTATTTGTTCTTTATTGTATATTCATGTCAATAGATAAATATTTATGCTAATAATATAAAACTGTCTGGTATTTGTTCTTTATTGTATATTCATGTCAATAGATAAATATTTATGCTAATAATATAAAAGTGTCTGGTATTTGTTCTTTATTGTATATTCATGTCAATAGATAAATATTTATGCTAATAATATAAAACTGTCTGGTATTTGTTCTTTATTGTATATTCATGTCAATAGATAAATATTTATACACAATGTATTTATTAACTTTCTACTACAAAATTTAGATGATACAGTATTTTAAACAAAAGATTAGAATTACATGTTATACAACTGTAAGACATTTATATTATGTACATTGTACTTATTTAAATATGTTTTTGTTGTAATATATTATAAAATATGTTTGTACAGTTAATTTTTTATATTACATTACTTATCCCTTTTACCGCCGACGTCCGTACAGTACGGACGTCAGCATTTCTAGCAAAAACCGCCGACGTCCGTACTGTACGGACGCGTAGTATTTTACGTTTTAATTGCTTGATAATGAACTAAAACCACCAAAATTTTTGTTAATGACATTAGAAGACAATATTAAACATAATTATAGTCCATTGTATAACTCGCAATATTTTTTCGATAGTCTTTGGGAAAAAACTTTAGTGGTTTACCAGACAGCTGATACGAATTGTTCAAGCTGTCAGTTACTCAGTGTTCAGTCTTGGTGTTTGTTTGCAGTGTGTTTATATGAGGTTATTTGTTTGTTTTATTTAGTTTGTACTTATATTACAATTATGTACTTGCAAAATGAGTAAAAGGAATCGTTCAAACTCTCCTGTTAGTGAGAATACTTTAGTGAACTCAGTTATTGCAAGTGGAATTAGATTTGATGATGATGAGTTGAGTGACAGTTTTGTTGAGAACATTACTTCTGATGAATCTAACCAAGAAAATAGTGATGTTGATGATATATTCGGTGACGATATGGATGAAGACCCTAATTATGAACCTTCAATTGAATATGAAGATTCGTCCAATGATGACGCTGAGAGTCTGCAACCTTCAACGTCAGTAGGTGAGCCAGCTAGGCCTAGAGGTAGAGGGAGGCCAATTGGTCAGTGTAGGCCTATAACTACTAATTCTTCTTCAACTTCTAGTCAGGCCCAGGATTGCTCTATTTGGGAAACTGTAGATGAGATAAGTGACCGTGGGAAAAGTAAAAAGATTCTTTTTTTTTGAAAACCCTGGCCCTAAGCACTGTCCACCTGGAAACGCTAAGCCAATTGACTATTTCAATTTATTTCTAACGACTAATTTGCTTACCCTTTTTGTAAATAGTACTAATCAATATGCTAATGAGTACATACGGTCACATACGAATCTCTCACCTCATGCTAGAGCCAGGGAGTGGAAACCTGTTACCTTACTAGAAATGAAAGGTTTTTTAGCGGTAATCATGAATATGGGGCTAAATAAGAAGTTAACTATTGAAATGTATTGGTCTACAAATAAGACTCAAGCTGTGCAGTGGTTTCGGGATATGTTTAGCCGGAATCGGTTTAAAGAACTTCTAAAATTTTTTCACATTGCCGATAATTCAACCTTGGCAAAGCCTGGTCAACCAAACTATGACCCTTGTGGAAAGTTTTTACCTATTGTAGACCACGCAAATAGAGTATTTAGAACCTATTATGTTCCCCATAGGGAATTATCAATTGATGAAAGTCTAATTGGTACGAGGAGTCACTCACAGATTTTACAATACCTCCCTAACAAACACCATAGTAGATGGGGGATAAAATTGTGGATGATTTGTGACAGCGTTTCCAAATATTGTCTTGGTTTTTATTGTTATAAGGGGAAAAGAGATGGTGATAGGCCTTCTGATGGCAGCATTGATCATGGCTTAGTGTATAGTGTTATCAAAAAGTTACTAGAATGTGGAAATTACTTTGATAAGGGTTATCACCTCTTTGTTGACAATTTTTTTCTCACAATGCCTATTGCAAAATAATTAATTGCCAGGGACACTTACATAACTGGAACAATGCGATAAAATAGAAAAGGCATTCCAAATGAGATGAAACAAAAATTTCAAGTAGGCCAAACATTATTTATGCGCAATGATGTAATGCTAATGGTTGGATTTAGAGAAAAGAAGGCTCAGAAGAAACCAGTTTTACTACTATCCACTAAAAGTGAAGCTGCGGTTGTAGAAAAAACTAAAATAATAAATAACGTTGAGGTAAAGAAACAAAAGCCACAAATAATTGATGTATATAATAAATTATATAATAATATGGGTGGAGTAGATGTTAGTGACCAAATGCTATACTGTTATTTGGATGAAAGGCGAACCGTAAAATACTGGAAGAAAGCCACTTTCAGTATTATTGCTCTTATGGTACTCAACACGTATGTTCTCTATAAACAAAATGTAACAGGAAAGCCAATGTCACGATTAGAATATATGATTTCAAAAATTGAAGACTTGGGAAATGAGTGGTTAGCTGAGAGAAACCGACCAGTTCCCTTGATGGGAGGTGGAGACAATAACGCACAATTTGTTATGGAGCATTTACCAGGTCGTATGGAGAGAAACTGCAGTGTTTGCAGTAAACAGAGCACTAATCAAGGTAGAAAAAGGAAAAAGGCCAGATTTTATTGCAAAAAATGCCAAAGGGGTATACACCCAGCCTGCTTTGGTGACCACAAGTGTTAGAACATATTTCTTTTTTTTGAAAATGTTGTAAATAGTTTTGATTTTTTATACCAAACTTAGATAGTAAGCTTATTTTTCATTAAATATGTTGTGTATATATCAATTTGGAAGATTTTCAACCTAGTTTTGTGCAACTATTGTGCCATGAACTGTGAACAAGTTGCTATGGAAAAAGCAGCCAAATTAGAGAATTGGTCGACAAAAAGAAGATTTACTATACCTACCCTTCTAATTATGGTGAGTCCATGAATTTTTCACCTTAGACTAACAAATATATGTAGAATCAGATAAACAAACACAAATGTATCTAAGATTTTTTTGTCAACCACTTATATAGGTTCAAAGTGGAATTTTTGTTGTTGTAATTTTGAACTAGTTTTTTTGAAAAAAAAATTATTATAGAAATAACAAAATATGATATGTTAAGTCATTGCCAACAAGCCCATATAATGACAAGAAAAACAAAAAAAAAAAAAATCATTCTGATACCTCTAAAAATAAAAATTCTACAATAGTTCTAGTAAAAGCTCACGTTTTCTCAAAAAATACCTTGGCGGTTCTCGCACGTCCCAACGCTACGGGCGCCGGCGGTAAAAGGGTTAAAATATTTCATTTGTACTAGGATCATTTAAATAAAACCCAAAGAAAATCATGAGAAATGTGGTCTCACAATATTAAACTTCTTTTAATATGTTTTGTTTTTGTTGTAATACAGAATAAAATATGTTTGTACAGTTATTTTTTTTTTTTTTTTAATTAAATTATTTAAAATATTTCAGTTGTACTATGATAATTTAAAGCCAAACTGAAGAAAATTATGATAATTGTGGTTTCACAATATTGTACTCATTTTAACGTGTTTTTTGTTGTTGTTGTAATATAGTATAAAATATGCTTGTACAGTTAATTTTTTAGATTACATTACTTAAAATATTTCAGTTGTACTATGATCATTTGAATAAAACTTAAAGAAGACCATGAGAATTTTGATCTCAGATTATTTTACTCATTTTAATATGTTTTGTTTTCGTTTTAATATAGTATACAATAAAATAGGGTTTTACAATTAAATTGTAATGTGTTTTTAATTAAAAAATCATCTATACGTTAACTATAAACAAACAAACAGTTTATTAACCGGCTGTCTAAACAACATAAAGTCAAAGGTTGTACACAACAAAACACCTACAAGAAAGGCGTTATTGAAAACAGTTGATTCAACATAACTGCTAAGGCATAACCGGTTATGGCGGACGGCGTTATATTCCATCTCCAATAGCAACAGCGATTCTGACCAGTGACTATCGTCAGATATATGTATAGCTGTAAACAACGTGTTGGCCAGAGTGCTCTGGGCAAATGCAGGCCTCGTAACAGGCTTACTTGGTAAATATAACTTACTTAGTACCCTTTATATAACCATACAATAAGCTATCATTTTTATGTAAAATGAAACCCATATGACCCTGAAATATTTCTCCAGAAACTTGAATTTTCAAGGATTTCTAAAAATTAAAAATGGGGGTGGGGTTTTAATATAAAGAATGTTTTAATAACAAAATACAGAAATTGAAATTTGAGATATTTATCCTTGATTTTCTATTCTGTAAGGAAGTGTACACATAATTTATTATATATGTAAAATTTGTAATACTGTAACTCAAAAATCGCATAAAATCACAAAATTGAAAATTTGTTACCAGAAACAAAATATTACTAAAATAATTACTATAAAAGTAGTATAAACACCATATTATCAAATATTACACAATTTTTTAACTATAATAACGAAAACCCTCGCTTTCTTTCCTAACGAATTGACAAGGCCTTATATCAGGGGTTCCAAATTTGAGGGGACACCAATTTGATAGGGGGAGCAATGTGAAGAAAAGTTAATGAGGACACGAGACTATTTGGAAATAAGATATGAAGATTTGAGACTAGTGGAAATGCAACATCTCCCTAACAGACTAAAATATTATCTTCTTTTTCTCTTACCAGTACTTCTTCACAGAGTGAATTACAACCAATAATGTTTTTCATTTTTATTGTAAAAGTATGAAGAAAAAATTGTTTTCAATATAATACTTGTTTTTTTGTTTCATATTCCTAAAAACTCCATTCAAGTTATTGTTTACAAACATGGTACTAATAAAGTTTTATAACAATGGAAAATGCTCTATACTTAATATACTTTTAGAAAATATCGTTTTATATTTTATATGTATACTAGGGGTCACTCCTGCACAATTCGTGTACCAACTCAGTCATTCACTGTAAATAACTTTATACGTTATTCAAATTTTATGTATTAATCATACCATAATATGTAAATTTATTAACTATAGCACAGCAAATTTAGTGTCTAAATATAAAAACGTAATGTTATTATTTGGCATCTTTCAAAAATTTTTAATTACTTTACTTATTTAACAGCTGATGACTAACCCTCAAACAGGCATCCTGAGTGGCAGACAATTTTTATATAGTTTGCAAGCTTTTGTTATAAAATTCATTAAAAAATAGTTATATTCTGTAAACTATATATATATATATATATATATATATATATATATATATATATATATATTTTAACTTTAATTTAATATAAATTCCATGATTACTTTCACATTATTCATACATAACAGATAGTGAAAACTTAATGGCATTCCTACAGTTTTGTTAAATAACTATAAACATAAATAACACCATTGAAAACAACTGTTACGGTAGTTTCTTCATAAAAAACAGAAGATTTCATAAGACTACAATGCAGACTGGAACAGTGAAGAATTAAGTGATCAAAGTGTACAGGAGTTTATAATAAATTTCTGCCCCAGCGATGATGAAAGTGACAGTGAAGACGATTCTCAAGCGGACTCCGACAAAGATAACACAAAGATAACAAAGATGCTTCCCACTGTTATACACTTTGAAAGGTATGAACTGAGCTATGCCTATCATTCTTATACTTAAATATTTTAAAAATTATTAATTCACATTTAATGCTCCCTCCCACCCTCGCATACACACACAGCGGTAATGTCCCATTCACCCTCCCATACACGTACAGTGGTGATGGCTCTCCCACCCATTCATACACTTGTAATGTATCCCATCTTAAAATATATTTAACGTACAAGATAAGATATTCCTAGTTAAGAATACAATACTACTGTATTTTATGAGTGAGTAGGTGGGTCAATACTACTGTACGTGCATGGGCAGTGGTGTCAGTACCACAGTAGGTAAGCGTGGGTGGGTGTGCCAACACTACCGTACATTATGAGTGGGCAGCTCAGACAACATATGTGTATGGGTGAGCGGGTGGGTGATTTATTTATTGTTATTAGGACTATCTAGTATATAGTTCTATGCTTTTAAAACGTTATTGATCTAATCTATGTAGATTTATAATCTAAAATATTAAAAAATATATACTAGAATATTTTCAGTAGAATTATACTAGTACTAATAGAAGCTTTATAACTTAAAACTAAGCCATTAAAACTTTTGTTAATAAATTTGTGAAAACTATTTCAATTTTCAAATATGTACTAGATAAATAAAATAGGAAGTAACAACTAGAAGGGAAATATAACAACACCTCCTGTTTTTAATTAAACATAAAATTACCAATTAATTTTTGTTTTAAAAAACCGCATGTGATGTGTCAGCAATGTCAAATAATAAAGTGTTATTTTGTTCATTTTGGTTGTAATTTAATTGTGCATTGTTAGTTTGCTTGTTTATTATAATATAATTTATATTATTTTCTGATATTGCTAAGGCATCTATGTTCTATAATTATTGAATTTGTCAGTTAAATTATTAGTAAGTGGTTTATGCCATAAACAAATAAATAGGTAAAAAATATTTCTAATTCATTTATTGGCCATGTTTTTAAAAGGATTAAATTTTACCGAGTGTTAAGGTTGTTATGTAAATAATGTATGTTTACATTATTTACACAATTTAACCCTAGATCACTAAACATTCGTCTGTCAGACGACGGTAAATTCCACGATTTCAGAGTTCTATAGGGAGGGGGTATTGAGGGGGCTGCCTTCTCCTCCCTTCATTCCTTTGTGTCAGTTGACAGTGCCACGTCAGTCTTTGACTTGTAAACAACATTTGTTTTCGTGTTACGGCCTATCTTTGTCGCGCTGTAGTCTGAGAGACGAATGCTTATTAAAAACGTTAGGTCGGCTTTTCTTGGTCTCGTCTGTCAGACGATACATTAGTAATACTTAGTCGTGTTTTGTGTATATAGTAGAACATTATTGACTGTATATTCAATTTAATTTTCTTATATTTTTATTTTGTGTCTCAGTTAATTTTATATTAGTGCATATTTGTAAATAGTTAACAGTATTTTTCCTTTTATCTCTTATTTTTATAACCATGAGTGAGTTTCTGAAAGGTAATGAAGACATTGAAACTGTGTTACACGAACTGGAGCAAGGCATTTCTGAAGCAGACACCCACTTCAGTAATACGTTTGAAGAAGAAGATATTAGTGAGATTGAGGATAATGAAGAAGTAGAGTCGGAATACCCAACTTCTGCTGATGACACTGATGAAGATCCCGACTACTATCCATCGGATCTAGATCAAGTCTCGGTTTCGTTAAGACAGCCTTGGGATAGTGACCAGGAAGAGGAAGTAGCAGTTGTGAGAAATCAACAAGAAGATAATGTAAGTTTACCTAATAGGCCTTCTCTTTTAACTTGCCTAGACGAAAGTTTGCCACATACCAGTACCAGTAACGCTAGTTTTATTGTCCCACAAAATGAAGTGGCAAATGAACCTATGTTAAGCTTAGAAAGTAGTGGTGCAGAGAATTGTGAAACATTAACTATTATGACAATGAATACTGATAGTACAGATGAATATGACCCAAACTATTGTCCCTCGACAGATGATAATTCTTCAAACGAGTCCTCCTTACTAGACGTCGAAATAGACTCTGAAGAAGGTAATGATCTTGTAATAGAACAAGATACTCGTCTTTGTACTATCTCTGATAGTAATAATGTCTATTTGTCTTCTTTAGTGAATCACAAAAATATTGTTTTGCCAAAGAAAAGAAATTTAAGAGGGAAAAACGGACATAAATGGTCATCTTTGCCAAAAAGTAGAACCAATAGACATCAAAGAAGGAACATAATTCATTACCGCCAAAAACCAATAAATAATGCTATCAATAAAGTAAATCCTGTAAACTGCTTTAAATTATTTATCTCACCAAGTATTATTGATGACATAGTCAAGTACACAAATGATGAAATCAACAGAAAAAGGCAAAACTATTCTGATGGCAAATCGGCAACCATCCAACCAACTAACTCAGTTGAAATTGATTCTTTACTAGGGCTCTTAGTCCTTTCAGCAGCAATGAAGGATAATCATTTAACATCCCTGGAATTATTTGACTCCACTTTTAGTGGAACCCGCTATGTTTCTGTTATGAGTAAGGACAGGTTTGGTTTTTTATTGAACTCCCTACGATTTGACGATAAAGCCAGTCGTCCTGCTCGTAGAATGAACGACAAATTTGCTCCAATTAGGGATATTTGGGAAAATTTCATTGAGGCATGCAGGAGTAACTACTGCCCTGGCTCGTATACAACCATTGATGAACAGCTCCTAGGATTTAGAGGACGCTGTCCATTTCGCATGTATTTGCCCTCAAAACCCAACAAATATGGAATTAAAATAGTAATGCTGTGTGACGTCAAAACAAAATACATGATAGATGCTTCACCATACTTAGGAAAGAATACTAATACTTCTGGGCTACCACTGGGAGCTTATTTTACTAAAGAACTCACAAAAACCATCCATGGGACAAACAGAAACGTGACTATGGATAACTGGTTCACTTCCGTCCCGTTAGCCAAAGATATGCTTAGCACTCATAAGTTAACAGTTGTCGGTACTCTACGTGGGGACAAAAAAGAAATTCCTCCTGAATTAATAGATTAAGTCAAAAAATTTAAATTCCGTTATGTTTTGTTACGACACAGAACTTGTTCTGGTTGCCTACAAAGCTAAACAAAATAAGACGGTTTATTTACTTTCAACTACCCATGAAAAAGGAACAGTTTCAGAGATTACTGGAAAGGCTGATATTGTTTTGTTTTATAACTCAACAAAGGGAGCTGTGGACGCATTTGACCAAATGTCAAGCAACATGTCTTGCAGCCGTAAGACACAAAGATGGCCACTTTGTATATTCTACAGAATGATCAACAGCACTCTAATAAACTCGTATGTCATTTATGTGCACAACATGGTAAAGGAGAAGAAAAAACCACTCTCCCGAGAAGAAAAAATCCACTGTAGCAACATGCCATGTAGTTTGGATTCATTACTACGCATTATACAGCATTATCAAAATCAAATCATGCTTGGTGTCATTATCCTTTAAATTTCACAAAGATTTCAAATATTCATTTAAATATTTATTAAAATTTGTGTTTGATCAAATCAGCAGTTGCTTACTGGACGCCCCAGTGTATAAGGGGTTGTGATGTGGCCGGGCCAGCTGAGGTTGTGAGTGTGTGTGAGTAAGTCTCCTAATCCGTCAGGTGTCACGGCCGATGGAATGGAGTGTAGCAAAGGCTTTCTAAAAATACTTGTGTTCCAGCTACTTCAGTACTGCCAGAATGACTATTTTCAAAGGCTGGTCAAGTCTGTACTGGCAAAATCTGTAAAATAAATGGTTTTGCTAAATGCAAATGAATGTTTAACCCTTTGTGGTCGGAATGGCCACTTAAGTGGCCTTATATAGTTTCTGCACCAGCTCTACATTGATTCACAAAGCTTTGTCTTCTCAGGTCCGGTAGGCCACTTTGGTGGCCTCCGCCATTGTGGCAAGCAGATCGGAGCAGTTTATGTATGCTTTGTCTATGAGGTCAGATCGGCCACTCTGCTGACCAATAATGATTTGTCAGCAGACCAGGAGTGATGAGTCAGCGCTCAGATAAGACGGTCGTAGAGAGATAACTCGAGAATTCAATATTCGTGATTATACGTGCCAACTACCTGTGCTTTTGTGGAGTTTTGTTTTCGTTTTTCAACTTTTATTTAATATATTAATAGTAAAATCAGTTAAAATGTTTTCTTGTGGTGTATGTGTGAAGGTTGTTAGCTCCAAACATGTGAAGTTAGCGTGTAGTGATTGTGAAAAGGAGTTCCATGGCGCTTGTTTAAAAATGAGCAAGGCAGATGTGGAATGCATCACTGCGGATGGGATGGTCTGGAGTTGCAAGCCCTGCTCGGAAACAAGAAGAAAAAGTCTGAGGTTTGAGTCTGATGCTGAGCAGGGTAAGTTAACTCTAGATGATTTGATGAACAAAATTAATGAAATTGTGGAAAATCAAATTAAACAAGAAAACAGCTTTAATATATCATATGAAGTTATAAATGAAAAACTTGAAGAAAATATTAAATCTGTGAAAGAGCAAAAAAGTTCTTTAGAAACATCTCTAATAATTATCAATGAATTAATGGAAGAAAATAAGAAAGTAGCTGAATTGGAAAAACTTTGTGATGACATGGAGCAGTATTCCAGAGCCAATGCTATGGAAACCCATGGAATACCAATGAAGCCAAATGAAGATGTTGTAAGTATTGTGGAAAACGTGGGGAAGGCGCTCGACGTTAAGATTACACCATCGATGGTCGATGCTTGCCACCGACTAGGAAAGGGATCAGGACCCAGCGGCTCACCACCAGGCATCATTGTCAAATTTTTGCGACGTTTTGACAAGGATGAACTGATGAAAAAGCGACGAGTGAAGAGAGACTTCTCGACTCGACACTTGAACCTGACCATGGAACAGCCTGTATACATCAACGAGGCCCTGACAGCAGCACGTAGGCGACTCTTCGTAGCGGCATGACAGGTGAAGCGAGAGAAGCACTACAAGTACCTGTGGGTTAGGGGAGGCAAAATCTTCCTTAGGAAGGAAGAATCAGCACCTGTATCACTGGTAACTTGTCAGGCTGACATGGACAACTTGTAAGATGATTCAAGCAAGGCTTTTACATATTTATTTTGTTTATAGTAAATATAAGTAGGCTAACATTATTATTATTACAATAATTATAAAGCAATATGATTTATATTTTTTAGAAAGTTAATTTTTATATTTATGAATGTATGTTTTTATGTATGTGGATAATCGTATTTGACTAAAAATATATAAAAAACACATTTGTGTAAATTTATTTATTTATTTGTTGTAAATAGGGTTTTAAGTACATAGTATGACGGCATTCAAATGATTTAATTAAATAGAATTGGAAATACAACTAAAAAAAATATGAAAAACACATTTATATACATTTATTTATTTATTTTTTATAAACAGGTTTTTTAAGTACATATTATATAAGAGTAAAGAAAACTTACAATTTTTTTAATGATTGACAAATTCACATCAGAGATTTGGATTAATAATAGTGAATCTGATTTCTATAAAATACCTGACTACAATTTATATTTAAATTGCAATGAAAATTACAGATCTGGTGGAATTGCTGTTTATTTGAAATCTTCTTTTGATAATATAAGTGTTATAGATTTAAAATGTGAATCTGCAGATATATTAATGCTATGTTTTGATTTTAAGAAAGTAACATTCCATATGATAGCAATTTATAGATTGTTATCTTACACAATAGATTTTTTTATAAATGAGTTCAATAAAGATTTAAATAGTGTTTTTAAACATATAAAAAATTTTCTTTGGATTGGCGATTTGAATATAAATATACTGGAAGAAATGGTTTCTGCTACTGATAATTATAATATGTTGATGGCTACTAATGGTCTAGAATGTTTGATAAAGGAACCGACGAGAGTAATAAATCAGTCAGAAACTTGTATTGATCATGCTTTCTTACAGCTCGCTTGTAAGCGATCGATTTTAGTTCACGCGGCCGTGCTACATAAAGGCATTACTGACCACTCAATGATAAGATTAGAAGTCCAGATTGTAGACAATGGAGAGGGGGAATGGTGACCTAGGCGGTTCCTGCTCGACCTTCCCTGGAATGTACCAACACATTGATAAGGCGCACTTAAATCAGCTGTTAGAGTAAGTTGATTGGACTGATGCTTATACTCAGCCCAATGCATCATCTGCTTTTGACTCTTTTTTTGAGATATTTAATAATTTAATTGTTCAAAGTCAAGTGGAGATAGTAAAAAAATGCAAAATAAAGAAACTGAAACCCTGGATAAGTGATAAAATCTGCTTAAAAATTAAAAAAAGAAATCATATTTTCAAACTAGTTAAAAACCATCCTTTTAATGAAAGTATTAAAACGTATTATACAAATTATAGAAATTAATTGCAAAATGAAATCAAATTAGCTAAGAATACTTTTTATAAGAGCAAGTTTGATAAATGTCAAGGTAATTCAAAGAAAACATGGAAAATTTTAAATGAATTAACAGGTCAAAATAAACAAGGTACTAAAGAAATTAAATTACAAATTAATAACACAATAGTTAACGATCCACATTTGGTGGCAAATAAATTTAATGATTTCTTTCTTAATATAGTTAACAGCTTAGAGTTAAATGATAAAATCCCAGAAAATTTTTTGTCTTTGGAATATAAGCAACATTTTCCTATTAGATACGAAATGAACTCAATGTTTTTTGATCCAGTTTTGCCGCAAGATTTGATACTAGTTATTAAGTCTTTAAAAAATAATTCTTCACCTGGTATTGATGGGATAGGTTCCAATATAAAAAAAGAAAGTGCAGAGAAAATATTTGATGTATTGTTGTATATTATTAATTTTAGTTTTGAAACTGGTGTTTTCCCAAATAAACTTAAGAATGCAGTTATGATTCCAATTTACAAAAGTAGCTCACGTAATAATTGCAGTAATTACCGACCAATATCATTGTTATCTTCTTATTCTAAGATAATAGAGAAAATAATGAAACAAAAACTTTTAAAATTTTTGAACTCGGTAATTTTTTTCAGCAACAAGCAATTTGGTTTTAGGACAGGTTTTAATACTGAACATGCATTATTAAACTTTATGACAAATGTTTACGACGGTATTAATGATAATAAGAAGGTAAGTGGACTTTTCTTAGACATTAAGAAGGCATTCGATACTGTGGATCACAACATTTTATTAAAAAAGTTGTATGATTGTGGTATTAGAGGTGTAGTCCACAAATGGTTTGAAAGTTATTTATTGGGTGGACAGCAATGTGTCAAAATTGGTTCAGTATTCAGTAATATGGGAGTTATAAAAAATGGAGTGCCACAAGGCTCAGTCTTGGGTGCGATATTGTTCATTATATACATTAATGATCTATGTAATGCAATACTTCAAGACAGTTTTGCTGATGACACTGCATTTTGCTACACTGGAAGTACCTGAGAATTAGTACAAAATGCAATAAGTAAGGATCTGGAATGATTGCAACGGTGGTTTACAGCAAACCATATGCTGCTCAGTGCAGAAAAAACAAAGTTTATTAATTTTAGTTTGCGAGTGGATATAAATTTCACAAATCTAATTAAATATAGGTGTGCTGAATGTTTAGAACATAAAGATGATTGTAGTAATAATAAATATGCTGTGGTTGAGAAAACAAATAACGTAAAGTACTTAGGAGTTTATCTTGATAGTGAAATTAGTTGGAAATGTTACATTAAGAACTTAAAATGTAAAATAAATAATATTTTAAGATACTTCTATTTTTTAAAGGATACGCACATTATACTTTTCATTAGTGCAAAGCAGACTAGAATATGGAATTGTCTTTTGGGGAAATACATTCAATTCATACTTAAATCCTATCTTCTTACAGCAAAAGCACTTAACCCTACCAGTACCAACGACGTCTCAGGCGTCGATCGGCACCTGCTTGCCAATACCGTCGACGCCTCTGACGTCGATGTGCATGCCTTTCGTAATTTGCTGTTATTGAGTCATCTATTGGTATAAACGGTTGTTATAGTACTCAAAATGTGCAGAAAGAAGCATACTTTAATTTGGTACTCTATGACAACAATTTGAGTGAAGCAGCTATTTTTTTTTTTTTTTTTTACAACATCAACAGTATTTTTCGTCAGCTGATTTGTGTTATTGTTTGTGTTTACTGCTTGCAAGTCGTTTTTCTAATAGTTCAAGATTATTGTTTGTTGTTTATACATAGTTTATATTATTGAATCCCACTTTTTGAAACTCACTTTGTATGTTAGAACAATGGCTGATCCTTGTGGTTCTAATGATATAAGGGAAATACTTCTGAAAGGGGGTAGCAGTGATTTTTCAGATGAAGATCCGGAAGATGGTTTTAGTGATGAAGGGGTTAGTGATGGTGAACAAATTACATACAGTTTAGAAAATTTGTCCTCTGGCAATGAGGATAACTACAGTCCACACTTGTCAGAATTAGATACAAGTGATGAAGAAGCAGAAAATACGCCTGGGCCTAGCCATAGGACAAATGTAGGCCTACCTGTTGCTCCTCCTTCACCTAAACCAGGTAACGCTAGTCCTACTCTTATACCTCAACAAACCAATCCGAAATGGGTCAGAGTGTCAAAAAATTGTCCTTCTAGAAATAGCCCTGCTATTGACTACTTTTTTCTTTTTTTTACCCAAGTAGTTTGGACGACTCTAACTAATGCAACAAATGGTTACGGCCAAAGATTTATTACAGAAAAAACCAATACAGGTAATTTGGCCCCTCAATCATCATTTAGGAGATGGGTTCCAGTTACTGTGACTGAACTCAAGAAATTTATAGCAATCCATTATATATATGGGTTTGATCCGTAAGAAAAATATATCAGATTACTGGAACACTTCTGAAAACGAATACATTTCTTAGTTTGGAAAAACCATGTCTAGAACTAGGTTCTTACTGATAAATTCTATGTTCCACATCACTGCAGATGAGTACGTAAGAAAAGGACAGCCCGGTTATGATCCCTGGCAAAAAGTTCGCTTTTTATTAGACGCTGTCAATCACAGTTTCAAGTCATATTTTGTTCCATCCCAGAACCTTTCAATGGATGAATCTATGATAGGATGAAGAATAGGACCAGTACATGACCAAAAAGCGCCACGCAAGATTTGGAATAAAAAAGTTTGAATGTTGCGATTCTTTAACTGGCTCTGTTTTGCACAGTGAGCTGTACAGCGGCAAGGATTTTTTATCGGGTGGCAACTCTCCCTTCACCCAAAAAGTAGTCATGTCTTTACTAACAAAATGTAACTTACTCAATAAATATTACCATCTTTTTACAGATAATTTTTACACCAAAGTACCATTGTCTGAAGAACTGTTCAAGAAAAATACGTATCTCACTGGAACTGTAAATAAAAATACTAAAGATTTGTCAAAAAGTGTTTTGAAAACAAAGCTCAATGAGCAGGAAGTGTTTATTTTAGAAGAGGGTCTGCTTTGCTGGTAGGATACAAACAAAAAAGAAGAGGCAAACCAGTTTACCTTTTATCTACTGGCTGTCATGCCGAAGATAAAGATATTGTCAGTCGCAGAGGTGGTAATCCGGTAAAAAAACCTGTGCTTATAAATGAATACAATCTTTTCATGGGAGGTGTAGATGTGAAAGACAAATCCTTATACCATCTTTCTTGCACCAGAACCACACAGAAGTATTGGAAAACAATTTTTTATAACTTGCTGGACATGTGCTTGCTAAATTCTTATATTTTATATTACAAAAATACTGATTCCCCACTCTCAAGAAGGAAGTTTATGAATGAAATTGTTAAGACTCTAGGGAAAACATGTGGTTCAGCCTGCAGCCCTTGGTTCATCTGCCTGGAACAAGACAAATGAAAGTGTGCCCTGTGTGGTGGTGCCCTGGCTGTAACTGCGGTGTTCACCCTCAGTGTTCATCTGCCTGGAACAAGACAAATGAAAGTGTGCCCTGTGTGGTGGTGCCCTGGCTGTAACTGCGGTGTTCACCCTCAGTGTTCATCTGCCTGGAACAAGACAAATGAAAGTGTGCCCTGTGTGGTGGTGCCCTGGCTGTAACTGCGGTGTTCACCCTCAGTGTTCATCTGCCTGGAACAAGACAAATGAAAGTGTGCTCTGTGTGGTGGTGCCCTGGCTGTAACTGCGGTGTTCACCCTCAGTGTTCATCTGCCTGGAACAAGACAAATGAAAGTGTGCCCTGTGTGGTGGTGCCCTGGCTGTAACTGCGGTGTTCACCCTCAGTGTTTTTCCAAACTTGAATATTTTTGGAGGCCCCTGCATTCAAAGAAGCGAAAATTGCCTGCAGATGCTGACTAAAAGTTGAAGTTCTTATGTAAATAGTTGTTAATACTAAATAGTTTTTCTTTTTGCTTCTGTGTTGTTTTGTAAATAATATAAATACTTTGTATGAGGACAGTTGTTTTTGAGTGTTTGAAGAAAGTCAACTAAAAAGTAAGTACAACTTTGAAGTAAGCATGCTAGATTATTATACATTATAATCTTTTATAAGTTTAGTAGTGGAAAATAATTAAAAGCTACAGTTCAGCAATCTGACCCAAATTCAAAGACGTAGTTCATCAGCATAAATTCATATTTTGAGAATATTCATTGAATAAAGTATATCTTTCATGTTAGGCCAAAAGGAGTTAAGTCAATTTTTTTCCAAATTAGGGTTAAGATGTTTTCTGGACAAAAAAAAACACTCTTTCCAATGATACAAACGGTTTAAGTCAGAAAAATATCCTTGCTTTGTTATAAGACAAAAGACAAAGGGGCTATGTAACAGATTTTGGTCCAAAAGACTTAATTCTACTTAAACCTAATTTACCAGATTTCAAAGAATGGTCTAAAAGGTATAAATAGACTTAACTTTTAAATTCTTATTTGTAAGGGGGTATAATTGGCTTAAGTCAATATGCTTCCTTTTTACCAAACATTTTCCCTGAGTTTGGTCGAAAAGGATTAAGTCTGAGATTTTGTCCGACTTATTTCATTTGTATCAAACCAACCAAGTCTAATTAACCTACAACAGGATTTAAGTCTGACATATTCAATTTCTTTTGTGTTGGTAAAAAAGAAATAATATGACTCAATCCCCTTGTAACGAGTATGTGAAACACACTGTACTACAAAATAAAATACCTGTTATAATGACTTAAACCATTCTTACCAAACAAACTATGATCAGCACATGAAATTTTGTGAGAAAAAAATTATATTACAGTGCCAGTTAAAAGTTTAGGGACACCCCTAAATTTATATATTTTTGCTGTTGTCCTTAAACTTTCTGCCAATTATATATTAGTAACTTATCAATAAATTGGGCATGAAAAGTTACGATTTTCCTGAAATTTGCATTCATTTACAAGTAAGGGTTAGGAAATTATAAATTGTTTTCCTATTTTAAAATTTTTGAGGATAACCATGTTTTTTTCTAGTTAAAAATGTATAGTAAAAAAATACACATCTGATTCAAATGATACTTTGTACACGTATTTAGCATTAAATTTAGAATCTAAATATGAATTATTTATTATTTACAAAAAAATCACCTCTCATTTGGTACCAGGTTAACTTTGCTTTAGATTTTCAGATTTTTCAGCATAAAATTCTCACATTTCAATAGCGAATATCTAGTTACATTACTTGCAGCGGAACTGACTGTACCGTTGTGTTCCTCACGTCATGGCGGGGCGGGGGGTCATGTGCGCGCGAATCTGTTGTTGTTCAGACGTTCCTCAGTTGTGCTGACATAACCCTACTTGTTAAGTGCGCTTTTCTAGTGTTGATTTCGAAAATCATGGGTCGTTCATCTGTGACTGTTGAAGTTAGATGGCAAATTGTTGGTATGCATAAAACCGGCATGACGTACAGAGCAATTGGACATGCATTGAACGTTTCTAAGACTTGTGTTGAGAACACTGTGAATAAATTTAAGAAGACGGGTACTGTCATCGATGCGCCTAGAAGCGGACGTCCCCGTAAGACGACACCTCGCCAAGATCGCAAGCTGCTTAAGATAAGTAAACAAAACCGACAGGCAAGTGCCCCTGACATTTTAAGCGTGATAAAGAGAGATAATCCAACCTTTGATATTTCCGTTCGATCTGTTTATAATAGACTTCAGGAAGAAGGTATGAATTCCTATTTTGCCATCCGAAAACCTCTGTTGAACCCTCTAGCCCAAAAAAGGCGTAAGATCTGGTGCCGTGAGCGGCGTAATTGGTTAAAGGAAGCCTGGCGAAGGATCATCTTTTCCGATGAAAGTCGGTTTGAGCTCTTTCCACGAAGGAAAATTCGAGTACGACGCACCAAAACCGAAAAATGTTTGCCGGCATGTGTTGCCCCTGCCGTGCAACAAGGTGGGGAAGCCATCATGGTCTGGGGTTGTATAACCTCTGAGGGGTAGGGAGAACTCAGTGGTTGAAGGCTCATTCAACAGCACATCTTACTGCAAGATCATGGAAGAAGTCATGCTTCCCTCAGCTGCAAGGTTGCTTGGTGAAAATTTCATTTTTCATCAAGACAATGCCCCCTGCCATAAATCCCGTCAAACCATGGCATGGTTTCACGATCAAGATGTGGAAATTCTTCCTTGGCCAGCCCGAAGCCCTGATTTAAATCCCATTGAAAACATATGGAATACTATGGGTATGCGGTTGGCCAAAAAGAAACCTACCAACAAGAATGAGCTCAAGCTAATGATCGCTCAACTCTGTAAAAACATCAGCAAGGAAGAGTGCAGAAAGCTCATCGACACAATGCCAGACCGTGTAAAAAGCTGCTACAAGGCCAAAGGCGGGCCAATAGACTATTAAGTTCATAGTTTCTTGTTTTTTTCTCAAATTTTCAATTTGACTTTCATTTTTTGTATAAATAAATTGACTTAAAGCTAAAAGTTGTACTTTTTTCGCCTGTCCCTAAACTTTTTGCCGGTACTGTATAAATGATGGGCCTACAGCTGTATTATTCCCTGTTTCCCTCCAATTTGCAATGTTTGTTTTGTCAGTGTGTTTAGCAATTCGTGTTTGAAGATTTCTGCAGTATAAAAGTTAATAAAGTTAACCCTTTGATCCCGTAGTGCCGATATATCGGCATGTAGAAATCATTCTGTAGATCAGTGGTTCTCAACCTGGGGGGCACGCCCCCCTGGGGGGGCGTGAGAGAATTTCAGGGGAGGCGTGAGGGTACAAAGAAAAAAATTAAAAAATATATATTTTATTAAAAATACAAAAACTTTCAAAACCATCAAATAAACTTTCGTATTTAACCTCTCAACTGCTGGGTTTACAGTAGCATGCCAATCCCCTGTGCTGGGTCTTTTACAGATAGAGTAAACCCTGAACCATGCTTATATAAACATTATACTCATTTATACATAGTGGTTTCATTATTTTTTCATTTGTATAACGCTTATATTATTTTATAACACAGTAAATTATCAATTTCCGACTCCGTAACAAGACGCGAATCGCGTGATGTAGACGCCATAACAAAACACTAGACAGCCACTGTCAGTTGCCAGCGCCAACAGTCAGATGTATACAACACAATGAACTAATGAACAACTATTCTCTGTTTAGTAAAGAGCTTGCTAGTAGTTCAACATAGTATCCATAGATGTCGTGGGCATGTTGAAGTGGAGAAATAATCAATACCGACTTGATAGGTGTACAGCACACTGAGCGCGTTCGGCGGAACGACTTCAGGCGTGCGTAGCACAGCGGGACAGACGGCGGCGCACGACTTAACTCGTTTACAGCAGTTGAGAGGTTAAATATATCTGGATTTTTATCTTGCATCCCAGCTTTTGCTAACGTAGAGTTAGCATCGTCAGTTTCATAATTTCACTGTTCTAACTTGAACCAACCAATTATTGACTGGAGGGGAGGCGTGAGCTATCTTCAGTGCTAAAAGGTTGAGAACCGCTGCTGTAGATGACGGCATGCCGATAGATCGGCAACCTTTGTTTGGGACGAAAATGACGCTATGCCGATCTATCGGCCATCTTGATTTAATTTTTTTCTCTATGAATTTGTTATTTATTTTTACTCATATTGCATTAGTTGATAGCAAAAGAATCGTATATTCATATAAAAATCATTATTCATATATATAACTGACAGAAAATGCTTCTTGGGATTATTAAACTTTCGAAGGCTGTGGCGTCTGCTAATTCAGTCAGCTGACGTGACGAATGGTGTTTGTTTACGTTTCATCTTCCTAAGTGTATGTTTGAGTTACTCGCGGTCAGTTACTCTTTATTGATGTAAATGCAGTGAAAAATAAGTATCATATTTGTAATCTTTATTAGTTGTTAGTGACCTGTTGTGTTATTTTGTTACCAAAATGAGCAGAAAAAGAGACCGATCAGCTGTTAGTGAAAATACATTGATCAGTGCTTTACAACATTCAAACTTGAATGTTATTTCAAATGACAATGAAGATTCTGACTTTTCAGATGATATTCTTAGTTCAATAAATAACTCTTCATCAAGTGAAATAGCTGATGACACAGACGATGACCTAACATGAACCTACAATTGACACAAACAGTAAGTCTAGGCTAAATTTTTGCAACAATCAAAGTAGGCCTACTTCATACAACTTTTCTTCTGATGAAGATGATGTACTTCCTAGGGATGCATTACCTCAAAATGTTTTGGATAGACCCAATAATAACTTGATACATTTACCTGGAATTTCTTCAGATGGACCAGAACCAATTATTTTTGATATTTCAGATCAGCCTAACAACATATCCAATCAAACTGTAAATAGTAGGCCTAATGACCAAGTACAAAATGTTAGGCCTAGACCTAATCACAGAGTAGGCAGAGGCAGAGGTCCGAGAAATAGGCCTAGGCCTAATGATGAATCTAGTGACTGGGAGAAAATCGAAGATGAAAAATACCCAGGTTACCATCATACTTTTTCGTACAATGAATTACCTGGGCCTAAGCATTGTCCAAATAGAAACGCTAAGCCTATAGACTATTTTTTTTTACTATTTACTGAGACTCTACTCACAACTTTTGTTGTTGAAACCAACAGATACGCTGAAAATTACTTGGCACCAATTCAAGATATACTATCGCCTAGAAGTACATTGAGGGACTGGGTAAATCTTACTCTTGATGAATTCAAAGCATTTATTGCCATTATTATCAATATGGGAATAATTCAAAAACCCTCAATAAGAAGCTATTGGAATCAATCCAGTTCACTTGCTACACCTTGGTTCCCAAAAATGATTCCTCGAACTAGAATTGAACTGATTCTAAAATTTATCCATTTAGTTGATGTAAATAAGCTAGTAAAACATGGTGAGCCAGGTTATGATCCATGTGGACGGTTTCAACCCCTTATCGACCATTGCAACAGACAGTTTAGACTGCATTATATACCATACCAGTCACTTTCAGTTGATGAATCATTAGTGGGAACTAAAAAACGCACTGCTTTGACTCAGTACTTGCCACAAAAAAAACATCATAGATGGGGCGTCAAACTTTGGGTCTTGTGTGATGCTATAACCCACTACTGCAAGTCATTGTTGTGTTATAAAGGTTCAAAATATAGAGAGAGGATGATGACAATACTGAGCATGGTCTTGCATTTTCTGTTGGAAAGAAATTATTGGAAATAGCAAATTGTCTAAACAAAGGTTTCCATTTATTTTTAGATAACTTCTTTACTTCACTTCGGTTGGCTAGATATTTGTATTCCAAATTCACATGGTTGACAGGAACTGTAAGAAAAACTAGGCAAGGAGTACCAAAACCATTATTAGGAAAATATAAAGTTGGACAGAAAAAATATCTCAGAAAAGGTCCTGTTCTTCATATGGCATATAGAGAAAAACAATCAAATAAATCACAATTTATACTTTTATCAACTGACAGTGAAGCTAAGAATGTTCTGTATACTAAAACTAGGAACCAAAAAGTAATAATAAAAAGAAAACCAAAAATTATCCATCAATACAACAATGGTATGGGAGGCATCGAAGGTACCGACCAGATGTTATATACTTACCTCGATGAGCGAAGGACAATGAAGCCATGGAAGAAGGTAATTTTTAATATTTTTGGGCGTATGCTATTGAACTGTTATGTACTATACAAAGAAAATACTGATAAACCACTGAGTCGTGTTTCCTTCAATTCAGCTGTAGTTGACAGTCTTGCTGAAACTTGGTTTCAAAAGAAATATGCCATAGATAGGCCTAATAGTGATGGGATGAACCCTGGAAAAGGGTTTGGGCTAGAAAAGGTCCCAGATAATAAAGAAAAGAACTGTTCAGTGTGTAGTGGAAAGAAAAATGCTGAAGGCAAGAGAAGAAGATCTCGCACCATGTGCTGCTTTTGTAAGGCAGGCTTACATGCGGAATGTTACAACAAGCACACATGCAAATAGGCATATGCCTATACTCTGTAAATATGTAAAAAGACAGTATATAATTAGTTTATAAAATTGTGGAAAAAGTGAAAAGTGATAAATATTTACCCAAATATGTATGTGTGTTCTGGACATAGTGTGATTTTATAAATGAAAAACAACTTTGTGCATAGAAATATCCATATATTGGTCCTGTGATGGAAACGAAGATTTTTGTAAGTAACAAATGTTTACACTTTTCCTAATTCAGTTCATATAAAATAAGTATCATTTATATAATTTATGTTTTTTCATGTTCTTAGTTTTGTATTTACCAATATGGTCTGTGAGAACGAATTTTAAATAAGATTCACAGTTTTTATTATTTTTTATAGGTTTATTTATTATGAGTACATTTTTACCATATCATCAGTATTTATTCCAAATAATATGCTCTTTACTAAAAAAAATATATTTTTTGTGTATCTCCATATTTTAGTACATGTTTTACGTCGCAAAGTAAAAATTTATTTATGTAATTTCTTATAATTTTGTTCAAAGGTAAATATTTTATTTTTTAATTATATATTTTTTGACTAATAGTTATATGAAACTGTTCCTTAGATATAAATGAGCGGTTCAAAGCAAATTTCATTAATTTATCTCAATATTTGCAAAAGTTATACACGATTTTGCAAAACCTTGCAAAAACAGAATTTTTAGTCCCGTCATTTTCAGTACTATCATGTTATTAAAGACCCATCATCTTCAAAATATTCTTTGGGGCTCAAAGGGTTAATTGTTTGATATGAGCAGAGCTACAAAGATACTTAAACTAGCTTTAGATCAAATTTCATCTAAAGGTAAGTCATAATACTTTTGTAATAAAACAATAGTTTAAAAACATTACCAATGTTTATAATATAAGATAAACTATACCACAAATAATTTTATTCATTTTAACTCTAATACTGTTGCTTATTGTTGCTTCTTGAACATATTGTAATAAACATTTTTAATGTTACTACGGCATTTAAAGCAACATTCTGATCTTCAATGTTGTGATGGTCTTTTCATTAATTAATTGTAATAGCAAACAGTATTGATAGGTAGGCCTACACTTTTGTTTCATTATTATAAGCCCTATATTTTTAAGTGCCCTTTCCAGCAATCAAATAGCTATTTAGGGAAATTTATTAGGTCAAAAAGTAGGCTAATAAAAATACTCTGGGAAGCTACATAGGCAGAACAGTGTTTATATTATAGCAGTGGTGTACTGAAATTAAAAATAGGCTTACACAAATTTCAATTTCATAAATTGTGGTGTAGTAAATAAAACATTTGAACAGTTATGAAAACGGATGCCTTGTTGAAGGTAAGAAAAGTACCCTAGTCCACTTTCAGTGCAATCTGTTAAAATTGTCCTTATGTGTACTATTACAGAATATTACAATTTTTTAACCCAGCAATGATATAAGGATACAGTTATTATTTTGTACATTATTCTCTGTTGTGTTGGTCAAATGGTTGCACATTTGGATAGATGTTTTCTGTTTTGTCCAGTCCCATATAGTAAAAAGTGAAAGTTTACTAATTCTCACTAGCTCAATGTAAATACAATAAACATATTTTATTGAACTAACTGAATTGCATTCATTGAATTTTATTTTATTAATTTACATGCTAATGTAATGTATTCTAATGTTGTTTTTCCAGGAATACACTATTGATTTTGGCTAGGCAGCCAGTAAAGAATATCTTTAAATATTATTTTGTCATAGTCTTCTTTTCCAGGTATTGTACCAGAACATGAAAATACAAGTAGTTATGTACCTAAAGAAAACCATTCAATTAATATTGAAGGGAGTTTTACAGTTGGTAATGGGAATGAAAATGTAGAGGAAGCTGATGTTACAGAAAATAACGCTGAAGAAAGTTTATTTGATATACAAAATTTATCATTTGTTATGATGGATGAAGACACAGATTTATCTTTTTCTGGGTTGGTCGAAGAAGCATTTGCACTTGAAGAAACACCTGAGAGTACACAAACAGCTAAAAAACCCAGGTTAATGGATCACAACAAAGAAATGGCATTATTCGAAATTGGGAGTAAAATCAATGATGAAATACAACTTGAATCTACATCTATATTTATAAAAGAGGATGTTTGTATATATATATATATATATATATGTTTGAAGTTTATGCGCTGCCAAACCATCCAACCGATCGCCATGAAACTTTAGGATGTTGTCCTGTATACTCCCGAGATAGTTTCTGTGAAGTTTGATGCAGATCCGTCCACAGGATCCCGCCTCACAGGCTCCTAAAGATCCCATGTTATTCAAATGGAGAATCTGAATTGTTTACAAAAAACATATGACTGTGTGGTTTAATGTAGTTTCACATGCCATAAGCAGATTGAAGTTCTCACAACAACAGTACTGTATATGTTTTGATTTATTGTAGTTCTACATTTCACCTTGAGAGTGTAGCACACACTACTTTTACTTGATCGGGTGATCTGTATTTGGTGTTAACCTTTTTTCCTCGGTAATTAAAACATGTGGTGAAACGTGAAAATAAAAAATAAATAATTATTTGTTTTGCAGTTTACTTTTTATGACATGCCTCCTAAAAAGGTATTTTTTTTGTTTTTTTTTTTTTTTATTTATAGTTCATAGAATACTGCTTAAGAGTCCTGGTAAGGTCGTAGATCGATCTTCCTCACGAGGTGACATGCCAAGATCCAAAAATGGGACTGTAGCAGTGTCTTGGTGAGGCCGCAGGCCGAGCATACCTCACGAGCGTAGCGAGTGACGACGGGGTTGGCACGCGAAGCGTGCAGGGGTTCCTCCTAGTATAATATATATTTTGTTGTTGATTTAGCTGATGGATTAGTAGAAGGTGCAGAGAATGAAGTTAATGCTGTTTTAGCTGATGGAACAGTACAAAGTACAGATAATGAAGTTGATATTAATATTGTTGATTTAGCTGATGGATTAGTAGAAGGTACAGAGAATGAAGTTAGTTTTGTTTTAGCTGATGGAACAGTACAAAGTACAGATAATAAAGTTGATATTAATATTGTTGATTTAGCTGATGGATTAGTAGAAGGTGCAGAGAATGAAGTTAGTGTTGTTTTAGCTGATGGAACAGTACAAAGTACAGACAATGAAGTTGATATTAATTTAGCTGATATAATGGTAGAAGGTAGAGAAAACGAAATAGACGGTGATTCAGATAATGAAATAGTTCGAGTCGAAGGTACAGAAGTTGACATTTTAAACAATGATAGGGAAGGTAGATCTAAAGAAGTGCAACAAAAGAAGACAAGAGGAATTGGCCCCTGGGTTAGTTTAATCCACTTACAATATTTTGTGGATTGTTGAACTTGTCAACAGTAAACGGACATATAATGCTACACCTCAACACAGGCCAACATGTGACAAGAAGAAGTTTTATAAAAACATTGGCAACTGATATGATCAAGTGTCAAATCACAAAAAAATCATCAATTGGAACATTGTCAATACCTTTACAACAAAAAATACAAAAAATCAGTGGAGTCACTCCCCCAGATACAAAGAAGCGCACAGCAGATGCAAAAACAAAATGCGATATTTGTCCTGCAAAAAAAAAACCGCTATACGAATAATAGGTGCGACTCGTGTGCAAGACTGTTATGCAAAGAACACGTAGGTTGTACAAAATATACGTGCCATGAGTGTTCAAATGCAGCCAATGAAGACATGGTAGTTGAGTAGGCTAGAGATTAAAATGAAAACAGAAAAACTTACATACATGCTAATTTTTTATATTTAATAATTATTGAACCCTTTTAAAAGTAATATGTTATGCTTATTCACTTGTACTTACTAGTATATTAAGTTTAAATAAATTTATTTAAACTTTTAAGCTCTTTTACTTGCTGTTTTTCAATCCTATGCAGAGGTGAGAAAAAATCTCAGTAGGGTAGTAGCCGTGTTACAGAAAATAACGCGAGTTACCGCGGGTTAATAGTAAGTTAAAATCAACAAGTATTTATACAATGTATTTTGCTATAGACTATTGCAGTTTTCAGATGGCTAATATTTATAATGCCTATTTAGCTACAAAGAAAAAAAACCCTTACCAATAGGGTTATTGCGATTTCTGTTTGCCTGTTTAAGAGGCAAACAAACAGGGCAGTCAGACCTTATGCAGTACTTCCAGTGGGATATTATTTGGCGGGATGAGGAGCAGTGAGGCTCAGAACAGCTCTTTCCAGCCCGGCATGTTGTCATGTGGTTCAGCACATTCTTCATGGTGTTGCAGTGTGGCAACATACACTGAACAAGTATGAGTACAAAATATAACAATGAAAATAACATTTTAACTCAATAATGATGACCTTGTCAATTTTCCATGAACCGTAGAACATGATATCATGCTTATACCCAATGCATGAGTGCCAAACAGATCTTTTTAAAACACACACCATATTTAAGTCCTACCAGTTATAATCACCAAATATACTAATTAGATTTTTTTAAATTAATAAAAAGCTGAAATTTGCTACAATACTGAACTTCTTGCTGTTCAATATTTAGAAGTCTGTAGTTTTATATGGTGTTAAAAATTAGCACTTGAGTTACAAGCCTATGGAAACACCACTTGTTGAGTACAAGGCGCTTAGGTTGTCTCATTTATGGCTTGAAGTTTACCACAGTGAGGTATGTACATTGTAATGCTTTAAAGAAAATTATGATGGCAGATGTAAAACTGTTATATCATAAAAACTACTAAATAAGTATGCTACTTCGGTTGCCATTTTAATGATGTAACAATGTAAATTGTAACTTAACAGCAGCCATCTTAACTTCTACTACTGAGATTTTTTCAATTATTTAGAAACTAATTTTTTCCAATAATTTGAAAATTTCGCCTTGCTTTATCTGCCATTAATCTATACCATTTATAACATGTTTTAACCTATTTTTTAAATTTATATTGTTTTATACAAACAAATTTGATTTTTATATCTAGAGGAGTGTGTATTGCAAGAAATCCTGTAATATAGAAAATATATCAATTCACTTTCGATAGCCCAAATTCTGCATGGTTTTTTGTATGTAATATCATTCTCCCATTTCATTAAAATTATCAATTTTATATGTTGCAATCACGGGTAAAGAACTATTTCATTATATTTGGCGAACACATTTAATATATTAATACCTAGCTGAATAGGAATAATAACTTTGACAATGAAAATGCTTTTATTTAGGGTCAAAGTTAGAGCTATGAAGTCCTCTCTCACTTAACAACAATGACAATATGAGCAAGACAAAATATAGTATACTGTAGGCATACGTCTATAGTGTATATAAATAACTAAATACAGAACATGTGTTCCAGATATACATAAGGGTGGGATTAACTGTTCGGAAGTTTTAAAAGAATACATTTATAGGCCATGTTACCAACAACGATATTGGTGAAGATAGTTGTACAGTTAAGACAATAAAATATATAGTGTTCATGATATGTACAATATTTTGTGTCCACATTGCTAGACAAAAAATCCAATGCATTAACTGTCAACAAACAAGGCCTACGACTAAAACTAAATAAAAATGTCTTACTTTAGTAGCGTGTAAGATGATTGTTGTAGTATAAGTGACTAGAAAAAATCATTTTCATTGTATATAACATTTTAATATACTATTCATCTGTGTTAAAGTGGTACAGTAAATAAAGTGTTTGCCGTTAAATAAAGCGTTCTTTATTTACAACCATTCATTTTAGAGTAAATAATTATCCACGTATGTTGTATAAACACTATACTGACAATAGGATACTTTAATACTAAGGTAGCATGTTATATTGTGCCTTGGACTCTAAATAATAACGCTAAGAAAGTATGCCTTATGGGATTGTCAATGTAATTCCGTCTGGCGAGTCCCACCAATCCACCAGTCAGTCATGCAGACCGCGTGCCCGCCACTCAGCCGGCAATCCAGTTGTATTATATAGATCGATGGCTCTTGCAGAATTGACTATTCTAGCACTCACGACATGACTCATTTAAATCAACTACCAAGGCAATGAAAAATAACGACTCATTCATTCTTTCGACATCACTAGTCAACAATAATATAAAGAAATATTTTTTCACATATTTACTGCCAAATGTCTTTGATTTCTTAGTATAATATGTAAACTGTGTGAAACAAAGTGGAATAATAGAAAGAACATCAGCCAACTCTCTACACATGTATTAAACATAAATTTAGTAATAAAAGCAAAAACATCTGGATGTACGTCAAACTCAATTATTTTAGTCTATTATTTGACAGATAACTTTTCCTAAGTGCTTTTAAAAATCTTATTATGCTGGCTATTTAGCAACTAATAATGAAAAACCCAGCTGATTCTCAGGCAGTTATTGCCTTGGCTTTTCAGAACTACTTTCTCATTAACTTGATCTTCAAAAATTTAAAAGGGGTGATATAATTTAGTGCAATTACCTGCCAAGCTTCACCATTAGCTTGACTCTCTCGTCTCAGGCATTTGTGAGCATGAAGTATAAGCACTAACTGTTGCTGAATCAGCTTTCGCTTTTCTAGGTCTGCCGTAGAGGTAGAGGGAGTGGTGGGAGACTGAGACTGCGACTGAGGAGTGGCAGCTTGCGTAGGACCTGGCTGTCCCCCAGCAGGTGCCCCAGATTGAGGCTGAGCAGGTGATAGTGCTGGCAGCTGTGCTTGCTGAGCCATACCTCCTTCATTGTTAACCACACCTCCACCTGTTCAGTACTGCTCTTGTAATATCTATATATTTAATTCTGCATGTCTTAGTTACTAACTTAACCCTTCATATTTGACTGTTTTCATTTATATGTGCTCTGTCGAATGATGGCTCACATGAAGGACCTACCAATTATTCCGATTTAGATCATATTTAACGATTAACATGATTAAACGCACTCTCTTGTGCGTTAGGGTTTGAACACCCAAAAGCTTGGAGAAGGACACTTTGATGTAACACCAAGGTTAGGATCTTATAGCTGTAGTGGAATCCACTAAACTAGGAAAAAGTGACTGTAAATAAACCAAGACTGATCCTCCATGTTGAGGGTTTGGCGCTGGGCTAACCCTCCCCCCCTGTAAAACTGAAATGTTACACATTAACAACAAAGAGATTCGGAAACTGGTATAAAAGGACAATGACCCAAAAATACTACAATTTGGTACATGGAATGTCTTGCAATACCTGGAGCTATTGCATGACATTCCAATAGCTCACACTGTGATGCTGTGCTTTCTAGCTCTTGTATATACATCCCAAGAGCTAGAAATATACAACTAGGATGTAGTGACTTTGCAGTAAACAAGGAGTTTGCTGGCAGGAAGGATTAATACTAAGAAATACTCTATATATTATAAATAGTTGTGAAGAAAATAAATATAATGGGGCATTAGGGTTTGCTTTAAGTAAGAGAATTGCTGCATCTGTGATAAATTTTAGAAGCCGAAAATAATAAAATGTGCAATAATAGGTTAAGAAGTAAGTTTACAAATTATTGCTGGTCAGCTTCTATGCGCACACAGAGGAAGCACAAAATGAAGAAAAAGATAATTTCTATGAACTTCTTAAAGAGCAGGTAGAAAAGTTACCTACTTACAAAATGAAAATTGTTTTAGGAGATTCCAATGCTAAAGTAGGTAGGGAAGATATTTGGAAACCAACCGTAGGAAAGGAGAGCCTACACCAAGAATCAGATTACAATGAGACTCATAAGCTTTGCCCTAGCAAACAAATTACAAATATCTATCACCATGTTCCCAGGAAAAGATATACATAAATACACATGGATTTCCGCAAACGAAGCATCAAGAAAACAAATAGACCATATTCTAGTAGATCAACGTCATAAAAGTAGCATAACAGATGTAAGGACTGATGGGGAAGCAGAATGTAGGACTGACCACTCATTAGTTAGAGTAAAAATAGCACAAAGAATAGTGATCCAGAAAAGAAAAGAGGCGAGATGTAATGCAGAGATAGACATTGGAAAACTCAAAGACAAGCAGTTAGCAAAACAATTAAAACTGAAACTATGAAACAGGTTTCAAATTCTGCAAGACCCTGAAACAGAAAAGGAAGATGTGAACAACGTATACAGTATGAAAATATAGTGACTGAAAGTCACCAAGTTCTAAAATGATGGAGAGAATAATTTTGCAATCTACTAAATGTGGAAGGTTATTGACACCATGACAGACTAAGATATTATCATGCACAGCAAAAAGTAGAAATAACAACCAGAGAAGATGTAAAAGCAGCAGTGGTAAACCACTAAAACCCAATAAAGCCCCTGGAAGGGATGAAATTTCATCAGGGATGTTAAAAGAGAGGAGGGGATATAGTGGTCGATAAACTGTGAGAATTATTAAAAATAATCTGGGAAAGTGAAAAAAATTCCAAAAGAGTGACAGTATGCAATAGTTGTTCCCATACACAAAAAAGGAGACACAAGAGTATAGCAATTTTAGAGGAATCTTACTCCTTAGCAGTCCTTATAAAGTTATATTTAAAATAGAAATAAATCAGATAGAATAATACACAAATAAAATAAACCAAGAACACCAAGCAGGTTTTATGAAAGGCAGGTCCACAACAAATCAAATATTTGTTATTTAAGAAATTATATCTTAATACTGGGAGATTAATTAAAATTTTTTTGCCATATTTATTTACTTCCAAAAAGCATGTGACAGTGCAGAAATTTCGGAAAAAACGGAGAAGATTGGAATTCTGTAAAACAAAAATTATACCATCAGCATAAAATTAATTTAACGTTCAAAACGGAAAACCCTCACGTAATCAACAATCCCAATTGTTTTTAATTAATTAAAAAAAGTATTTTCTGTAAATATTATTAATTATTTTACCCACACTATTGCGTAAATTGGGGTGTCAGATGACCCTATCTCGCCAATGTTAATTTGTATGATTTTAAGTACACTTTTCTCTTGAACCATGAAAGATATCTCAATGAACTTTTTTTTATTTTGAAGAGCATACTCTAGCACACATTTTAAACACAGAAAATTTATAGCAATTTATTTTACTTTTATGAATTTCGTTTAAAAACTTTCCCATTTCTATGGAAACAAAGTGAAGTATAAATTAAACTAAAATGAACTGCCAATAATGCTGTGATTAACACATTGACTGCTGATGGACCGCCGGCGGTCCATGTCGAACTTGGCAGATAGCGCATGGATCGCCGGCGGTCCATTCAACCGCTAGCCACAATAACGCTCAGTTTGAGGTTATCCCTCAGCGGAGTTGTTTCAAACTACTGTAGTGTTTCCCCCACTTATTGCTGGTTGTGACCTTGTGCGTCGTTTCTCAATTGGGCTCTCGTAGCGCATGTGGTACGCCGGCGTTCCACAACACATTGTTGAAACTTGTATATTGCAAACCTTTTATAGTGTTGTTACTTATTTTGTACAGTTAGTAAATTAGTGTTTTTTTATTGTATGTCAAGTGATGAATCTGAAGTGTCTGATGACTTTGAAAGTAGTAGCGATGAAGTTAGTTCAAGCCGTGAAGCTAACTCTGATTCCCAGGATGGGAACGATGATGATGATATTGTTTTGCAGCCTGTATGGTGTTCGTCAACTGCAGGACTTCGCCAAATACAATTTACTGGAAACAGTGGAATTAAAGTGCCACTACCAGGTAATAAACCAATAGACTTTTTTAACTTGCTTTTGGATTCAGTATTTTTAGAAAAGGTTGTTGACCTAACAAACTACTATGCAGAGACTGTGTTTCTCAATAATTCTGCCAATTTTGACAACTCTCGCATGTAAAGGTGGAAGCCTCTTACTGAAGATGAGTTGAAAACATTTATAGGCTTGGCTATTCATACCGGTAATATTAGGTTGAACAGAATAGAAGATTACTGGAAGACTCATTGGCTCTACAATCTGCCATGTTTCAAAACACACATGAGTCGTGATCTATACTAAAATATACTGAGGTGTCTACACTTTTCAAAAGACCCAATCACAGAACAAGAAAAAAATAACAGAACGCACAAAATTGAGAATATTGTGAGTTACTTTAATACTAAAATGCTTTCTGTTTATGCTCCAAACAGAGAGCTATCATTAGACAAATCAATCGTCCTATGGCGTGGTCGGCTTAGCTTCCGACAATATATAAAAGGAAAGCGCCATAAATTTGGTATTAAACTCTATACATTGTCTGAACCGGAAGGTCTAGTTATGAACTTTCACGTTTATGGAGGCAAAAACGATATAACCTCTGGAACGGGCCATGTAGATAAGGTGGTCATGCATCTAATGAGACATAGACTAAACTTAGGTCATGCCATCTTTATGGATAATTACTACATGAGTTACAAACTAGCACTTACGCTGCTCAGTAACGACACATATTGTACTGGCACTCTCAGAGTTAACCGCAAGCACACTCCAGTTAAGGTAAAAAATGCTAAGCTCTAGAAAGGGGAAACGATCACAAGATACAGTGATGGGGTGATGATTGGGGCATGGAAGGACAAAAGGAAGGTAGTATATTTATCAACGCAGTTTGAAAACACCATAGCCCAGGCAATAGACAGCAAAAAACGACTCCAGAACAAACCACTCCCAATCATTCAGTACAATACGCACATGAAAGGTGTAGACAGGGGCGACCAACTTCTTGCGTACCACCCTTGTCTACGGAAAACAGTAAGGTGGTATAAGAAGATCTTCTTCCACACAATAAATGTTACAATAAATAATGCACAGCATTTGTACAATATGTCTGGTTGTGGCGTGAAAATGAACGTATATGACTTCAGACACAGCATATTAGAGAGCCTTCTTCCAAGACCTGCAGCTATCGCCCGAACTCCAGAAGCAGTGCGGCAGGATGCTTTAGTAATGACAGATGAAAGAGACAATCGTGGTAGATTGAAAAGGAAGAGATGCCGTGTCTGTCACTCTAACAAGAAACTGAAGAGAACAACGTACCAGTGCAACACATGTGAGGACAGTCCTGGCCTTTGCCCGGAATGTTTCAACGTTTACCACAACTACCAATAGGTAGTAAAAACAATGTGTAAATATGTAAATATCAATATACAAACATAAAGTTTAGTTTTAAATACAGTTTGTGTTAGTTACATAGGAATATATTAAAAATAAAAAACTGTTAAGTGACAAAACTATCCCCCCTGGCTCATGGACCGCCGGCTGACCCCCGGCTGACAAAACAAATGTTGATTTTTTGAGAAAAAAAACCATGTGGGGCCACCTATGACACCATTTTCTACATTTACTAAACATAAGGTAAGAATTAAACAACAAAAAATTGTTAGCTATCTGGTAAGGTTCAACAAAATTTTCAGCAGTCAATGTGTTAATTGCTTGTATATACTGTAATTTTGTGTATAACTTTCCTACGTATTATTACTATAGTATGTATTTTTATTTCTCCAATTTAAAATAATTTTTTAGTAACAAACTCTACTAAAATTAATTAATTAGTAGTGTGTTATTAGCCTAGGTCATAAAGGATTAAGTCATAAAGTATAGTAGCAAAAGGGCATAAGTCACAGTGTAATGGAGTTAAATCAAAAGTCAAAAAGAGTTAAGTACATCTATTTTAATAAAATTTACATAAACTATTAAAAGTATCATTAAAGTTTGTAGTTAATAACTTTCTATAAGGAAAAATACCAAATTCAATAAAGAAACAGTGGTTGTAAGGAAGTAAACAAGTTTTGAAAGTGTCCGGTTTTTTAAATCCCTTCTCCTAAAAAGTACGCATTGTCTGACTTAACTCCTTTAGGCCTAACATGAAAGATATCATATTATACGTATTTTTGAAGTAGATAAACTGTTCTATAGAAAAAACATATCGGTTACCATAGAAACATTTGTTTATTATCACATTTCAGGGGTAAAAAGAAAATAATTTTCAAAAATCTTGCAATTTTTGTCTTTTTAATTTTTGAAAAGTTAAAAATATTTGATGTTATTTTATTTTTATTCCTCGTTAAATTCTGAAAATAATGATATATAACAACATATAGTTTGATATTTATTAGTAGGTGAAAAAAAATCTTACAAAGTGACACAAATCTGGTGTGTATTGCAGGTAAAACCAGATGGTACAGCTAGGGTTAATGAGATTAATATTATCTAAAAACAGATTTGAACATTCACATCCTCTTTTCTTCTATTATCTTTGTATTTTCTTTCAAGTTTGTATGAAGTCAAAACTCGAGCTAGATTACGACCATCTTCGCCTGGGATACTTTTTATGGCACATTCTGCATTTATTAATTCATTAAAATTCATTATAAAAATAGAAACGAAAGTAATAATGAAATTCCACAAAATAAGAGGTATGTGTGTGTAGAATATTCTCATTCCATACAGCATGGGTTAACCAAAGAATTAAAGAAGCACGGCATAGAGTTAGCTTTTAGAACAAATAACAAGACTATAAATAAGCTTAATGTTACAAACAAAGTTACTGATAAGAGTGACAAGTCAGGAGTTTACAAAATTAAATGTGCTAGTTGTCCAAGTGTGTATGTAGGAAAAACGGGGCGCACATTCAAAACTAGATACAAAGAGCATTATCCGAACCTGAGAGCTGACAAACAAAAATCAACATTTGCCCAACACCTGATAGATGAAAATCATGAAATAAATGACCTAAACAATGGCTTGGAAATTCTTCACACCTGTACAAAAAGCAATAAATTAGACACCCTGGAAGAATTTGAAATTTACAAAGCCCACATCAAAAGTGACAATAATGAACTTATTTTAAACGATAAATTACAATTCAAATCACACTTCATTTTCAATAGTATTTTAAATCAGAAGAGGGAACCAAGACCAAGAGGGCAAAGTGTAGTTGATAACGCCGCTGCCGGCACGACGAGACGAATATAATTTCAGTCAGCTACTTGCTCGAGTGCGTGAAATGTGTGTCTCGGAACAGGCCTGTTTAGTAAAATTTGTTTTCGTAATGTGTGTAATGTGTGTGTTGTTTGTGTCAGTTTTTTATTTTATATTTTAACGACGCCTTATGGCTGAACTTCAATGTCTGAAGATGTCGAAACGGCCGTAACATTTGTTACGAACTTATGAACTGATTGACGAAGATAATTATTTAATTTAGTCTTATAAGCAGCTCCGGGGCTAGAAAATATGGATTTTAAAAAAATGTTCACCTTGAAGATGCAGAGTTTGCATATGAATCTAAAAAGTTAGATAAAGAAAAATCAAAAGTTGACCATACCACTTAAACAGTGACATTTGATTTGCAGCAATGCCTGCCAACTCCTCTAGTTCACAATTCTGTGGCTATCTATAAACGCCAACTTTGGACTTTCAACCTAACAGTCTACGACTGCACTGAAGGCTTAACTTACTGCTACCTTTGGCATGAAGGTATAGCTGGTAGAGGTGCCAATAAGTTGGTTCATGTATCTATTCGTTCATTTCGGAAGCTACAAAACCTGATGTGACATGTTTGACAATGTACACAGATACATGTAGGGGCCAGAACAAAAACACACACGTAGCTGCTATGTGTATGGTGGCCCTACAAAATTCGCCAGGACTAAAAGAAATCAACCATAAATTTTTTATACCTGGGCATACGCACATGGAGTGTGACACAACTCACGCTCTAATTGAAAATCGTAAAAAAACCTTTCACGGAAACATTCACCACCCCCACGATTGGAGTCAGCTTATACGAAGTACCGGATCAAAGCATCCTTTTATTGTAAAGGATATGAATGAAGAAGACTTTTTTGACTTTGCTAAGCTTTTCAAAAGTGATCTCCAGCAGCGCAAGCAAGATGTTGTAGAAACAGTTTCAATTGGAGGAATGTGCAGTGGTTGAAGTACCTAAAAAGTGAACCTAGAATCATTTTCTACAAAACTTCCTTGGACCCCAATCAACCATTTCAATGTATAAGTTTTAAAAGGAGATGTAATGAAACCACTTTTGCAATGACCCCTAGTCTACGTTACAAGGGCCAAAACCCTATCCCTGAAAACAAAAAGAAAGACCTCCTTGACCTATTACCTTTTATTTCACCTGTGTTTCACCAATTTCATAAAGACCTGAAGACTTCACAGGAAGCAAAGGATACCTATCAAGATGACATTCCAAATAAAGAAACTTAAACAATATACCGTACTACTTAAAGTTTGTTTTTTTAACCCTACAAACAATTTAAATGTTTAAAGACAGTGTAATAAAAGTTTACTGTTTCAAATCGCAGCTTTCTTCTAGTGTAAAATAAGTTAAGTCCATGCAATTAGTGTAAACCGTGTTAAGTCCAAGTCAAAAAAAGTTGTTTTTTTTTCTAATATAAGAAATTTGTTATGTTATTTTGAAGTATGTTACCTTTTAAGGTAATACACAAACTAATATTTTTATGAAAATAGGAGGTCTGTAAGAGTAAAATGTCCACAAACTATTAAAAAGTGTAGGTTCAGATTTACTGAAAACTTCAAACGTGAATATTTCAAAACTATGTTTTTGGACTTAACACTCTTTACGCAGCTGGCACAGATATTAGACCAAGTAATTATGGGCCAACTCCGCTGTCTTATTAGTGATTCTTCTGAAACACGTAGCAAGCGTAAGTTACATACTGAAAGAAAACAAAGTAGAGCTGTCTTTATGGTCAAAGGAGAGAAAGTGTGTAAAAATACTTATATGTTTGGCCATCAAATAAAAATAAAAAGATTCAAACGCCTATCCAAAATGTACAATGATAATGGCTTAGTAGCTAAAGTGCATGGTAATGTCTTGAAAACTAACAAGAAAGTGACCCATTACAATGACACTCAGTATGTTATGAAATTTATGAACAACTATGCTGAACAAAATGCCATATTTCTCCCAGGTCGAAGTAGCACTGTTTTCAATACAAGTCTAAAATTACTGCCATCAAGTGACAATAAATCAAAAATATATGCTATTTACAAAGCTTCCTTTACTGATATTATGTCTGAAAAGCCTGTTTCCTTTAGGGTGTTTTCTAACATTTGGCGAGAAGTTTGCTCACAAATTGTTTTAATGAAGCCTAGGTCAGATTTGTGTTCATTTTGTCAAAAGCATTATACATCTGGTGGTATAATGGCACTTGCAAATGAGGAAGAAAAGGTGAGTTCTATTGAAAAAATGAAGTCGCATTTAGATTAAGTGAAAAATGAAAGGGAATTTTACAGAAAAACAATTAAAGAAACAAAAGACAGTCTAAATAATCCAGAAGTAACTGTTAAATGTGCACACTACAGCTTCGACATGGCACAACAAGTGCATTTACCTAGTAACCCGTTACAACCAGGCCCGATCTACTTTATAGTGCCTTATAAGATTGGAATTTTTGGAGTAATGTGTGAGTCTGTTAACAAACAAGTGAATTACTTAATCCCTGAAAGCATCAGCAGCACAAAAGGGTCAAACCTTGTCAAGATTACTTACAAAAAAACAGCCATGGTGAAGAGGTCATGTATATTCACGCTGACAACTGTGTTGGGCAAAATAAAAATAACATTTTGCTAGGCTATCTGGCTTGGAGAGTGGCCAATGACAAGAATAAGAAGATTGTGTTATCTTTTATGCCGGTGGGTCATACCAAGTTCTCCTGCGATTGGGCATTTGGCATTTTGAAAAGAAAATTCAGGATAACGTACATCTCTTCCATACAAGAATTAGTGGACTGTGTGGAACAGTCAACCCCAACATCACATGTAAATACAGCGATTTCGGTTGGAGAAGAAAATGGAAACGTGAACATTGATGTCTATGACTGGTTGTTTTTTCCAGAAGAACAATAGTAAGAAGATCCCCCACATCACAAAATATAACGATTTTGAGTTCAATGAAGAGTTCAAAGGAAAAATTCAGTGCAAAACTGACCTTCTTGCCAACGACTTTGTCTACTCAATATCCCCCACGGAGAAAGGAGCTTCAGGATTTCCTGAAGTGATAAATCCAACTGGTAAGTAGTCTTATCATAAATGTTATAGATAAACAAGTTTATTAATTTTATGTTTAGTAGGCCTACCATTTGATTTTCTAAGAATGGTATATTTTATAAAATTTGTATCACTACGCCTATTATTTAACTATCATAAAATTTTCCTACACAGTGAAAGCAGTTTTTTTCAGGTATGACCAATCAAAGAAAGGAATATTTGTTCAAGAATATTAGACAATTTTGCAAGGATGAGTTCAAAGATGTTCTGTGTCCTCATTCACATGTCCTCATTCACACTCACGTACAGATGGAAATAGAGAGGATATACAAATGGATGAACCTACTCCTGCGCTGCAACGCCAAGAACAGCAGCCTAAAAAAAAGCGAAGAAGCGAAAACGCTTAACATAATTTTGTATTGTTTGTTTTGAACCAATAATAAGCAGTCTAACATTAAATTTCATATGTTTTTTTCTTAAATATCATTGAATAAATGAAGAGATGTTATTCAAAACTTTAGATGCGTTTTTCTCAGAAATACATTTTCCCGTAACTAATTTTTATTTGTCCATAACTTTGTCAATTTTTAAGATAGAATTATAATTGTTGCATTAAATTGTTCATATATTAACCCTCTTCAAGGAAATAACAATAACTTAATATTGAAAATGTTCGACAAGAGGTCCCTTTTCATTTTCCGCATCACATATTTAGCAACTCTTTAAGAACAGTTGGGAAAACTGCTTCCTTGTTTATTCCTTGTTGATGACAGTAAATATTTGCTGTCAATAACCTCAACAGTCATGCCATTACGTCGCTGCTTATTATTCGATGCTTGTGTTTCTGCATCTATATTTGTGTTTATTATGTTGTTTAGAGTGATTAGTGTAAATATTTGTTAACGTGTATTATATTGTAAATATTAGTTACTTATTTTTAGCATCTTTTAAAGTTAGCATCTTTTAAACTTTTTTGTCAGTAGAATGTATAAAATCCATGTACATGGAGTAAAGTTCCTAGATAAGGTTATTTCCTAGCTTATTATGACGCGCAATTTAATATAGTTTATATTTTTTTACCAACTGATGATGCGGGATCCCGCGAAAGCGCTCTTGGTAGCCTAAGGTAAGAGTCATCTTCCTTTATTTTATCTGCAATTTGGTGGAAATATTTTTAATTTTGTTTAAAATAATTAATTATATAAATAATAGTATCAAGAGTTTTTTTTTGTAGCTTAATTATGTTAATAATGTATAAGTTATATTTTAGTATCTAGTCTATACATTTTAAAATGCTGAGAAAGACTGGAAGAAACAAAGTTTAGTAGGGGGGCAGGAAGTGACCAATGAGTCAGACAGACAGGTAGTAACTTGCTCCAGTTTGATCAAGCATCTTCCTTCCTGGCAGGAAGGATTTATTTACATTGGAGTAAATACATCAGAAACAATCTCAAGATTAAAAAATTACCCAAATGTCTCACATCATGAAATTGAAAAATTCTTTAAAACTTGTTTGGATTTTTATGATGAACTTGTTAGTCAAATAAAGAGTAGATTTGTGTTCAATGATAATTTGTATGATATTATCAGCATCGTTGAACCGAAGAAAGCTCAAAACTTTTGTACTAACAGCTTATTGCCCGTGGTGAAAAGATTCCCAATTCTTGGTGATTTTGTTGATATACAAGAGCTGGATACGGAATGGAAGAGGCATTCTTTATTAGACCACGAGGATTTGGGATTAGATGCCTCTAAACCAGTATCTATTTACTGGGAGGATGTGTTTTCTCTGAAGAGTTAACATTGGAGGGCCAAAATTTCCAAACCTTACAAAAGTAATAAAACTGCTCCTTGTTTTGCCTTTCTCCATGCCTCCGTAGAAAGGGTTTTCAGTGAGCTTAAATTGTGTAAGACAACTCACAGAAATAAACTTAAAACTGAAACTGTAGTGGCCTTGATGACTACTAGAGAAGGTGTTGGCCGTAGCAATAGTTGTGTTCAGTTTGAACCAACAAAAAAGATGCTACAAACCGACATTTGGAAGTAAAGGTATGCCTATTTGAAACAATATTTGTGTTACATTTGGCCTAACTTAATTTTGCATTAGCGTATTTACATCTTCAGTATTTATATTTCGTTGTAAATTAAATAAATTATTCATTATGTATGTCTAACTTAAAATTTTCTGTAAATGTTTATAATGTTTTAGTTTGCAAATTTTTTAATGTACCTAGTACCTAATCCTTTAATAACTACTTCAACTTTTAATTTCAATTTGTATTCAAATTTTTTATAATGCACTTTTATAATCTTTGAGTTGCATTGAGATGATTAAACACAAGTAAAAAATATTGATAATTTGTTAAATTGTCAAATTAAAATAGTTAATGTTTAGCAACACAAACTGCCTCTTTAAAAAATATTTTTATATATTTTGCAGTTAGCCTATCATAAATCCTTAGGCCTACCTGATATTTATTCTCCTTTTTCAGAACAAAATCATTGATGATGGGATATTGTAAATAGTGTATATAACATGTAAATAACTTAAAAATACCAAATTCAATTGTTGTATAACAAGTACAAATTGGCCAAAAGTTTGATGTCAACAGATCTTAGCATTTGTTCCTGTATGGTATACTTTTAATTTTCTTTGCTAGCTTTACAAGCCTAACCCTACTAGTGGCAGTATTAGGCAAAGCATTTGATTATTGGAACAATTTTGTTTACAACTATTAAGGAAAAAAAATTAAATAAAACTTATTTAGCAAATGTATTTCATTTTCAAATAAATTTATTTCCAAATATTTGACCCCTCCACATCTTTAAAAATGTTTGAAGTTTTATTTATGATGTAACGAATGTAATAGTAGACTACTAAAAAAATCCTTTTGATCTTGGAGTATGGCTTCCAACGATTTTTAAGATAGCTGCCACTAGAAGAGTTAATGCATGCACTAGTAGTTATATTAAGTTCAAATGTTATGTTTTCCCTGCTATAGATATTAGCAAGAGTTGTAAGCTGTGTATTTTAGTTCGATAGATTAAAGCATTTTATTGCGGGTAGCTTGCGGGTAATTGTGGGTAATTTCAATGTAAGCTGTGTAATCTCTGCATTTGAGATTGGCAACACTGCTTCCTGCTAATAATGTTAGTTGAGTTGGAACAGACCAGCAGTAAAGATGTGAAATTTCTTAACCTCATAACGACTGCGGTGCCATTTATGGCACACACCCGCAAATATTTTTTATTCTCACTGTTTTAACTTCATTGAGTTGTTTTAGACCACTGGCCCATTTCTGGCACTCACCTCTACTGAATGGACACCAGTGGAGTGATCTAGTGATAACAATTTGAACTACTCAGTCACAAGTGTCTGCTAACCTCAACAAAAGTGTACTACAGAAATATCATATCATTCCAAGCTGTTTCAACCCTGTTTCAAGGTAAGTCTGTACCCTCATAAAATCATACCATATTTATATGCTTATAAACTATAACCTGTCACGTTTACAATGTGTGTACTTCAATTACACAGCTGTTTATGGACAAATTTAGGTTTGTGCCACATATGGGGCTCTAGGCTATAAGCATGATATTGGCCATGTAGCCTTTGTGCCTAATATGGAACCTTGGGCTGTTAATCAACTTTGTTACTTTTGTATGATAAATCTAATGAACATCGAAATATATTATATTTTGAAATATAATATAAACTATAATTACTCTAATGTCATATAACCTTCATTGATAGGCTACAATGAATCTCAATTATTTTTATTACCTAATAATAAACTTATGATATTTACGTAAATATGTTTTGATTTAGATGAAAAGGATGCAGCGAGTGAATTGCCAATCAGTCTTCATACCCCCTGATGACAGCGAAGACAGCTTGGCAGATGATACGGATGAAGATCCGGATTACACACCAGAAAAGAGCCAAAAGCAAAATCGCCATGTCATTTCCATTCAAGGTAAAAATTCCTTTTCGTTGTTTCAGTTTATGTGAAACCCAACACAATATCATTGTATCCCCTTCATATAAAGAACACAAATAATATACTGTTGTTTGAAATGTACTTAGACATTTATGTAGTTTTCTTTACAGGCGAATCTTCCAACTAATCAAAATGAAATGAACTTAAGAATGTTATTTTGTTCACAGGCGGCTCTTCTGACTCATCGGATCAAGAGGACACTGAATCTGAACAGGAAGTGTCAACAGAAAGAAGTAAGAAGATGCGTAAAGAAATCCCAGTATGGTTTGATGTACCTAGAGATCAAAGTGAAACACTATTTCCAGAGTGGAATAAAGTACCTTCTGAAGATAATGAGTTAGGTTGTCCAGTGGACTATTTTAAGTATTTTTTTGATACATCTATAATTGAGAGCATTGCAAATCAAATCAACTTGTTCAGCGTCCAAAAAAATGTAAATAAGCCACTCAACACAAATGCTACTGAAATTGATCAATTTATAGGAGTATGTGCTTATATGAGTATTTTTAATTTGCCACGAAGTAGGATGTATTGGAGTTTCAAGACTTGAATTGATAAAATTGCTGATGTAATGCCCAGAAGTCGATGGGAAGAAATAAAAACAACCTTACATTTCAATGACAATACTAGACAGCCTAGTTTAGATGACCCTGATCGTGACCGTTTAATTAAAATCAGACCTTTGGTAGATGCTTTGCAAGAAAAGTACAAACATATCCCGTTTGAAAATCAAATGCTTTGTGTGGATGAACAAACTGTACCATTTAAAGGTTCATCTTCTTTAAAACAATACAACCCTCAAAAACCGCACAAGTGGGGTTATAAGATATTTGTATTGAGTGATCAGAAGGGCCTTATCCATAACTTCATAATATATTCTGGTCAAATCAAGCCAGTTGATGATTTTCCAGACATTGGACAAAGTTCAAATATAGTATTGCAGCTAATCCAACACGTACCAATGAATGTAAACCATATACTATATTTTGATAATTGGTATTCTTCTCCAATGTTGTTTGTGACATTGGCAAATATGGGTATTACAGCTCTTGGCACTGTACGAATAAATCGTTTTCCAGGTCTAGAATTTTCTTCAGACAACGATATGAAGGAGAAAGGTAGGGGCTCTGTAGAGGAAAAGGTGTCAGAAATTGATGGCGTACCTATTAGAACCATCAAATGGTACGATAACAAAGGTGTAGTAATAGCAACAACCTTTGATAGCTGCGAACCACAGAGCACCATTGAACGTTTCGATAGAAAAATGAAAACCCATTTAGAAGTTAAGTGCCCACGAGCTATCACCACTTACAATAAGTTCATGGGTGGTGTAGACCTTATTGATGGTTTAATAAGTTACTACAGAACTAAAATTAAATATAAAAAGTATTACTTACGATTCTTCTTTCATTTCATTGACATGGCCATTGTGTCAGCTTGGCTACTCTACAGAAGAGACTGTGAAAAAGAAGGAATACGTAGGCAAAATATTATGGATTTATTAGAATTCAAAATAGAAGTGGCCGAATCGTTATCTAAACAAGGGAAAGACTTAACGAAGAGAGGGCAGCCTTCTACTTCTGCATCATTTATTGATCATGAACAGGACAACAAAGTACACAGGGGACCAGCCAAGCCAATCCCTACACCAATAGTACGCCGTGACAGTGTTGGACACTGGCCGACATACACAGATGAAAGGCAACATTGTAGGCACCCTTTTTGCAAAGACAAGTCTTATATCAAGTGTGCTAAATGCAATGTTCATGTATGTATTAAGAAAGTTAAGAACTGTTTTGTTGATTTTCATAAATAAACACTTCCAAACAAAAAAATAAAGTTCCATTACAAATTAATCTTTGTTTCATTTTAATCCCAAAGTGCCAAAAATGGAACAAACCAAATATGTACAAATTATCCGTAGTGGACCACTGTGCCATATATGGCACCAAGCCATATTTCTTAATCCAACTTATTTAATTTTTTTTACCTGCATATATATGTTTATTTGATTGTTAATAATATATTTTTCAGTAAATAACATTTTTATTTGAATCATTTCTTGTATCAGGCATTAAGAGGTTAATGTGTATTTTTCAAGTGTTTTTTATTATTTTGATAATAGACTATTTTCAGTTATTTTATATGTTTTGTAGAGTTTTCCTAATTAAGTGTCTTTTAAAATTAGAGGTTTACATTTTTCTAGCTAGTTGGTTAAAAAAATAGCAAGTGATTTTTTTAGTTTGTATTGTTGTATTGTATTAGTTGTAGTTTAGTTGTAGTGATTAGTACCATTGTACGTGTATGGGTGGGCGGGTGGGTTAGTACCATTAAAATAGTATTAGTATTTAATGGTACTAACCCATTAAATAGTATAGGTTGAATACCACTACGGCATTTACCACTTATATTTCCATCAGTTGCATCTTCCCACACCTGTTTGAAAGCAATTCAAAATAGTCTACTTTTTACGAGAAGTGCAGGCAAGAAGAAAGTGCAGGCAAAGAAGAAGAAGAGGACACCATTTTTATGGATCTTGACGAAGGATTAAATCAATAAAATGCCTCTTTAACTTCAATAGGAGAGTCGCCTGTGGTAAAAAAGAAATGTGACAGTTCAAAGAAATATTGCAAAGAAAAAGTAGAAAAACAGTCAACGTTTTATTCTGAAAAGAAATCTACTTTAAGTAAAGATGAAGTGATTGTGCAATGTGACTTTTCAGAAAATTACTCATTTGTGATTCAGGACGAAGCTCAAAGTTTCCATTGGAATAACTCAATGGCTACAGTCCACCCATGTGTAGTTTATTACAAGGAAACAAACAAAAACAGTGACAACGAAGATGTTTTGACCTACAAAAGTTTTGTATTTATCTCGGATTGTTTGACCCATAATACAGTACTTGTTCATGTCTTTCAAAAGAAACTAATAGAGTTTATCAAGCAAGACTTCATGCCGAATTTAAGGAAGATTTACTACTTTAGTGATGGCTCAGCCGCCCAATATAAGAACCGAAAGAACTTTACTAACTTGTGTCACCATACTGAGGACTTTGATGGGATAGAAGCAGAATGGCATTTTTATGCAACTTCGCATGGGAAGGGAGCGTGTGAGGGGATTGGAGGCACAGTAAAACGACTGGCAGCCAAAGCTAGCCTTCAGAGCCCTATAAATAACCAGATTTTGACTCCCATCCAGTTGTATCAGTGGGGGAAAGATAATATTTCATCTGTAATGTTTATTTATGTTACAAATGATGAATTCATGCAAGAAGAGAAAATCATGGCAAAAATATTTGAGGAAGCTGTTACTGTCACTGAGACTCAGAGCTATCACGCTTTCATCCCAGTCAGTAACACAAAAAGATTTGAGGAAGCTGTTGTTACTGTCACTGGGACTCAGAGCTATCACGCTTTCATCCCAGTCAGTAACACAAAAATATTTGAGGAAGCTGTTGTTACTGTCACTGGGACTCAGAGCTATCACGCTTTCATCCCAGTCAGTAACACAAAAATCAAAACAAAAATTATATCTGACACTGAAAAGTCAGATCTTCACAGCATTCAAGTTGCTCCAGATGCTGATGATGTACCATTTGAAGTGATAAATGGATTTGTTGCTTGTGCATATGACAGAAAATGGTGGATAGCTTGTGTTTTGTCAAAAACCACTCTGAAAAAGAAGTTGTTCTATAATTTCTCCATCCTCATGGACCATCCCCTTCTTTTGCGTACGCCAGAAGATCAGATGTCTTAACAGTGCCACAAAACTTTATTATATGCAGTATTAATCCAACCACGCCAAATGGTAGGACATACAGATTATCTGCCGATGAGATGTCCAGAGCTTCCCAAATTTTATCAAAGAAGAAGCAAGCATTATATTCATAAAATAATTACATCCTTGTTTGAAGACAGTGGCTTGTGATTATATCTATTTACTAAATGATCATGTTTTTAATTGTAAATAAACTGAACACTGAAATAGGACCATCTTAAATATAAAATATTATTGTAAATATTTTATAAATAAATAATATTAAATTGGTTATTTTCAAGTGATAAAATGAAAGGACATTACTGTATTCAAAGAACATAACAATTAATTTCATGATAATAAAGATGTAAGAATATTAATGACTTATTTATGAATCATTTGTTACAAAATACAATGGTAGGCCTATATACTGATCACTAAAATTTATTCAGTACTGTTATTACTTTATTATTATTATAGTTTATTTTACTGCACTATAATAAAGATCTTTCTTTATAAATGTATTTTTACAATAATTTTACTTTGCTCAAACCTATTACATTAACTATGTTACATCATGTATCTATAGTCAATAGAAACTTACTCGCATACTATACGTGTATAGTGGTTGAACTACTGTTGTATTTTTTTTTTTTTTAATATGATCCCATAGGAGTACCATAATGAAATTTGGCATATGCACTCTTGTAAGAACTACTAAAAACATATTTTTTTGCCCCACAGGCAAAGTACTGGATTTTGAATCTCTGACTAAATATTGCAATATCTGTGTGAGCAAACCTTACATCTCAGACCCTGTAAAAATGAACCAACTGTGACGGCCCGTTAATTTATTGAATAAATAAATGAAAATACCACCTTTGTGGGCCGTCTAAATAAAATAAAATAAATTACACCCTCTATTTGTTTTTGTGTTTTAATGTAACATCAAATTCAATAATAATAATTAAATTATGCCTCCCTTTAGTTTTTGTTACACCATTTTAAATTAATATGAGTGAATATTGGGTTCAGTGGGAAAAGCAAAAGCATTGATTTATCTGTACCAGACCAGTATGGAATGTGGTGGCGTGATGTCACGTGATTTCCAATAGCAGCCCACGACTCGAAAACTGAGAGATATTGTAATGTTCCAGTAACCCTAACATGCCAATGTTAGTTACTTGGTGAATCGTTCAGGGCTGGAGTGCAGCACCATACGGCCTAGAAAGTCATACGATTAAACGTTCTTTCGCGTGATTGGTTGACAATATTTCTAATACTGGCTTGGGGATGAAGCCAGCCGTCTCGGTCTGTCTGTCTGGAACCGTGATCGTGAGTACATGTAGTAAGTAGCGCGGTTTCCCTTTGATTCCCGGGCTTGCCATGTCTGTTCAATTTATGTAAATTCGTGTATTAGTTTTCAGTAATCATGTTTAATTTGTAGCCGTAACTAAATTCTAAATTCATTTAGAGACAGCACAGACAATGGCAAGCGCCGTTAATTATTAATTGAAATTAGATTTGTTGGAATTTAAATTGTTGTATCTTAGAATAACAACGTTGTTAACAAACTACAAATTATAATAATTTTATATTGTTTATTTTAAAAGATTTCATACTAACTGTGAACTTGTAAATTAACTTGTGTCAAGGTTCTAGCTTCACTAAAACTTATCAATTTTTATTAATAAAACACTCATATTACTTATAATTGTGTTGCTGTTTTCAATAAAAAAAAAGCTCCCAACCAATCCATCTATTAGGCCAACCAGCACCACGTTTTAGGTAATATTGTGTATAATTCATTAAATTCAGTATACGGAATACACTCCGGTAAAGTCCGCGAACCCAGTCAGTGTGGTGAACCATCAGTTTTTGTGAGTTATTTCTCCAGCTGGTGTGTAAGTACCCTCATCAAGGTGTCAGGTGTCACACAACATAAGCAAAGTAACAATAGTTTTGCAAACTATGAAGGCACCAGCGGAGGCGTAGGAGGTAATAGGCGTAAAGGCGATATGCAGGAGATCAGAAAATAATTTAGGCCTAAGATATGTTGAATACCTAGGTGATGGTGACTCAAGGGGTTTGCATCAGTACTAGAAGATGAACCCTATGGTAATAATGTAACCAAACTTGAATGTGTTGGTCATGTACAAAAACGCCTAGGTACTAGATTGAAACGACTAAAAAGAGATATGAGAGGCCAAAAATTAAGTGATAAGAAACCTCTTGGTGGAAAAGGTAGACTGATGATGAAATAGATCAGCTACAGCGTTATTATGGGCAAGCAATAAGAAAGAACTTTACAAGTGTAGAAGACATGAAAAATGCAGTTTGGGCCACGTATTATCATAAATTTCCAGCGATGACAAACCACAGCACCACTTATGTCCGTCTGGAAATGATACATAGTTTAAGTATAATTTGAATAAAGAAAACAATACAGAATATAAACATAAAAACACTCTACCTGAGGTGGTGTTGGAAGTAATAAAACATGTATATAAGGACTTATCGAATACTAACTTACTGAAACGCTGTTTGCATGGAAAGACACAGAATCCTAATGAAAGCCTAGTGTTATCTGGCAAAGGCTACCTAAAACTACATTTGTAGGGTTAAATAATCTCCATCTTGGAGTAACTGATGCAGTACTTAGTTTTAATGAAGGCTCTATTGCCAAAGGTGATGTTCTTGAGCGGATGGGAATAGCACCAGGAAAATTTACGATTGAAGGACTTACTAAAATTTATCGAAGTAGAATAATAACAGCCAACAGCGAAGTAAAAGAAGGAAACAAGAAAAGGAGAGAGAGGAGAAGACTATTAAAAAGAAGAAGAGAATATATTGACTGTGAAGATTACATGCCTGGGGGATTTTAATGCAAAGTGTGTGAACTCTGACTTTAAACAAGTTTTCCCGGAAGTACAGTTTTTTAGTGTTTAGGTACATTTTTTTTCAAAAACTATAAGGAGTACAGACTTACAATTTCACACACGTTGTTCACCTAATAGTGAGTACATTCATGTAGTATTTATAATGTATCTTTAATTTTATGCCTAATACAACATATTTTATATTAAAAAAAATAGTTTTTTTTGCAAAAATATAAAATGTTTTTACTATTAGGATACTTGCTTTAAAAATACTATATTGCATGATTCTACTTAGGAACATCTATATAACAGCTGTACAAAGTTTGATAACTGTAACTCGCATATCTTCTGAGATAATTGTACCTAAGTGTTAACATGTTTCCCCATTTGAATAACATGGGGACCTCTGCCGGTCAAGGCTTAGAGTATTCCTTAGAAGTTTGTTTTTTGAGCTAATGGTGTTATATATGTGTTGTGAATTTATATCAAAATTACTGACAAAAATATTTTTATAAATAAATCTGACGATCTTGGAGAAATACTTGATGAATTTATTTCTGATAGTGATTCTAACATGATAGCGATTTGGATTCTAACATTGGAGAACAATTTGAAGAATTAAGACGAAGTGAATTAGATAGACTGAATATTAATATAGATAATAGTTAAATTGATCAGGGTCCTGATAATGATCATCTAAATGAACCAAATTACGAAATTGAAGAAGAAGACCTTACTGACAGTGAGGAAAATATAAATGAACCTGATTTTGCAAATGACGATGGAAGTGACAAGGAAGACGAAATAGATGATGCTGGTTGGAGGGAATGGACTGATAATGATGTGGGGTTTGACAAGCATAGATTTGATCTCAAAAGCGGCTTTAAACCACCTCAAGGACAAATGCCTCAAACAGAACTTGATTTTTTGCAACTATTTATGACAGATGAATTAATTACTGAAATCGTAATTGAAACGAACAGGTATGCTAGAGAAAAAATTCAAAAAATACCCCACTGCATAAAAAATCAACCTGTTGGACCTGGACTGATGTAACTAATACTGAAATGAAGGCCTTTTTTGGTTTATTAATTAACATGGGGCTAAATCCGAAACCAGAATTGGATGATTACTTTTCCCCAGACATTGTCGACTACCAGCCTTTTTTTAAAAACACGTTTACTGAAGAAAGATTCAAACAAATATTTTGGAACCTATACGTTAGTCCACCTAACAGTAGTGGTCCCTATCCCCTATCCCCCTAAGAGGAATCCTATCACGCTCTGGGAAAGTGCGAAAAGTCGTACAATATTTAGATCAACAGTACATTCCACAACACAAGATCAGCGTGGATGAGAGTACCATTGCATTTAAAGGACGCATCCATTTTAAAGTATACAACAAAGATAAACCAATAAAATGGGGGATAAAGGTGTTTGTTATCTCAGAAGCAAGCACCGGCTATATTTGTGGCCTACAACCCTATTTCGGAAAGGTAACTACGGAATCCCTGATTAGGCCAGATTTGCTTGTAACAAGCAGAATAGTTCTGCACTTGGTGAACAAACTGAAAGAAGATTACGGTAGTGTACAAGGATTCCATGTATTCACTGATAGATTCTACACAAGTATGGAACTGGCAGCTGAACTACATAACTTGAAAGTGCACTTAATGGGAACAATTATGTGTAATCGAAAAGGGTTACCCATAAAAATAAGATCAGCCAGAAAAACAAAAAAGTAAACTAAAAAAGGGAACCATTAATGCATACAGAAAGGAAGACAAATATTCCATCGTGCACTGGAAAGATACAAATGATGTAACTGTTCTTAGCACTCTATACGATGCTTCTAAACAAACAGTAAGACGTGTGAAGAAAGGGGGAGCCAGTGTCAATGTAATCAAACCAAAGTCTGTTTGTAAATATATCGAATCAATAGGTGGTGTTGATCTGACAGACCATTATACCTAACAGACCATTATATCTCAGGTTACGCACTCATCCGCAAATCACTTAAATGGTGGCGAAAGGTTTTTTTGGTTGTTTGAAACAGCAATTGTAAATGCTTACATTTTGTTTACAATCAATAAACCAGAAAATGCCAAAACAAGACAGAGTTTTCAGAAAAAACCTGGTAAAGCAATTAGTGTAAGAATTGTAAGAATTGTAATTGTAAGTGGGGAATACAAAAAACAATAACAAACAAAGCAGGCCTCCCAGCAAGAGACCGTTTAAATGGCAAACTACATTTATTGATGCCTCTTGAGGGCAAAAGATTAAAGGACTGTATTGTTTGCAGTGGCCGAGGTGACAATTCGGTAAGGAAACGTACAAAATTAATATGCGATACTTGTGAGAATAAGCCAGGACTTTGTGTTGGACTTTGTTTTAAAAAGTATCACACTGAAAAAAATTATAAATTAGTTTTTAACAATAAAAAAGCAACTAAAAAATGTGTACTTTGGATTAAACAATGTTGACACATTTTTACTGTTTTTTATTTATATTAGTATTTTTGTTATATTTCCAATTCATTTAAACAACTAAATAAGTGTATATTTTATGTTAATAAAATAATTAAACCAAAGCTATTTAAATTAATGTTTGGCCTTTTAACACGTTGACTGCTATGGGACCGGTTCCGGCCCCTAGTTTGAATTGCGCGCCAGGCTCGCGGGCCGGAGACGGTCCTATGCGGGAGCGGCCGCCATTCGCCCGGACCGTATTCGGTCCCTTTGTCCTTTGCAGACAAACAAGGTCAGAGTCCTCTCAGCTAAGGGTGTGGGTGTTTTGTTTAGTTTGAGTTGGTTCCCCAGCGTGTATGGTAACCTTTTTTTTGCTCTCCGTTCTGAGTTACTATGTTTTATTGTTTTGCTGTGACTTAATTTGTATACCTAAGTTGTTTTTAAAGTTATTGTTTATGTAAATACCCATATATATAATTTTAGTGTTTTATTAGTGTTAATATCCTATATTATAATGGCTGACATGAGTGAGAGTCAAGATGAGTATTCCAGTGATGGTGCTGGAATCGACACAGATGAAATTTTGGACAGTGACATTGAGCTTGATAACCCCCCTACATGGTCGAACCACACCCAAGGTTTAAGAAACATTCCTTTTTTAGGACAGAACAAGCTGCTAGTCGACATCCCATGTCATGATAGGCCAATTGATTGGTTTTTACTACTTCTTGACGATGTAATTTTAGATATGATTTGTCGGCAAACTAATAAGTATGCCATTGAACTTTTTTGTAAACCCAATACTAGTGAACAGTCACGTATCACTCGTTGGAAAGACTTAGATGTTCCCGAATTGAAAACTTTTATTGGTTTATTGTTGCACACAGGAACCATAACACTAAATAGACTCCAAGATTATTGGAAGGTCCATTGGCTATTTAATTTGTCATGTTTTAGGGCCCATATGAGCCGAGATAGATTTCTCCTAATAATGAGATGTATTTATTTTTCAAAAGTATATCCCGAATGTCACCCACCATCAAATGATCACCTTGAAAAAGTATCAGAGTTGGTTGATTATTTTAGTAATAAGATGTATCTCACATACTATCCTTCTAAACAACTAGTTATCGATGAGTCAATGATATTGTGGAGAGGTCGCATGTCGTTCAGGCAGTATTTACCTGCAAAGCACCATAAGTATGGTGTAAAGGTATATTCATTGAATGAACCTGAAGGTTTAACAGTTAGAATTAGGATATATTCTGGGGCTAATGATGCAGTTCTTAGTGGAAAAGGCCACGCAAACAAAGTGGTCATGACTCTTTTGGAACCAGCAGGTTTGTTGAACAAGGGTCATGCTATTTATATGGACAATTTCTATAATAGTGTGTCCCTTGAAGCTAAACTACTAGCAAATGATACGTATTGCACTGGGACTCTTCGGGACAATAGAAAATGTAATCCTAATGTCGTCATCTCAGCTCCAATCCCAAGAGGTGCTACAATTGCTCAGTACGCTGAGGGAATGATGGTAGGCAAATGGAAGGACAAGAAAAAATTCCTTTGCATTTCAACTGAATTCGAGAATAAAAAGAGAAAGAGAGAGGTCACAGCCATTAACAAATATAATGTAGAAAAGACCAAACCACTCCCTATTGTTCAATATAACGCACACATGAAAGGGGTGGATCGAGCAGACCAGTTATTGTCTTATTATCCATGCGAAAGAAAGACAATTTGCTGGTATAAACAGATTTTTGTGCGCATTATACAACTAATACTAATCAACTCACAATATCTTTACAATATGCATAATATCACCCAAGGAAAAGCTAAGATGCCTCTGTATGATTTTTGTCTGGCTGTGTTGGAACACTTGCTGCTAGCGCCAACAGAACCAGGTCCAAGTTCGCAGCGCACACCCCCCGCTAGACCACGAGTTCTTCCTACTGAACACCGTCTTATAAAAAATGAAGAACGTGACAAAAAGGGAGGAAGGATAAGGAAGAAATGCTACAAACCAGGAAACACAAAGAGATCTATCTTTTATTGCCGTGATTGTCCTGACAAACCTGGACTTTGCCCCGTGGATTGCCTTCAGCAATATCACGCTAACATACAAAATTAAAGAAAATGAAAAACTTTTGGGAGGAGGGAGGGGTTGTAAATATGTAAATAATTAGTTTTGGACGTAAATTAATTACGCACATCGTTTTATAATCAATATAGACAATGTGGCCGGGAGTGCAGTGCGCCGGTACCGGATACGGTCCCTGAAAAAAAAAATACTCCAAGAGGTGTTTTGACTTGTGGAAGATCATCCAATACACATTTCTGGAATGTCTGCATAGAAATGTAAGTGAAAATGCATATTTTTAATTTTAGCATTTTGTGGTGGTATTATCATATTAGCATAGCACACAATGCGCAGAGTGCAAATTTCGAGCCGCACTCAACGTGTTAATTATTTAACTCTATTCCTGGCAAGCGATTACTAGTAATCGATAAAAGACGCATTCAGGTTGGCAAGCGATTACTAGTAATCGATAAAACACGCTTCCGCAGTTTCCGTTATTGTACGAGTTCTATTCCACTTAGATCGATCGTTGAGGCATCATGGAAAACTAGAAATCCTACCAAATAGTATGATACCAAATATGGGTATGTGGAACGGAACAGCGGACCGGAACCGATTTATTATTTTCGTTGTTTACATAACCTTACGCTGGGATGTTGCTATTGTAAAGAGTAACAGACAATTTTTGTTATGCCTTGAAATGTGATATTTATGTGGTTTAGGCGTTATTATTTATTGTTATAATACAAATTGAACTAGTTTATAACTGTTGTGAGTATTATTTAGTGTTAGTTTTATATTGCTTATTTATAATAACAACTGTGAGTGTTGTGTTTGTAAATTTGTGAGACAATCTGTTTTCTAAGTGCATAATAAACATTTAGTTGTACGTAGATACAGTATTTACTATATAATATAGTAATACTGCAATTATATTACACTTATTGTTTCATTTAGGCTACAGACTTGTGTAATTATTAGGCCTAAAAATGTCTAATCTGAAAGATAAGTCAAGTGATTTGAGGGAAATTATTTTCGAATCTCAGGATGATGATGACAGTTCCATTGAAGACAATACAGACATAGAATCACTCTTCGATTTCTCATCAGGTAGTGAAAATAATTACTTGCCTGATGATGATTTTGATTCTGACGACTCCTGAGCGGAAGACAGAAGAAGACAGATGCGGTTTGACCCACTAACATCTACTAGCCGAGTTGACCCACTGCCATCTACTAGCCGAGTTGACCCACTGCCATCTACTAGCCGAGTTGGGACTACAATTAGGCCTACCGACCAGAATAATACATCAGGCCAACCAGCACATCAACTGTCTACTGGAGACGAGGACGACGATGCGCAGCCAGCAGGTCCTCAACAACCTAGTAACTGGATCCGAGTGTATGAGGAAGCTTCATATGATTTTGAATCCAATCCAGGCCCTAGGGATTGCCCTATCACTCACAAACCAATAGAATATTTTCTATTGTTTTGTAGTGAGAGGCAGCTTACGAGCATAGTCAAAGAAACAAATGCTTATGCCCACGTGAAACTTCAGACTTTGGCCAGGTCTGGTAGACTAAAGGGAAAGTCTAGGTTTCACGAGTGGCATGATACAAATTTGATTGAAATCAAAAAGTTCATGGCCATACTCAACATGGGCCTTACCAGACGACAGGATATGGCTGAATACTGGTCGACCAACCGGTTTGAGCATATTAGTTGGTTTGGTGAGACCATGAGTTTGCGAAGGTTTCAGATGTTGCTCACTATGCTTCATCTTTCATCCAGAAAGACGATACCCAAAGGTCAGCCTGGTTATGACCCTTGGGTAAAGATTCGACCTTTTCTGGATGGAGTGAATCTTGCTTTCACACAGCATTATGTGCCACATCAGAACCTCAGCCTCGACGAGAGTATGGTGGGCATGAAAAATAGGTGCGCCTTTATCCAATACATGCCCAACAAACGGCATGCAAGGTTTGGAGTCAACAAATTCGAACTGGTTGACTCTAAAACATTGTATGTCGTTCGAGTTGAGATGTACTCTGGAAAAGACTATTTGGCAGAGGGAGGTCAAACGTTCACTCAGAAGGTAGTCATGAATCTGTTGCTTACTTTAGGAAAGGCCCGGTTCTTCTTGTAGGTTATAAACAGAAACCTACAAGAAAGCCAGTCTACCTGATTTCGACTGCGTACCATGCAAAGGACCAGCTCATCCGCAGCCGTGGTAGTGGTCTGGAAGCCATCAAACCCTTTCTAATAGATAAATACAATCTCTGGATGGGAGGGGTTGATTGTAAGGACAAATCCCTGTACCATTGGTCTTGTAGTAGGCAAACCAAAAAATATTGGAAAAAGCTTTTTTTCAACCTAGTGGACATGTGTGTATCAAATGCATACCTGATACACTCATGTCCAAGAGAAAGTTTCTTCTGGCTGTGCTTGAGGGCCTGGTAGCTCCTCCTCCAATCGACCCAGTTCCTGGACCTGGAGGGGATGCTGGCAGAACTCATCACTTGGAACGACTGCCAGGGAGGAACCAGCGAGTGTGTGATAAATGCAAAAAAAAGACTGCCTACTGGTATCCTGGATGCAATGTAGGAGTGCACAGGAATGCTTTCCAGGTTTTGAACACTTTAGACGGGCGTCTTGGAAAAGAGGAAGGAAGCGCCTAAACAGTGACTCCAATAACTAATCTATGTGCCTTAACAAATTTGAAAAATCGTGGTAATCATGTTTACAAATATGTCTGTGTGTATTTATAATTTCATTCACAACATTTCTTGAGTAACTTAGAAACAGATAATAATTTATCTAACACTTTTTATGTATTGTATATGCATTTTTTATTTACCATACTGAAATGTACCAATTCTGCTAAATAAATATATATTAGGCAAACTTAGTTTATTATCATTTTATTCCCTATAACTTTGTGAACATTTTGGTATATAACACTTTAGAATTAACTTGAAAATTATAATTGTTATAGTTTTTTTAGTGAAACTTTGCATGACATCTGATTATAGTCATTTATGACATACATTTGATTATTCACTAACAATATCAATTTTTACGCAGATAATCCAAAACATGTATATATTTTCTGAAACTAGATAACATTTCTAACATTTTGGCTATTTCAGAATTTCAAAACTCCAACTGTAAGTATATTCAAAATTGCATGTCCCCCCCTTTTTTTTACTTTATAATTTTTTTTTTTTGGATTGAAAAATTTTCTTTTTTTTTTGTTATATTTTTTATGTTTTTACAATGCATACCTGCAGATTCTACATGTATTTCTGAACAAGAAAATATATAGATGTTTACATATAACTAAAAAAATATATTTTTTATGAATTTAAAAAAAAACCCTTGCGCGAAGGTCAAAAATGGCTTGGCAGTATAGGAAAAAATAGCCGCCAGGAGTAAGGTTAAAAACCAAGGTGATACACAACTGTACTAAATCAATGAAAATAGCTTCCGACCTGGCAGAGCATGGTGGGAGTTTGCATAGCGAGCAGACGGTGAAGCGGCCATGGCCACCAAAGTGGCCGTTCCGACCGCGTAGGACAATGAGGTAAGTTTATTGATCGAGCCGCTACAGAAACAGCTGTAGGCCAGTTTAGTGGCTTATCCGACCTGAGAGAACAATTCTTAAACTAGGTATACAACCGGAAAGGGTTAAAGAAAAATTGATATGTTCTTAAGGTTGTGTTTTAATTGTTTTATTAATTAAGTAATTTGTTACATTAATCATTACACTTATTTTCAAGTTCTATTTCACCCAAGAAATAGATATTATCAGGAATGCTGCAGAGATGTACTCTCTGTACATTCTAAACTAAATTAACGGAAAACCATGAGAGCAGATGAAATGTATTGTTTTCTTGCAACCACTTTACTGATGTCACTGTGCGAAAAAAATAACATACAGCAGTATTAGTTGACTGATCGATATGAAAAAAAAAAAGAAAATGTGATAATTGTAAAATGATGTGACAAAACACCAGTAACCATTTTGTCTAGAGTGCATAGTCACAAAATTATTTCAATTGATACTAGGTCATATAAAAATAAACTATATGACCCAGGTGCATTGTAAACTATAACAAAAACATGGGCGCAGTAAACAAATGACATGATGACGTCTTATAATGAATGATTGCACACGAAAAACCATTAAGTGGTATTGCAAACTATTCTTTCCTTCATTAGATATTATTGTCTTGCATGCTTTCTACATATTCAAATAAAAGGCACAATTGTCTAATTTTAACACAAAAGAACAATAATTATCAGATTTTAGACTGCAGCTTATACAGCAACTACTTAATAAACACTCAGCAGCCAATGGCCATTTAACTGTGACACGCCCGGTTGCCTGGTAGGCAGGGCGCTACGCTTATCAGAATGGCTTTTCATACAACCACTACCAATGAGAGAGGAGCACAAAAATAAAAACAAAGAAAATGTTTTGCACCACTAGGCCAGATTTAATTTCTTTGTTAATACTTATTTCGATAGATTTTAACTAATACTAAATTATATAAAAAGCAAATTATAACTATTAAAGAAGTTAAGAATAGACTAGATAAAGCAAAGCTCATAAACATTATCTGTAATGAATCCTGTAAACAATGACAGAGAAGTCTTTGAGACCTTTATTGATGATAATATTGTTCAAACTACTGTCATAAAACTCACAAATGTCCTAAATGCACTTTCTAGTAACTATCCTGACATATGCTTTGACCACATTTCTCAGAATATTTGTAAGTTACTTGTAGAACTGGATTCATCTAAGCAGGAAATTGATTCTTTATGTGTTAAGCTGGATCTTGGAAAAAGTAATAGACGCAAAGAGAGGGAAAATTCTTTTCTCATTCAAGACTTGGCTGAGAATGAGATTAGATAGCTTGTTTCTAAATTAGGGAGTCTCAACAAAGCTTTAAAAGAATGTGAAGCTCAAATACAGAATATTTTGGCTGAGAAAGATTTGTTGCAACAACAATTTAAAAAATTACAATGTAATAATAAATCATTATCTATTAAGATAGTTGAGCTAAACCTAAATTTAGATGTAGTAAAAAAGAAAATTACATTCTCAGTAATAAAATTCATACACGGATTACATAAAAAAATAATTAAAAATTCATACAAGTGGGTAGATGACCAGTTAATAAATACATATTTTGAGGACATGTCTAAGAATATAGAGGAAGGTAATAGTATTTTCTTTGGACCTTCTGTCACCCATCTCCTTAAACTAGGACCTAAGGAAATTGTAAATGATAAATTAACTACAGTAAGTCATCCTTCTCTAGCCATAAATATGTATTTTGTTCTCTCAATAATAGTAATGATTTGAGTAATTTTGTGTCAGGCACACACTAGTCTCTTGTATTTTGTAGATATATCTAGAAACAAAGCATTTCATTTTGATTCATTGATAGGTAACAACAAAACTAGTGCACTAAGGTAGGTTTAAAAACATGGAAATATGTAGTTTTACAGAGGTAAGATGCTTTCAACAAAAGAACAACTTCGAATGTGGCTTTAATGTAATTCTAAATGCAATGTTTGTATCAAGATACTATTGTGCTAAAAATATTGCTCTTTCATTAGACGAATGGTATTATCAATCTAGTTCTTCTGCGTGTGTAAATGTTTTGCCAGCCTCAGCTCCTGTTCAACAGATCAGTGTCCCCCTTCAATGTATTGAACCCAAAAGCAAAGAGTTAGTTTTAAACCCCACTATTATAAAAAAAACACCGTTAAAATCTACTGTTAGTCCCATCAAGTTTACTAAAGTAGATGAGTCAAACTGGAAAATTGTAAAATACAGTTCAGGACACAAAAAATACCCTTTCACCACCAGCCCAACCAAATTTCTTAGATAAAAACACTTTTAATTTTCTTAGTAATAACAGAAGTGACATGAATAAAAACATTCAATCTGAATACAGTCATACTTCAGAATTATTAACTAAGTGTAGTGGTAAATGTAAGTGTACGCAAAACAACCAAAATGGAAAAAGTGCTTAGTAAGGATTTAAAATCAACTAAAAATGTGGAAACTACAGAACCCATATGTCTTACACCCCCTAAGGTTACCCCTAAACTTTCATAAAAAAACACAAATGTGTTTGTTAGTAATATAAATAGTAAGAGAAAAATCAGAATGATAGCTGATACAGGGCGTGATCTTGTACATATGTTAGATAGAAAGTATAGTGATAAGGGTAGTTTTATGGTAAACTCTAAACAAAATGCAATGCTCACACGTGTCATTGAGGGCTTTGAGACAACGGTTGCTGACATGAATGCAAATGATTGTTCGATTGTATTTGGTAGGACTAACGATACTGTAAATGGTCACTGTGAACACAATATAATTGGTTCTTTGAAAAAGGTTTTGGAAGAGACTAAACATACTCAAGTTATTATAATTGGCCTGCCGCTAAGATTTGATAAACTAGACTTAGGATCATAAAATCAATAAATTTTGAAATCAGAGCACTTGTGATTAAGGATGGTCAAAGTCAGTTTTTATCGTTGGACATGCTTTACAATCGAAGGTATTACTCGTCGCGTCTTGGGCTTCACTTTAATGTTGCGGGAAAAAGAGACTTGTTCCTTATTTAGGTAATAGGCTATTCACTACATTGAATCAAGTTGTGGGTCAATCTAATATTTCTGTTATCATGAGAGGTCGTTCTCAAATTCAACGGACTTCAAGAAAAAATGCTCAATATCATACTCCTGCCTTAAAGTGTAACCCCTTGTCACTTGTGAAAATAGTGAGGATCATTTTTTAGGACATCCAAGGACTCCCGAAAAAATTCTATAATATCTAATAGAGCCCTTTCACTGTGCCCCTCCTCAAAAACATCTATCCGCTTGTTACACCAGAATGTTAGAGGCTTGAATTCAAGCCTTAGTGATTTTGAGATCCTAATTCTTACGGAATCTCCCCATATAGATAAAATAAGAACTTTAATAGATAAGATAAGAACAATTCAGAATTTTTTTCTTCGAATAATTCTTAAAAAATCTAAACAAACAAGCTCTTTCCCTTTATTTCAGGAACTAAACATTTTACCTGTTCAACATCTCTTCATATTTAAAAATCCTGAGATTGTTTTTTACTAGGAGCGGAAACAGAGAAAGTATTATGCCGCATAACCGTATTTACGGTACAAGAAGCTTCGTTAATAAATCTTTTTAACTACCCAAAGTCAATAGAACTATTTTCCGTCATTCCATTCAATATTTGGGTCCTACATTTTTCAACCAACTTCCGCTTCAAATAAAAAATTCAAACAATCTAAAATATTTTTCTAAAAGGACAATCACTTGCTTTATGGTCAAAAGGATGTAAGGAGATACCATCTCACCAACGTGAGAGTAGTAGTTTTAAGCATGTTTAATAGCTGTTTTGTCCACAGACGTTACAGCGGGCATACAACATGTATTGTACATAATGCTAGGCTCTAGTTTAAAATAAAAAAGTAATTTATTTTGTTTGTAATTGGCCAAACTACTTGTAAAATGGCCAATTTTTTCTCAATTGTTCAAATTATTGTATGTATGTTTGGAATTATTGGAAATAAACTCATTTATTCATTCATATAGTTTTTGTTTCTGAACACTTCTTAAGAAAAAATGAGATTGATTTAGTTTCCTTGAACCTACCTCTCTGGTTTCATTATATTGCCGTGCTTTTACTGAAAAAGGAGGTGTGTGTTTGTTTATGAAAAAAAATATTAAAATTCGTACATTTAGATGTTAGTAAGTATTGTAAAGAAGGAATCTGTGAGCTTGCAGCCATAAGAAGACATTTCACCACCTCTCACCATTATGTGTGTTTATAGACCCCCTTCTAGTCACATAAGTGATTTCGATGAGTTCCACGATTTGATTTATGATTGTCTGACTAATATATTACATCAAAATTCACTGTCTATTATCATGGGAGATTTTCATGTAAATTTGGCTGAAATGACCTTGTCCAGTAACAAACTGCTAAGTCATATGAATTCTTTTGGTTTGCGCAATACTGTGAATGTTTATACTAGGGAGTTTCAAGGAGCAAAATCCATTTTAGACCATTTGTACACGGACGTGATCTCTTCTCTTATCTATAAATCTGTTGTTGTAATCTCTATTTCGGACCATCATACTCAAATTGTGGATATATTGCCAATTCTGTTACTAAAATGGTGAGATTAAGTTACTTTCAATCGTACTTTTAGCTTTGATAATACTTTAGTATTTCATAGTCTACTTTCGAAGGAAACATGGGTTGATGTAATTGCATAGCCGTAACTACCATTGGGGCAACCGGGGCAGAGCCCCGGAGCCTCCGGCTATGGGGGGCCCTGCAGGGGCCCCCATTTGGTTGGTAATGCATAGATTTTAACGATGAAAATAAAAATATGTATTTTAAAAGCCGATCCCAACGAAATATTTTCGAATGATACAATTAAAAAAAATCTTACAGGGGCACCCTAGACCTCAACATAAACTTTTAGTTTTTCAATGGGGAGATTAGTCTTTTCGACTAAAATACAATTGCACACACTGCAGTTGCTTAGAGTCTCGGCTGTCGCGCCGAACTGAGTGACCTTGTGCACTCGAAGTGGGTGGGGAGAATCCTCCATTTTGCTTTTTTGTTGTTTCGGTTAGTCACTTGTCAGTATTCAGTCGACCACAGTGTGCGCTACATAGCATTGATGTTCATTGTTCTCTCATCCCTATTGAATTCAGTGTCTATAGTCTGTGATCGTTGCAGTTGTACACACCTTTATCTAGTCTTTATCGTATCTTTATCGTGTCTAATGCTTGTGGGAGTGTGTTTTATTGTCGTTCAATTATGTTTGGCCGTAAACTGTAATATAGCTGTGAAAGTTAAACATGAAATGGATCTATCGAAGTGGAAGTCAGAAAGTCAGAAACGCAAAGAGAAAAAGAAGAAAGAGCTGGAATCGGCTCAATGTTCTAGGGGTTTGAATGCTTGGCTGGAATCTGCAACTACTCAGTCTCAATGTAATAGCGAGGGAGCTAATCCAGGTAAGAACAATGATATTTAATCTGGCCTAAGACAATTAGGCTAAACATTCATAATAATTTAGAATAAGCACACATCATATTTATATAATATACAGGGTGTTTACTTTACGAACTCTCCGGAAATATGTTGGGGATTTGTTAATTGGCTCAAAAGAAACATAAAACTAAATATAAGATGGGGTCTAACTCTTTTCGTTCGGCGTCTGTCTGTCTGTATGTGATTTTTTACTTTAAAATTCACAACCCAGGAGTGGTTTATTTAAGAACATTTAAATTTCGCATGACACTTAACATAATTATTATCTAACTTGAACAAAAATATCAAAAAGTTATTTTGAGTATTTTCAAAATGGCGGCTATTTAAAAACTTTAATGTTAAATTTCACAATAAAGTTCCAATGACCCTAAAATTCATAAATACGTAAAAATTTTCCATCAAAAGACAAAAATTTTGATTGTAATTGTACAAAAAATAACTGAGATAGTGTAATTTAATTACTTTCAGTCATCTAATAAGGGTGGTATTATGGCCTTTTTGTGGTGTCCCAGAGCAGATAAATTACATTATCTCAGTTATTTATTGTACAATCTCAAAAAATTAGGTATCAACATTTTTGTCTTTTGATGGAAAATATTTTACATATTTATGAATATCAAAATATACCTGGGTATCACCAAGGCATGGACGGAGTATAATGTATAGATTTAATTTGTTAGAGTCACTTACAAATTGTTGAGAGTGTATCGCGCCTAAAGTTATTTTGTAATGCGTACAAAATAACTTTAGGTGCAATACACTCGACCATTTGTAAGTGACTCTAACAAATTAAATTTATACATTAATTACCTAGTATCTAATATATTTAACCCAGGAGAACTCGCATAGCGGGGAAAGGACTGCGGGCTAGCTTAAGTTGGAACAACTGAAGGGTGGAGAGAAAAAGAGCCAAGGTCATCCTCCTTTTTGTCTCATAACCCCTCCCCTTCCACCACCAGTCGTCAGCTTCCGTCAGTCTGTTCTGCTCGCTGTGATAATAATTGTTTTGTTCCGGTGCGGTGGTTTTCCTCACATGCGAGTTCTCGCGTTTGCGTGAGTGCGGTTGTTTCCCTCATGTGCGAGTTCTGGCATTAGTGTATTTGAGGTATCTGGATACTGTTAACTTTTATTTTGTTGTATAGTCTAGTGTAAATAATTTGATTTGTAATGGATAAGAATGAAGAAACTCGTATTTTAGGATTATTAGATAGTGTAGAGAAGGATCCTGATATAATTGTGTCACTTCAATTGGAAAGAGACATAGTGAGACATACTGTTTCCTGATGAAACTAGGAATAATGATTTTGAAGGTGAAAAGGCTGACGATGATGAAGACATTGTACAGTTCAGCGACCACGACTCCGAGACTAGCCAATCCAGCGGAGTCTGATGAAGTAATTGCAGGTCAGAGTCAAAATATTATTGCATCCTCAGTTCCTAGGTCTGAGTTATGTTACCTCGGCAAAGATAACACTACAAAGTGGGGTTATTTTCCCAAACCAAATGCAAACAGAGGACGTCAATGGAGAAGAAATATAGTAACTCATTTACCAGGACCACTGCGCCAAGCAAAACATGTAACTAATCCAATCGAATCTTGGCACCTTTTTTTCCCTTTAAATGACCTTCAGAAGATTGTAGACTACACAAACATTTGGATCAGAGAAAACCAAGCAAATTTTTCACGTGAAAGAGATGCTAGAGTTGACTATTAGCGAGTTGACTATTGACTAAAAGCTCTAATTGGGCTCCTGTACTTGGCAGGCACACTCAAAGCCCACCATACAAACTTGAAAGATTTATGGGCCACTGATGGGACAGGTGTTGAGAGATTCAGACTTACCATGTCTTTAAGTAGGTGTAAGTTTTTATTACGTGCCCTACGTTTTGACAACATCAATGACCGTGAACAACGGCGGAAAGAAGATCGGTTAGCACCCATTAGAGAAATATTTGAATGTTTTGTAGATAAATGCATAGACAACTACAGTCCAAGTGAATATCTCACAATTGATGAATCTTTAGAAGCATTTCGTGGGAGATGCCAGTTTCGGCAATACATCCCAAACAAACCCGCTAAATATGGGTTAAAGTTGTTTGTGTTAACAGATGCTCGCACTTTCTATGCCTACAATATGGAGCTGTATCCAGGCAAACAACCAAACGGACGCTATGAGGTTGACAACAGTGCGAAAGAAATAGTTCTGAGATTGATCAAGCCAGTGTCAGGAAGTGGACGTAACGTCACAACAGATAACTGGTTCACATCCATTCCTCTTTCTGAAGAACTGTTGAGAAACCACAACCTAACCTTGGTGGGAACGATTAAAAAAAATAAAAAAGAAATTCCCCCTTTATTTTTGGAGACAAAGTCAAGACCCATCAATAGCACCATTTTTGGATTTCAAGAGAATGCAACATTAATGTCCTATGTCCCAAAAAAGAACAAAGTAGTGTTGTTAGTGTCAACTATGCACAACACTGCTACAATTGATTCCGCATCAGGAGAAGCCTGTAAACCAGAAGTGTTAACTTTTTATAATTTAACCAAAGGCGGAGTCGATGTACATGATGAAATGAAAGGCACCTACTCTGAGTCCCGTACAAGCAACCGATGGAGCCTAACAATATTCTACTCCCTTCTCAACACAGCGGGAATAAATTCCTATGTTATATATACTACCAAGCCAGGGAACGAAGATGTAAATCGCCGTACATTTCTGAAAAGTTTGTCACTAGATTTGTGCAAAGACTATCTTGAAGAGAGATTAACCGTAAGAAGCCTCCGTCAAGACGTCAGGTTCAGACTGAGACAACTCCTGGGAAAAGAAGAGGACGCGAAAAGGAAACGAGCAGCTGAAGATGAAGGTCGTTGCGGGTTCTGTGATCGAAAGAAAAACCGGAAATCCAAAACATCATGTGCTCAATGTCACATTTTTATTTGCCGAGAGCACACTTCCTTCACTTGTGTAAAATGTGTAGGCACAGCAGATGCTACAAGTGAAAGAGATGACGATATGAATGAGTGAGTAGATACAGTTTTATGTGCGTACTACTGTAAGACTTTTTATTATGTCATTTTTACTGTTTGAATTTTTTACTAATAATGAATTTTTTGTAAATGTTGTGCGTACTACTGTAAAACTTTTTATTATGTCATTTTTACTGTTTGAATTTTTTACTAATAATGATTTCTTTTGTAAATTTTGTGCGTACTACTGTATGACTTTTTATTATGTCATTTTTACTGTTTGAATTTTTTAATAATAATGAATTGTTTGTAAATTTTGTGCGTACTACTGTAAGACGTTTTATTATGTAATTTTTACTGTTTGAATTTTTTACTAATAATGATTTTTTTGTAAATGTGCGTACTACTGTAAGATGTTTTATTATGTTATTTTTACTGTTTGAATTTTTTACTAATAATGAATTTTTTTTAATAAATAAGTTAATGTTATTTTCTATAAGCTCATTTATTTATATCACCAAAAAAAGTTCAGTAAATGTTAGTAAATAGCATATATAGAGTCAAATATTTACTAATAGTAAATAAATATAGTTGTAATAAACATAACAGGACATATTTAATTCATTTTAAATGCATTTGGTCACGTTTTCATCAGTGCGGTGGAAAACACTGTGTGCGAGCTCTCACGTTCGAAATTTAGTGCTAGTTCTCCCGGGTTAATGTTGATTTTTATTTTCAGAAATACAAGTTCAGCTACAAGACCCACAATGCCTCCAGAATGAATTAGCGGAATCTGAAAACCTTGAAGTAGAAATTTGTCATAACATTGAAGAAAATGATCAAAATCTACTTGATCTGCAAACAGAATCAATTACTAAAGAGTCTGGTCGTAGTAAAGATGCCATTCCGGTTTTAGAACCAACCTCTACAGATAAAGAAGTAAGCTTGTGCGATTTTTTCCCAAGAACTGTGCATGAAAGTGATCTGAAGCGAAAACTTATTCAGGAAGGTCCTTTTCAGCATGATGGACCTTTTCCAAGAGATAGAGATCAACAGGGTAGGTGTTTCTCAAACCACTTTTACACCTTAACCACTAAGGGTGGAATGAAGCTAAGAAGAAATTGGTTGTGCTACTCTAAAATAAATGATAGTGTTTACTGTCTTCCTTGCTGGTTATTTTCTGAACATAAAGAAATGCACGTGGGGTTTTCAGAAAGTGGAGTGAGGGACTGGAAGCACCTTTCTGAACGCATAGCCAGCCATGAAGGCTCAAGACAACACACTCAATCGTGCATGGTGCATGACGAATGGCTTAAAAACCGGACCGTTGAAGATAGAATAGATAAACAATATGAGGACAAAAGAAGATTTTTGCGCAAAGTAATTGAACGAATTCTGAATGTCACTCTCGCCCTTGCGACATGCAACTTAGCTTTTCGAGGATCCAGTGAAAAGTTTGAAAGCTCTAACAAAGGAAATTTTCTATCCATCATTGAACTTCTTTCAAAGTATGACTCTACTTTACAAAAGCTTGCTATGCGATCCGAAGGTTCTATAAAATATTTAAGCCCGAAGGTGCAAAATGAACTTATAGATTTGTTGGCCTCTCATGTTCGAAAGGAAATAATAACTGAAATACAAAGTGCATCGTTTTTCTCTGTAATTTTTGACACCACACAAGACGTATCCAAAGTTGACCAGCTAAGCGAAGTTTATCGATATGTGAAGATTCAAGACGATGCGACTAGAAAGCCAAACCAGCTAACAATATGTGAAGTGTTCTGTTCTTTTATGGCAGTCAAGGATCAGTCAGCAGCAGGTCTGACAGATGAAATACTCAAGGCCGTGGAGAAACAAAAGGTTTGGATCTAAGTAAATGCCGTGGCCAAGGGTACGATGGAGCCTCCGTTATGAGTGGAGTCTATAGTGGCGTGCAAAGTCGGATAAAAGATAAAGCGTCTCATGCTTTTTTTGTTCTTTGCGCGGCACATAATTTGAATCTTGTGTAGAAAGATGCTGTAGACGAAACTAGAGACATCTGTCAGTTCTATGAAACTGTTCAAAGTGTTTATTGTTTTTTTGGCAACAGTATCGTTCATTGGGAGGCATTGTCTTCATACCAATATGAAAAATGTTCCTCGAAATCGAAAGTGACTCTAAAATCTCTCAATCCAACACGCTGGGCTGGAAGATTTGATGCAGTCAATGCATTGAAACACAGATTTTGCGATATTTTGAAGTGCCTTTCAAGTCTAGTTCTGACAAGTAACAAAAGAAATGAAAGAGACGAAGCAGCACAACTGAAAAAGAAACTAGAATCATTCAAATTTGTTTTGTTACTAGTTGTGCAAAATAAAATCCTTGAAGTCCTCAAAATAGTCTCGAAAATACTGCAATCAAAAACTGTGGACCTTTTAACAGCTTACAGTTTGCTTGAAGAGGGCCTCTTAAAACTAACTGAAATGAGAGGACAATTAGAAACCTTCTTTGAAGAGGCTTCAAATATGTGTCAACGTTGGGGAATACCAGTAGGGTTCGCTCCAAAAAGAATGCAGAAGACGATTTCGATGAACTGTGCGAAGATGAAAGACTTCAAGATCCCAAGTCATGCTTTAGAGTAATCGTGTTTTACCCAATGATCGACACAATATGCGGTTAGCTAGACTCCCGCTTTCAAGGAATGAAATCAGTGTTAGATACATACCGAATTGTTCAACCTGATTTTATTTTGAATGCAAACGAACAAGACCTTCAAAACGAAGCAATCAACTTCGTAAAATGTTTTCCAGATGATATTTCTCCATCTTTTCCCTCTCAAATCTTATCAGTGAGGACTACGTTTAAAAGAAAACTCAAGAAGATCACCAGTGTTAAAGAAATGTCAGACATGTTAATCATAGATAACAACATGTTGTCTTCAACCTTCCCTGATGTTTGTACAGCTTGTATAATGTATCTGACTGTCCCTGTAACTGTGGCCAAGGCTGAGAGGTCATTTTCAAAATTAAAATTAATCAAGAATTATCTTAGGAATTCAATGGGAGAAGACCGACTTAGGATCTTAGCTCTACCTTCTATTGAAAATGAACATGCCAAGAGGATCAACCTAGACAACGTTATCGATGAGTTTGCCGCGATGAAAGTAAGAAGGAAGGAGTTTTAATCGGGAAACTGTAGTAACCCTAAAATGTCAATGGATATTGTAATTTTATTGTAAACATATTAAGTTGGATGCAACCATGATTTCTATCTGTTAAAATAAAATAAGCTACTTCTTCGATTTTTGCGTCTGATTATTCCTCATTTTGAACTTTAATAATTTAAGAACACTTCTAAACATTCTGAATAAATCTTCAAAATGTAATAAGTGAAGTGGTATAGAGTGTATGTTAAGCTACGTTCTTACTTTGTGTGTCAAGAGATTTAAAACTAATAAAATTGAAACGGTAAAATAAAATTACTATTTATAATATAAATCTTTTGATAATAACATCATATTTGTAAAAAGACAAATTACCTTTAACATTGTTCGGCTACACTGTAGATTTGTAATCGCCTTATACTGCCGATAAGCAATATAACGTGGTCGGTTTAGTCGGCACTGGTGGCGCAGTGCTGTAACCCAGCTACATGGGGACAAAGTGTTTGGGAGATTGTAGGCGATAGGTTGCATGCTCGGTCCTCTTAATACCGACATGGCGTCCGCTTGGTGGTTGCTATCGGCGTGGACACTACTAGAAAAGTCTGGGGTGTCCATGTTGGGTGGTAATCATTGTGCGGATGTTGTGTGGGGGAGATAACTGAGTATCAGGCTTGTCAATTAGCTGAAAATCAGACCAGCACTACGTGGTTCGGATTCCACGTAAAGCTGTAGGTCCCTTAGTTGCCCTGGCTGTTGGGCTATTAATAAATTGCCCTTTCTGAGGAACAGTTGAACTCAGTTAGTAACCAAACTACACTCATCCACACTCATCCTACACTCATAAAAAACCATTCATATTCGCCTTAAAATACGCACAACGTTGTGTCGGCGTCTCATTTGTAAGAATAATATAATTAACATTATAGTATATTTTTTTATGAAAACAGTAAAGGTTTTATATTGATGGTACTTGCAAAATGATTTTGCTTAACCCCTTGCAGTGGTTTGACGTTATATTGACGCGCCGTCCAATGACCTCTGTATGTGGTTTGACGTTAATATAACGCGCACGGTTATCCCGACAAGTGTTGCTACCTAGCGACTCAATAACGAACTCTTACGAATTGGGAACTCCTGCAGTACGTTTATGACATTACAATGATCGTATTCCTAACGTTGGATTGTGGAACAATATTGATTTTTACTGTAAGGAGACGATATTCAACAGGTCATTCACAGCTGTCTGCAGTAATGGCAGCCGGTGTAAACAAAGTGTGTTGTTGTTTATCGTAACGTGTTGTTTAGCTAGTTTATTATTTTATTATAAGTGGATTGAATAAATAAATGTTTTTATCGTGTGTTGTGTGTTATTAGTGTAGTTTTAGTGACTAAAATGACATCTCGGGATAGTGAGATTGATCTTTTCTTATAGCTGGATGGACAATTCTTCCCTTTCTGAAGTGATAGTGACAATGTTGATTTTGCACAACTTCAATCTACACCAAACGTCATTTCAGAAGATAGTGATGATGATGATGATGAAGTCCTTCTCATCGATCCTGGTGAGTCCAATGAAAATCATATGGACATAGACCTAGACAACAATGTAAATGTAAGCACCGATAATGTGTCACACTTTACATCTAGGCCTAGTCATATAAACTTGCAATTTGAGTTTGGGCAAGGGGATGGTCATCAAAGTAGAATAACTTCTAATAATAGTAGGCCTAATGCCAGAAACAAACAAAATAGGCCTAGGCGTAGACAAACCAAAGAAAATGAGTCTGAAATGGTTTGGGACAGTATGGATAATTATGGTGTACATTATGTGGGTAAAAGAGAAAACTATTGGAAATCCTGGTCCCAAGATACCTAATGTAAATATTGTAAATATTTTTGAGTATTTTTTTGATTACCAGTTTGTTACAAAAATAGCTGATTACACCAATTTGTATGCCTCAGAACAGAGGGCCAAGCGAGATTTTATAATTGGAAAGATCTAGGGAGTGGTCCTGGACACCTGTTACAGTTGAGGAACTCTATGTTTATTTTGCTATTATTATGCTGATGGGTATTGTGAAAAAACCATCTCAGAGGTCTTATTACTCAAAAAATCCACTTCTAGAGACTCCTATTTTCCCAATCTCAATGCCCCTAGAAAGACTTGAACTTATATCAAAATATCTTCATTTTTGTAGCACTGAAGAATTTAATGTACACAATGGCCCTAAAAAATTATTTAAAATTCAAGTTGTTATTGATCATCTAAACAATAAATTCAAAACTGCATATGAGATGGGGCAAAACGTGTCAATTGACGAATCTTTGGCACTTTGGAAGGGGCGGCTATCTTTCAAGCAATATCTACCACTGAAAGCCTCAAAATTTGGGATTAAATCCTTTGAGCTATGTGAATCTAGTACAGGCTATACATGGTCATTTATAGTATATACTTGTAAAGATGATGTTTTTACTTCACATTTAATTCCACAAAACACACTAAAATCTTCTGCTATAGTCCTTACACTGCTAGAACCAATTCTTGAAAGAGGCCATACAGTTTGGATGGACAATTGGTACAATTCACCATCACTATCACAATTACTAAAATCTAAAAAGACAGACACTTGTGGAACACTGAAAATAAATAGGAAAAATGTACCAGAGGAAGTAAAAAAGGCTAAATTAGACCAAGGACAAATAATTGCAAACCACTCAGATCAGGTAATGGTCATGAAATGGAAAGATAAGCGTGTCGTGACACTTATATCTACCCTACATTCACATGATATGGCAATAAAAAAAAAATAAAGCAGGTGTTGATGAGTGTAAACCAGCACTAGTGTTTGATTATAATAAGGAAATGGGTGGTGTAGATAAGAGAGACCAACTGTTACATAGTTATTTACTTGAAAGGAAGAAAGGTCATAAATGGTATATTAAATTATTTAAGAGAATGTTAAATATTTCAGTACTAAATCCATTTGTAATTTTCAAATATCAGAGACCAAATGAAGAACAATTATCTGTTAGATTGGAACTAATAAAAGGTCTTCTTGAGAAATATGGAGGTGCAGTAGCTAGGCCAGTGCATGGACGCCCCTCAATTGAGCCGCGGTCGTCACGATTGACTGAAAGACATTTTTTAGAACGAATCCCACCAACAGAAAAAAAAGAGCGACCTCAGAAAAGGTGTTGTGTTTGTTCAAGAAGAAATGTGAGGAAAGACTCATACTATTGGTGCCCAGATTGCAAGGCAGGTCTCTGTTTGGAACCTTGCTTCAAGGACTACCATACAAAAATCAACTTTTAACAGGTAAAAAAAAATGTTATATATGTTTTAGCCTGTTTAAAATATTACAATACTACAAACCATTTAAATATGTGTAATTTAGTACCAAAATTATTATGATGTGATAATAATAAGCGAAAATATAAAGGTTTTTCCAAACGTATGCATTTTTTCACCAGTTTGATAAAAAAGTACCGCGTACAGGGTTGAGGCGCACACATAAATTACCGCGTCAAAGGGTTAAAAAAGGTGATTTCAAATTTTTTTGTATTAGTCAACTAAAATAGCAATATGTAGGTACAAGAAACTTCAGTCATGGAATGCATTAAAATGCGTTTTCAAAGAGTTAAATATAAAAAATATTCCAGTTGAGGACCCCCCCTTCCGCTGGGGGGTAAACCCAGTAGGGGGCCCCCAGATCACGTTTGCCCCGGGGCCCCCAACATCGTAGTTACGGCCCTGTGTAATAGACTCAGATTCTATTGATGGCAAGCTTAATTCTTTTATATCCATATGTTCATACTTCTTAGATTTGGCATTTCTAATGCGGAAAACAAAATTGAAAAACAGGCAGCCATTTTCTAAATTACCCCTGAGTCCTACACTTCAACAGATGAGACAAGATCTGTTGGAACTCTACTTACTAAAGACCTTAGTTCTTCAGATCCTAGCAGGAAGATGTACTTGGATCTGAAGAAGGTGACTTAATCGATGATCCAATTGAGAAAGCTAATGTCTTCAACGAATTTTTCATTGGCATTAGGAATCAATTAAGAGCACAACCTAATATGCCTGTAACGACAACGAATGTGAGAAGTTCAAATTGGGCTTTCTTTTTTCTCTTTCCAATAGATACAGAGGAGGTATGCAAGAATGTAAGTCTGCAGGTTCAGATGGAGTATCCTCAAGACTGTATAGATTTACTTGCTTCCATTAGTTCATTTAATAAACTTTTCTTTCAAATCAAGTAAATTTCCATCCATTTTAAAATTAGCAATAATAAAACCTCTATACAAGAAATGCAACCCCCAGCTTTGTGAGAACTACAGGCAGATTATGATAGTACAGTATGATAGTAGGAAATGATATAACCTTAAAAGACCACACTGGAGTCCGCTATTTATTTTTTAAATTGTTATTTTATGAAGTAACTCACATTATTTTATTGTGTTCATAAAAACAGTGAATCATATAGAGTACAAAAATGTTTCAAAGATTGTTTTTTGTAAAATTGTAAAATTGACAGAGGTTAGGTTTGCCTCAGTATAACAACAGGCCTATGGAAGTGCTCAGATTTATTTGGTATTGGTAATGTATTGTTTATTTATTTGGTGATAAAAAGGCTTTTTTTGTGATTGTAAGTACTATTGTTGAAAATGAATTAATAGACTGATTTTAAAAGAAATAATGAACATAAATTTTAATGCTCAAATATTATTCTAATCATAACCTAAAACTTATATTAAAATAGAAATACATAAAATTAAACCTATTGTTGGTGGACATTTTTGAAGAATTTTTATTAAATGTGATACAAAACTTGTAGGAGACAAAAGTGTGAAGATAAGTAAGGTGATAAGGATAAAGTTTTAAATCGTAACTGCCACTGATAAGAACAAGTCTGGTAAGGCACACTCAGAGACAGAGAAAACAAGCAAGCAGACTAAGCTTTGAAGCAGTGAAGTGCCTTGAAGATATAACGCATATTGTTGAACCTCTACACCTAGAGACTAAAGAGTGTATCTTCCTTCCAGTGAATGACTAAGATGGCATGGTACTTTACGTGAGCGGCTCCCACTGGAGCCTGCTGCTGTATATTAGGGCTCACAATCAATTTTATCACTTTGATTCAATAGGGACTCTTAACTTAGAATCAGCCAAAAAAGTTGTTCGTAGTCTGGCAAGGTATGTTGAGCCACAATCAGAGAACATCCCTCTGACCCAGCAAAAAACTCCACAGCAGAAGAACACAGTTGATTGTGCGATCTATATGATAATGATCACAGAAATTCTGGCATCTAGAGTATTAAGATCTGACCAAATGCTACATGCAAAAGATTGTTTGCTAACATTGCCAACCTTTAGTGACCTCGACATCTGGACCAAACGTGCTCAGTTGGCTTCTTTACTGTATAACTCAGATATATCTCGCAGCAAACTTGACCAAGTTATATATATGCTGATTGAATGTTCAGATAAAGATTCCTTTTCAGTTAAAATACATGATGATCACATAGACTCAGAAAAAGTTATACAAACAATAGAATCTTTACAGGACAACACTAATTTTGTCATTGAAAAAAAACGTTGAGCAAGAAGAGACTCAGAACATGGGCAATAAGGCAAAGAGGACCAAGAACGACAAAGTGAGACCTTGCTTTAAGCTTACACTGTCCTGCGACAGCCATGGTCGTGATCTCTCTTTGTATCTGGAGCAAATAAATAGTAGCAAATATGACATTTTCAACCACAGTCAACCAGGCGCACCACTAGAAGAAGTTATGACCTACATAATAAAGAATATAGATACTTCTAAATATACAAAAAAAGACTATATTGCACTTATAGGAGGGACAAATAATATTTGCAGCAATTCTCTGGCACAAAATCCATACTTCTATTGTGACTTGACATCATTTCTATTGGAGAACATTAAAGCATTCGAGCACACAAATTTCATCTTAGCAACGTTGCCATATAGATATGACTTGATTGAAAGACATAAAGTGAATGAAATCATAAGGGAAGTTAATTTCATAATTAGAAGAATCACCTACAACACAAACCATGTTCACCTTCTCGACCTACACCTACTGCAGAGGTGGCAACACATAAGACATGGCATGCATATAAACAAACGTGGAAAGAAATTGGTAGCCAAAGACATTTTCAATGTCATATATGGGGATAAAAACATCAGTGAAGGCCTGCGTCAGACTGACAAGTCAGCCACAGCATCAAGACCCACTCCACCAGCCGCAGCCCCAGCCCCAGCTCATGAGGAGCCTTCTTCACCTCAAATATTGACTTTGGAAACCTCTTCCATGGACAGCAGTGCACAACAGAGCACCGGCACCACACCTCATGTCACGACTCATCCTCACAGCAAAGACACTCAGATAATAGTAGATAATACTTTAGATAATAGTACAATATCTCCGATAAGTTCAGTAATATCTAGTCCCTTCCTAGGCTGGGGTACACCAGAAGTAAAAAACAACAATCATCAATCCATCTCATACTTACACCACACACAGGACACTTGCATCATAAACATACAGACAAACAAAAGCACTCCGGTACATCCTTGCCCAAACAGTTCTAATGGTTTTTTTATCAATTTAAGTACATTGCCTTTGCTTCTACATTTTAATATCTAGGGAATAAAGAACAAGTTTGATGAACTAAACATGTTTTTAAATATCAATAAAAATTTTAGAATTATTTGTTTGAATGAGCATAGTTTAAATAACGACCAAAAAAGTCTTCTAAATATTGTAAAAGATTATAAATTGGCTGATGGATTTTTTAGGAATGAATCACATGGGGGATCATGTGTTTTGATTCAGTCAAGTTTAAAAGCTATATGCAGGCAAGACTTATCAGCTTTTAATGAAGAAGTCATTTTTTAAGGCTCATACATTGAGATAAAATCATTGATCTGTATAGTCATATCTATATACAGAATACCAGGATAAAAAAACACAAAATTATTCTTACAAAAATTTAAATCTCTAATGCTAAAGTTGAAAACTGAAAACAAAACAAAAAAAAATCATTATTGCATGTGATTTTAATATTGATATTATAAAACATGATTATCATTCCCATAATTTTCAAACTATTGTTACACAATTTGGTTTTACTCTTACAAACTGTGATCCCACAAGAGTTACATCCACCTCGGCAAGTTGTATAGATAATAAATTGGTAAGTGCTAACCATGGAGATAGCACTATACTGAACACGGACTTGTCTTTGTCAGATCATAATGCCTTGTTTATCTCGCTTCCACAAAGTTGTAGTTTGGGCAAAGGAAAGTTTAGGGCTAGAATCTATGATGAGGTAAAGAGAGTTTTATAAATCAATTAAGTTTACAATTGCAAGACTTTAGGTATGTAAGTTCTGTTGATGTAAATTATGACAAATTTCTTAATACGTTTATATCATGTATGAACGATGTGTTTCCAGTAAGAACTCTTAAAACTAAGGAAGGTAAAAAATTAAACTGGATAACTGAAGGGATCAAAATATCTGCTACAAAAAAAAGAGAATTACATAAAGTAGCTAAGACAAGTAGCAATACAAATTTTCTTACATATGTAAGAAATTATAAACGTATTTTTAAAAATGTAGTAAATAAGGCAAAGAAAATGGCAAATGACAAATTTATATGCAGTTCTAAACATAAATCCAGGGCCACTTGGGCAGTATAAAAAAGGAGATTGGTATTGTCCCTAAGCTTTCAGACAAAATAGTATTAGATGTAGATGGGGATAAAATAAGTAAACCAGAAAACCTAGCAGAAATCTTTAATACACACTACATAAATATTGCTTATACATTACAAATGCCCAAAGCAGAGTGCATACAAAATCACCAAGAAAATGATAATGCCCCAATATTAACTCTAATACCGGTACGCTGCGGAATTTCCGCAGTTTGTCTTATATTAAAACCAGTAGACTGCGGAAATTCCGCAGTTTGACAGCATGCGACATAATCACTTGTCACAAAATAAACGTTAGCTGTATCGATATGATTCTTTCACCATTGTAATCATCGAAAGATACCGAATCCGATGGTATACATCGATTATTGTTTCAATGTCTTTGCATCGATGTTACAAAGTGATGAAAAAGAAGAAACTTTGAAAGAAGCATCTGGGACCGGTCGCCATTACTCCAAAGTAGACGCTGTCAGTCATTTGTTGTGTTGTGTTTGTTTATGTGAAAGTAATTATTATTTCTTTATTTTGTTAGTGTTGTTAATGTATTAATAATGTCTTTTGTGCGATTTAGTGTTATTGTGCAGTAATAATTGTGTGGTGTAAAATACAGATAGTACAATACAAATTGTGCCATCAATTCTATTTGTATTACATATCAATAATTACTTATATGTGTAGTTATTTATATGTAAGTATTTCAATTATTTCTATTTTAGCTCGTAGCAATGACTGATAAATATATAGAAAAGTCTTCGGACATTAGGGAGCTTGTTTATGAGTCAGATCTGTCCAATAACTCAGACATAGGGAGCATTATTGACTTCCCATCAGGAAGTAGTTAAGAGTTTAGTCCTGATGGGGAATTTGACTCTAAAGATTCAAGGAGACCAAGTAGGCCTAAGAAAAAGAAAATCAGGATAGGCCTACCCACAACTTCTGTTAGGTGTTCCTGGCCCTTCTGGCTTATCTAGCGCATGCCCTCCTACCAATGTAACTGCTGTGTCAGATTCTGAGACAAGTAGTGAAGATGAGACTGATGTTGTGTCACCTTTGACTAACTTACAGACTCAGTCAGCTGATCCAGTTTCTTTGTGGGTTCGGGTTTATGACAATGAACCCGAAAATGATGTAAGTTCGAAGTTTATTGTCAGAAATCCGGGTCCAAGAGACTGCCCAGCTGACCACAAACCAATCAATTATTTTAATTTGTTTTTTACCCAGGGTTTACTAAATTTGATTTTTCGAGAGACTAATGCTTATGCAGAGAAGCTTATTGAGGAAAAAAGAAAGGCAAACAGACTGTCCCCTTTTTCTCGGTTTGCATCCTGGATAAACACTATGATCTCTGAACTTAAAACTTTCTTCGCTATCATGATCTTGATGGGGGTTTGTAGGAGGAAGTCCATTGAAGATTACTGGTCATCTGACCCGTTATTGTTCTATCCTGCTATAAGTCAACATATGACACTGAAAAGGTTTGAGGCTTTGAACAGGATGTTGCATCTAACGTCTAGACCGACAACACGCAAGGGTCAACCTGGGTATGACCCTTGGGTGAAAGTTCGACCTTTTTTGAACGCGGTGAACAACGCTAGTGTGCGACATTATGTTCCTGGCCAAAACCTTAGTATCGATGAGAGCATGATAGGGATGAAAAACCGCTCAGCATTCATTCAATACATGCCTAACAAACGCAACGCAAGATATGGGATCAAGAAATTTGAAGTCATTGATGCCTCTACATTGTTTGTTGTTCAGATAGGCTTGTATAGTGGTAAAGATTATTTGGAAGAGAGACCTGGCCCTTTCACCCAGAAAGTTGTGTTGGATTTACTATCACGTGCAAATTGTCTGAATAAAGGTTATCACATCTTTACAGATAATTTCTACACTAAGGTCCCCCTTGGCAAAGAGTTGTATGACAATAATACGTTTTTGACAGGCACAATCAGTGCTAGGTCTAAAGGCCTGCCAAAATCGTTGACTGGTGCCGAATTCAATGTAATGGACCCTGTTTTTTACAGGAGGAATGAGGTTCTCTTAGTAGGTTTCAAAGAGAAACCTACTAGAAAGCCAGTGTTTCTCATGTCCACTGCATATGAAGCTCGGCAACGGATTGTCCGCAACTCTCGTGGCAGGGAGACACTGAAGCCTGTTGTGATAGATAAATACAATAAACATATGGGAGGGGTAGATTGCAAAGACAAGTCTCTCTACCATGTGTCTTGCACTCGTCAAACAATGAGATATTGGAAAAAGATTTTTTACAACTTGTTTGACACTTGCATTCAGAACTTCTATGTATTGTACTCTGCACAATGCTTAGGGATCGAAAGTGCTATGTCAAGGAAGAAGTACGTAATGGAAGTAGCACGCTCATTGTTTGAGGAAGGCACCACAAGTAGATTAGATAACTTCAATCAAAATTTGGGGGCTGAACACAAACTGACGCTGATTCCGAACAAATCGTCAAAGATCTGTCCAGTATGTCGTAAGAGGGCGACATATTGGTGTCCAGGGTGCAATTGTGGGTCGCACAAAGACTGTTTTCCCAAATTGGTACACACTTTTAGACCTAATAAGAGTGTGAAAAGGAAGTTGCAAGAAGAAGATTCCGACTAAGTAAAATGATCAAAATTTGACAAAATTCAAAAATATTTATATATTTATTTTGACTTCTTTTGTAACCAAAATTTCAAGAATTCTTCCTTATTATATAATTATTGTAAATAAAAAAACAGTTTGAACTAAAAGTGATTATACAGTTTTTGTGTAACTTCAAGAAACCAACAAAAGGATCATCTCAAAAAATTTGTTCAGTCTTCTGCGGCGAATAATCTTGCACCCAATGGACACAAAGGTAAATATTCTCATATAACTATTTATATTATGTTAGAAAATACCATTATGGTAATTATAACCCTTAACGTCCTGGGTCCGGTCTCACAGACCGACAGAGTTTTTTATTTATTTGAATTCAACTCTTTTAAAAGGGGTTGACGCTCGACATGCCATGTAGTTCTCCCTCCCCACCCCCGAAACCAGTTTCTAGCGTCAGTCGCCTGTCAGCCATGCTGGTGTTGACATTTATTGATTTGTTTGTTGTGAGCGGTCTGTGTGACGTACCCAGGACACTACGCGATGGATTCACGTCCCGGCCCTTCATCGCGTGTTTGTTACTTGGACTCGGATTTTGAAGAGACACTTGAAAACTGGCATGAGGACAGTGTAGGAAGTGAAGTTGGTTCAGAAGATAACATATCTGTACATAGTGACCACAGTTCAGAGTCTGAACAAGGTGAAAATGAAGAAGAGGTAGTGCCGCCTCTTGAAACTCCGGTCAATATTGAGGATAGTGAAAATGTGAAAATGAAAAAATCACTTCTCAGACAGTGAAGTGATAAGTGGAAGTGATGAAAACGAAGAGCCAGAAACTCCAAACCGCTGGAAAAAAAGTTATTTTGGGCGGAATAGGTATCGTTGGTCTGCCGATCCAGTCTTGAGGCGTTCACGTGTGCGTCAGCACAATATAATCCGGATTCCGACTGTTCGTCCCCCTGCACAAATAGGTAATAACCCAACTCCTATTAGTATTTGGAAGTTACTTTTTACAGAGGATATCTTGAATATCATACTGAAATGGACCAATCAAAAAATAAACCAAGAAAGACCCAACTATGACGAACATGCTTGGCATGAAACTGATGCATGTAAACTTAGAGCATTTTTTGGTTTACTTTTTTACTCTTCTATTTTCAAGTCAAACAGAGAAGATTATAAATCATTGTTTGCAACCGATGGGTCTGGGCGAGATATATTTAGGTGTGTAATTTCTAAAGCAAGATTTGGAGTTCTACTAAATTGCTTGAGATTTCATGACCCCACAACCAGAGGAGATCGCCGTAAAACTAATGCCTCAGCTCCCATATCTGAGATATTTAGCATATTTATCAAAAACTGCCAGGGTTTATACAAGATTGGGGAGTCTGCCTGTGTTGATGAGATGCTGGTTGCATTTCGTGGGAGATGTAAGTTTAAAATGTACATCCCCAACAAACCTTGTAAATATGGTCTCAAGATTATGTGCCTTACTGATGCTAGGACTGGCTACCTTTTAAATGCTTATGTTTATACGGGCAAAGATTCTGATGGCGAAACCTTAGATGCTGAGGAGATGAAACTGATGAAGCCAACACAGTCTGTGATTAGGCTAGTTAAACCAATAGAACAATCAAACCGCAATATCACAGCCGACAACTGGTTTAGTTCTTTTGAGTTGGTCGAAGTATTGAAAACAAAGGGTTTGACAAATGTGGGTACTTTAAAAAAAAATAAAAAGGAAATTCCCACAGAATTCTTACCAGCTAGGAACAAGGAAGTTGGTTCATCGATGACGCAACTTTAGTTTCTTTCACGCCTAAAAAAGCTAAATCAGTAATCCTCATCTCAACAATGCATCACGAAGCATCAATAGATAAGGATAATGGTAAGCCTGAAATTATAATGTATTATAATCAAACAAAAGGAGGAGTTGATGCACTGGACGAGAAGTGTGCAAAGTATTCAACAGCACGGCGTACTCAACGATGGCCCATGGCGATCTTTTTTCGAATGTTAGATGTAAGTGGCGTGAATTCATTTATTCTACACAACTTGTACAAGGACAGAATTCAAGTAAGCCGCTTCAAGTTTTTGAAAACTCTCGCAGAGGAACTGGTGAAACCACAACTGGAGAGACGTTTGCAAAATGTGCACCTGACATATGAACTTCGAGCTTGCATCCGCCGAGTCCTAGGGGTAGAAGAGCCTAAACCCAACACTGCTGGGAAAAAACTTAACAAAAGAAAGACTTGCTACACATGTGACCCCAAGAAAAAAGAAAAACAGCCTACATTTGCTATTGTTGTAAGAAACCTGTGTGCCTTGAGTGTACAACAAAAATCTGTAATGCCTGTAGATCAATGTTGTAAGTTCAAAATTTGTCTAAAAGAGCTGTCTCAATTTTATTGACAATGTATGTTTTTATAAGTTTCTTTATGTTTTTTGTATTCATAAAGTCATGTAGAACAGAATTATGGAATTAGGTAAACCTTTTGATATTTTATATAATTTTTTGAAATTCTTTTGTAAATGACTCCAATATTTATTACATTTTGGTAATATAAATATTTATTTTTTTTTGTACCAATTATATGTATTAAATAAACATAATTTTATATTATTTATATTGTTATACATTCAATTCACCCATCTGAATAATTAAAAAAATTTAGTGTATTAAAAAAGGTTTTTATTAATTAAAAAAAAAGGAGGTCTGGGAGACCGCACCCAGGACGAAGTGTGACAAAATATTCACCCAGGACGTTAAGGGTTAAGACTAATTATAAGTCTGTAGATGTGATAGTCAATTATTTATGAATTTTTATTTACAATGATTTCCATGGTAACAAAATTTTAGGTTTATGTAGTAGTCACGGATATTATTATACAACTTTTTTATTCATAAACATATCTCTATATATTTTATATTTTCTAAAACTAGACAACATTTGCTACAAATTGGCTATCTTGGAATATAAAATGTATAAGTATTATATAATTTTATAGGCATACCCCCACCCTTTTTTTATTTTTACTAATGCATTTTTGTAAATTTCAAACGTCAGAAAAAAACATACATATTTTATATGCACAATTTGCATGCTAATATGATTGCCTGGTTCATTGTGAGTGCAAGGATATATAATACAACCAGGTTTATTATATTTGCTATTTTTTATGAATTTTATAAAAAATTTGAACGAAATGAGGAAAAACAGCCTGCCAGTTTAGGAAAATATAGCCGCCAGCAGTAGGGTTAAACATATTTGACCCTGTCACTGTTAACGAGGTTCAAAAAACAATTTTAAATTTAAATAACACCAAGTCAAGTGGATGGGGTGAAATACCTGTATCCCTTTTGAAGTTATCAATGAAAATCATAAGTCCCATTTTGACATTTATTTTAAATCAGTCTTTCTCTACAGCCACGTTCCCTCAAAAAATGAAATTAACTGAAATAAAACCTATTCTGAAGAAAGGCTCTGTAACAGATATCTTTAATTATCGACCATTAACACTTTTGAGTAGTGTATCAAAGATTTTTGAGAGGGCAATAAATAATAGAATAGTTATTTTTTTAGAATCTAATCATCTTATATCTGATGCTCAATTTGGATTTAGGAAAAACAGGAGCACAGAATCGGCTTTGGCTTCTTTTGTGGATAAAGTTGCGAAAGCCTTGGATAGTTCAATATCAACAGCTGGGTTGTTTGGTGATCTTTCCAAGGTGTTTGACTGTGTTGGTCCTAAACTATTACTGCAAAAGTTTTACATGACAGGCATTAAGCGCAAAGCATTAAAGCTCCTAGAATCATATTTGTCAAATCGGCTGCAAAGAACAGTTATAACAGAAAATTCAAATGTTTTCAAATCTAGATGGAAAAAAGTATTGTTTGGAGTACCCCAGGGTTCCATTTTGGGACCTATTCTTTTTCTTCTTTACATTAACAATTTGCCACATGATATTCAAAGACATTTTACACTCTTTGTAGATGACATAAATGTAATTATTACAGAAACTTCCCTGCTTGAAATGAACAGGTCAATAAAAAGTACTCTAGAAGAATTGATCCCATAGTTTAATAAAAATGGTCTTTCTTTAAATCAAAATAAAACTAACGTGATGCATTTTAAGCCTAGAAACAATTCAGGTAATGAATTATGTCAGTCTGATTTTAATATGGTTGACACATGTAAATTCTTAGGAGTTTACATTGATAAAAATTTAAACTGGAAAGCGCATATAAATTATTTGGTAAATAAACTAAGTTCTTTTAGATTTGCTTTTAAAACTCTATATAACTCAATTTCGATTGAAACCTGCAAAGTAGTGTACTACGCTTATATACAGTCTATCCTCAAATATGGAATTGTAGTATGGGGATCATCCACAGATTTTAACAAAGCTTTCGTTGCCCAAAAATGCCTAATAAGAATAATATTAGGAGCTGATTACAGGGCAAACTGTCGCACACTTTTTAAAAAGCTTAACATCCTAACTCTGCCTTGCCTGTATATATTTGAAATTTTAAAATCAGTCCACAAGAATCTACTATATTACAAGCAATTAAATACTGAGCACACTTACACTACTCGTAGCAAAAATGTACTCAATTTTCCTGCACATAAATTAACTTTGTTTGAAAAGAGTCCAATTTATATGGGTATAAGACTTTATAATAAATTATCAAATTCATTGAAAGGTCTACCAGATGTAAAATTTTTGCAGAGTGTGAAAGATTTATTATTATTGAAGGCTTATTATTCAGTTAATGAGTTTCTAGATGATGACAACTTAATCTAATCAAATAACCATGTAAGAAGGCATAACTAGATCAGATGTTTATAGAATATATTTTGTTATTTGTTGTTAGTTTGTAAGCTGATGTTACTTATCTATTTAGACTTAGTTGCAAATCTGTGACAATGGTTGTTACATTGTAACATGTTATTTCCAATGTTATGTGCAAATAAAGATTTGACTTGACTACTTTACTTTCTTCATACTCCAAAGTGTTTGAAAAGATTGCAGTGACTAGAATTTTGAACTTCTTCCATATAATAACTGTCTCCTTACAAATCAATTCGGTTTTCAGCAAAAGAAAAGTACTCTCGATGCATTTTTGTTTTATCAGTATGTTGTTACTGGACAAACCACGCTATAGATCTTTTTGTAGATTTAAGTAGGGCTTTCGATCTGGTGAACCATGATCTTCTTTTAGATAAGCTCCATAGCTTTGGTGTCAGGGGTCGAAAACTGGTTCTCCTCCTACCTAACTGACCATTGTCAGAAGGTTGAAATATCATTTGTTGACGATGGTATGTGTCTTCGTAAAACCTACTCTGTAGAACTGTGCACTAGAATGGGAAATGCCGCAGGGATCTGTATTGGGTCCTGTTTTGTTTTTAGTATTTATGAATGATATTAAGGATAGCATCTGTAAAGCTTACCTCTGTTGTGGTATGAGATTAGAGGCTCTGTTGTGTAAAATGATATGGAGATTAGAGGCTTCAGTGAAACAAATTGTCTGTTTCAATGGTTTGCTGAAAACGGCTTTGTTTTCAACACGAATAAGAGCCATCTCATCAAATTCTCAATTACAAGCCGTGATTCTGACACCTTTCAGCTTCATGCATGTGATTCTACTATTAGTTGTACTGACTCAGTAAAGTTCCTAGGATTCACACTTGAAATTTAACAACCAAGTGAATCACATTATTAATTAGCTCAGCTCATGTTTGTTTACACTCCGCAAGCTTTCTCACTATATTGATTCCAAAGTGTTATTAACTCTTTACTATGGTTGTTTTTTCAATTCAATAACCTCCTCTCTCCTTGTTGAACAAATTCAACAAGGAGAGAGGAGATAACCGGTTGCTTACTGCAACTTCACGGGTAGAGGAAGGAGACTTGTAGCCTTGACAAGTTCTCAATCCTTACGCTGAAGATTCTCTTTGTTCAACTTGTCCGGATGATACTTCCGGTTATGGAGAGTGGTAAAGCTGAGTATTGTCCGTCGTGCAGAAAATCCGTAAATGACGATGAAAAAGCGGTTCAGTGTGAGATTTTTTGCAAAAATTGGTTTCATTGTGCGTGTATCTTGATTAGTGATGAAGAATATGAATACATGCAGATATTAGCGGAAAAATCTAAATGGGCATGTGAGGCATGTGATTCTAGGTTATCAAGTGTATCTGATCAACTAATTGATATTGACAGTTTCATTACTTTGAAAACAACTGTGGAAAAACTTGTGTCAATTGTCAGAGACGTAGCTAATGATAATATTACCATAAATAATAAAGTTGATAGGTTTATTAGTTCAAACAACGTTGTTAATGCTTGTTTTGAACCGGATATTAATCAATCTGCGTTTGACATTGGTAGTATCACTGGTAACTGTCCTGCTGTTGCATCCAAGACTGCCAACAACTCAAAGGCAACTAAGTCATCTACTTTAACTGATGAGGATATTATTTTAGTTGGTGATGACTCCAAGAACTTGACTGAATCGACTGTTTACAAATCGACTATTTTAGATAGTACATCGAATCGAAGACTGTACTCTGACGCAGTGTTGACGAATTCGAAGTTGGCTTCTGAAGTTTCCTTAGGTGTGGAGTATCCAAAGGAGAAAAAACATATTTCTATTGATTCGGACTGTGCGAATCTACCTACTGATACGGTGGCCAGTGCTAAGTGGACCACTACTGCAGGTAAGAGGTCTATGAAGAGGAATCCTATTATTGGTACCAACAACTGCAAGGACACTTGCACTATCAAGGCTGTTGGCAGATGTGACTGGATCTTTGTATCTAGATTGTCTCCTGAAGTATCCAAGGCAGACTTGGAGAAGTTCTTACTCGAATCTGAAGTCAGGGCTGAGTGTATTGAACTCAGAACCAAACATAGCTCCTATAAATCTTTTAAGGTAGGTGTTACTTCTGACCTAACCTCTAAATTGCTCAGTGCTAGTTTTTGGCCTACTGGAACTTTAGTGCGAGAATTTGTACCTAGACATAGTAATGTTTTCTCTCGTACTTTTTTAGCGAAAAAACTAGTCAGCTTAACAGTTCCGTAATGCTGACAGTGCATGAACCTAGTTTAAATGTGCATGATATTTCAAGCTCTGATGTAGTGTCTAAAATCAAATTTTGTATGTTAAATGTACAGTGTTTGCGGAATAAGGTAGCGGAGATTGAACTGTTGTGCACTCTGGATAGCATTGATTTTCTATGCATATGTGAACATTGGTTAACAAGAAATGAAATCTTGTACTATGAAAACCTTACTAACTTAAAACTCTTAAGTTGTTTTTGTAGAGACTCTCCCTGGGGAGGTGTAGCAATTTTTATGAGGCAAAATTGTAATTACCTGGTTAAGCCTATTGACTTGTGTAAATTCAGTGAAGCTATGCATGCTGAGTTTGCGGCCTGTATTGTGCCTGAGTTATTTTTAGTCATTGTGACAATGTATCGCTCACCTAATGGAAACATCGATAGGTTTTTTTCTACTTCTGGATCGTTGTTTGAGTTTTCTTAACGGTCTTGGTCTCTCCATTGTGATTGAAACTGATCATAATATAAATCTGATCAGCAACACTAGTGAGAAAGCAGATTTTTTAAATCTTCTCCGGAGCCATAACCTTTTTTGTGCTACTGAGCTGCCAACAAGGGGTGGTGCATCATTGGATAATTTTATAACTAATCTTGACACTTGGGACTACGAGATTTTTGTCAGCGATGATCAGGTAGCGGATCACAAACATTTATTTTTAGTATTAAACAATAGAATAAGCAAATTAGCTCATAGGCCTAGGCAGAAAATTGTAAAATTTAGAGATTTTAATGAGACCTATATCCTTAACTTTAAAAACTGTCTTGAGAGTGATATGATGGGTTGGTTTGAGGTTCTAAAATCTCTTTCACCCACTGATGCCTTCTCAGTATTTTTCAAAAATTTTAAGACTTTGTTTGATTTTTGTTTTCCTGTAAAGCAGAAAATTGTAACCATAGGACAAGCAAATACTAAAGATGATTCTAACCCTAAATCATGGTTTGATTCTGGGCTGGCCAAATTGAGAAATCAGATTCTCCTGGTATACGATCTTTCCAAAGAAAGACCTCACCTTGTACCTCTGTTACGTAACCTAAGGAGAAATTATCGTGCCAGGATTAGGGATGCCAACGCCAAAGCTATTGTAGGCTCTTTTTATCAAGCTCCAAATCCTTGTAAGGTGGCTTGGAAGTTTATTAATAAAAGCATGCCTCAGAGCCATGCTAAGCCCTCCAACTTTGCTTCGGCAGATGAGTTCAATAATTTTTTTGTAGACTCTGTAAGTCATATATTGTCTAATATACCTGGACCTAGTAATCCTGATGCTCTCAATGATGTTTTGGTGCAAAACATCCCTCGTGTCAATGATGCTTTTAAGTGGAAACATGTAAGCAGTGATGACATAATTGAGGTAGTAAGTAATTTTAAGGCTTCTGATTGTAAAGATATTTATGATATGTCACCCAACCTGATGAAGTACATAGTTCATACAATAGCACCTCTCTTGTCATTCTTAATTAATGGTTGCTTAGATACGGGTGTTTATCCTGATGCCCTGAAAACTAGTAGAACAGTGCCTGTTTTTAAAAAAGGCCCCACAAATGAGATGTCTAGCTATAGGCCCATATCAATAATACCAGTTTTTGGTAAAGTTTTTGAGACGGTGCTATTTAAGCAATTGTACAATTATTTTGAGTCACGTTCCCTCCTGGTGCCTGCTCAGTACGGCTTCAGAAGAATGAGGTCTACTGTCTCGGCAGTGGATTCTCTTGTCGAAGTCATATTGAGTGCTTTTGAGAATAGAATGTCAACCTCTCTCTTACTGTGTGATCTCTCTCGTGCTTTCGACACGGTACAGCATAACATTCTTATCATGAAACTTAAACTGTATCTGGGAGATGACGAACTCAAGATGATTAGCTCCTATCTTGCTCATAGACAGCAGATTGTTAGCTGGAATGGGATTTTGTCTAAGTCTCGGGCCGTGGAGCATGGGGTTCCCCAGGGCTCAGTGTTGGGCCCCCTGTTGTTTATCATCGATATAAACGACTTGTACTTTGATGTATCGGGTAAAGTTAAAATGTTTGCTGATGATTCTACACTTTATTCCTGTGGACTTGATCCTTTTTGTTCTCAATCAGCCGTGCATGAATTAATGACGATTGCTTCTCACTGGTTTGAGATCAATAAATTCTCACTTAATGAAGCAAAAACTCAGGAAATCACTTTTACTCTGTGCAAAAATCCCCCTAAGTGTGATCCTGTTAAACTATTAGGTTTTACTTTGGACTCTGGGTTACTGTGGGGGCCCCATGTTGATGCGGTCTGTAGGCGACTGAGTCGCTCATTGTATCTTCTCAGGAGGCTTGCGGATGGTTTGACCGGCCATTACCTGAGGCAGGCATATTTTGCCTTTTTTCATTCTGTATTTTCTTATGGAATCAGGCTCTGGGGTCACACCACTTGTACCCACAAAATTCTGTTGCTGCAGAAGAGGGCAATTCGCCTTATGTCTGGTGCTGGCTGGTTGGACCACTGTAGGCCATTATTTGTACAAAATAGAGTCCTAACTGTTGTGAACCTATATGTGCACGATTGTATTTTAGAGATAAAGAGAAGAGAAGGATCCCTATTGTTAAACAATAATGTATACCCCCAGCGCACTAGAGGTAACAACAATATTTTTATGTCTAGACTTAGATTACATAAATCCTCATCTTGTTTTCCTGTTACAGGTATTAGATTGTATAATAAACTACCGTTATCTATAAGGGCTCTTCCAAATTCCAAATTTTCAAAGGTGCTAAAAAATTGGCTCATAGACAATCCAATTTACTGTCTTGATGAATATTACAACTTAGACCACAAATGCCTGGGGGAGTATTTATAAGTTAGAGCAAACTTCTGAAGGTATGTTACCACCAATTTTTGGCATGATGATTGCATGTTTTAAAGCACATGATGATTTGCAAGTTTGTTTTTTATTGTTATGATTTTGCATGTTTTTAGTAGTTATAACCTAGGTTATTTAGCAATTAGAATTTGTAATGCTGCCTGATGTATGCTTTTACTTTATATGACTTGGCCTATTGTTTTGTAAAATTTAATGGCTGAATAAATCATTTGAATCATTTTGAATCATTTGAATCATTTGACACATATTTTTTTTGACTTTGCCCTCCCATGTTTTACTATTTCTCGGCACTCAAGTTCTAAACTTTTTGAATTTACAGACAAAGGTCTGTTAATTCGTCTATTTACAGGCTGGCTGGTGGATTCGTCAGATAATAACATAACCTTATCGTATACATCAACTTGACCTTCGAAGAACTGTTTTGACCAAATGTTACAATTATTGTTACTGTATCTTGATTTTGATCAAAAATAATTTAATATTGCTTTTTCATTTAATAATACATAGAGCCCGCATTCAAAATTGTTGTTTTGTATTTCACAAGACACTGAATAAAAACTACCACCTTTGATGCCTATCTTCTCAGCTAGACACAAAGCATACTTTTGGCCGATTCTTGTGTCTGCGGCCATTTGCTTGGAATGCCATGTTACAAAATTTAATATAAACTGGAATAAATTCTAATTTTTTAATATATTTTTTTCACATATTGTTCTCTGTAGCCACAACTTATTGTAGTCGTTTTATTAGTCTGATTGTATTCGCCTCTGGGTTAGTAATGTTATTTTAATCAAACTATTATTAATGCTCCCACTCTTCCTTCTTTCCTTCCTTCTAACGATTCAAAGATTTTCATGTTTCCACTATAATGCTCTATTCTTATATTTTCTTGTATTTCCAATTACCGTTACATTTTTCCCCTTACTACAATTATGAGCCTATTTAAATCAAAGCAGTCCTTTTACACATTTTATTATCCGCAACTCGGCCTACACACAGGCAGTATGCCCATGTACACCTTTCCCGTTTTAATTTTTGTAAAGTTTTACGTTATACGATATTTTATTCATTTCTTGGGTTTAATCAGTAGCGTAGATGTTTAAATGTTTATTGTTCCAGTATTAATAATAATAATAATGTTTATTGTCGTAAAAACTCATACAGAGTATTGACAAGGTAAAAATGCAGCACAAGTGCCAAGTCAAAAGAATAAATTAACTTAAAACTAAAACCTAAAACTAAAACTAGTAAATAGTAAAAAAACTAGTAAACTAGTAAAAAAATTTAAACTTTGTAATTACTGTATTGGGGAATAAAGTTTATTTTCATTTCATTTCATACTTTAAGTTCAAATTACCCAACGAATCTAAGTGAAACGCTTCTTTATTTACTATGTTTACAAACAATAGGCTCCAATGTGAGCCGTGGCCAGTTTTATTATAATCATTGATAGTATTCCATTCTAGGCTTTCATTATTGTTTACACAGAAGAATGCATAATTAAAAGTATTAATCTCCAAAGAATTTAGTTATTCACAAACATCAGAAGAACCATGCTTTAGAAGCTCACTAGTTCCTGGCCCCAAAAAAATAGCCCTGATGTAGCTAAATTACAATCAAGGATGACAAATATGCTGGGATGATTGAGTCATCCACCCATTTGTCAACACTGACACTTTTTAAAAAGTTAGCTTCATTCTGAAGTTTTTTATTTCTAAAGATAGTTAATTTTTTTCTTTCAAAGCATTGTTCAGCTTACTTAATAATATTTGATGGGATACATTCTTGTCAGTAAAATGAGCGTTTAATTTGTTATTTGTATCAGAAGGACACACATCATAACACGTAGTATCTTTACATGAAAGCTCAGCACTAAGAGCTGCATTTTCGTCCTTTAGTATTTCAAGAGATGCTTGCAAAGTTTGCATTTTTTCCTGATACAAAGCTAATACCTTACCTATAACTTCATTTTAGTAATAGCGTCCTGAGTCTCAAAAGACTCATTCAGCTCTTCTCTCTAATTCTTTTTATAGCTATCAAAACTAGTATTTAACTGAGAGATTTCATAATTTAAATTTACATTGCTAGACATAAGGTCATGGTTTTATACTGTGGCACTATCCAATGCATTCACCAGCTGAGCTATACTTTCAACCAATATGCTGAAGTCAAAGTCAGAAAAATAACTCATCATTGAGTTAATTTCATGAGCAAGAGAGACCAACGCGTTTTCAGAGGTAATGTCCAAATTTACATGTTGCAGTAATATCTCTTCTAAAACATTCATTTTACTTGAGATCATTTCACTCTTTTCATCATAGTGATGTAAATAATTCACCACAAAAAATGGTCATTTTTTACTACTTAAAAATAGTGAAACAATACAAAACATAATTTTTTAGTTATGTTTTCCTTATTCATTTATGTATGCAGACTTTCTGTCAGTAATGAAAGAACAATTAGTTAGTAACAAATTATAATGCAAACTATCCAATCTGTAAACTAAAAATCTGGCTTTCTATGCAGGTCACCCTTGGCTTTGTTCAAACATTGTATTTAGGTAGTATTTTAACAATTAAAAATGAAATGAGAAGCGATTAACTAATTATAGTATACTAAGTAGCCTACCAATTAGAGAAGAAAAAATATATTCAGCAACATGAATAAGTATATGACATAACAGGCACTTTGTATAGTTTTTTGTAAGGGTTTTGATTTATTTTATACTCATTGTATGCAAGACTATCAAAAGAAAAACATATAATTATTAAAATATAAAAACAGTAACATTTCTAAGAAATAATAAAGAGAGAAATATGAAAAATGTCAAGACACTATAAAATCTGTTAAATATGGTAAATTATATATTTTAAAAAACTACTTTCTCTTAGCTAAGGCAAAGAAAATGGTTTAATCAAAATTAAACTCTGCTACTAGTTGCCATCTGTAGTTCCAAACTTTCCTCCGCCAGTTATCCCAATTCAAGAGTTGTACAAATCTATTGTTAGACTATATAATTTTTCATTACCTATTGCAATTGCAAAGCGAGCATACGTAGTTTCTTTCACTCAGCCAAGGTTTATAATTTAGATCAATAAGACCTGCCCTAGCCTTTAATAGCCCAAGAGATAAGGGACACACTATTGTTGTCTGTCTTGAATCTTTTTTTTTACTACTTATTTTTAGCGTACCTCTAACTTTCGCTTTTGTCGCCCATGTAGGACGAGGCCTTATGAACGGGCGCTGTTGACCGGCTGATCTGTGGCTCGCGTGACGTCATGCGCGCCGCCGACCAATTTTCGTCCGCCATATGAGCACACCCTTGTGTTTTTCTACCATGGTTTTGTTTTGCACACGCCTCCAACACCCTTTGGCAGGGGGTAGGCGGGGCCTCAGTACCTTCAAGTCAACTAATGACCTACTGATTTAGTGTGCTCTGGCACTTTTGCGAGGGTGTGTCTACGTGCTGTTCGTTCCTAAAGTGTTTTGGATGAAACAAAACTTCCTAAAGTATATTTATATGGCTGAAACCAAAATTAAAATGTGAGAACAAATAATTTCATTTTCAAGGGAACAATTGAGAGGACAAATTAAAAATGTTTATATTAATAAGTTTGGCTGCAATGTCACAAAACAAAAAAGTTGTGGGCTACACCTGTAGCCCGCGTGAGTACCGGTGTTAAAAAATTTGCGCGAGTAACGCAGGGAATAGAGAACGGTCATTTAAAACGGGTTTTCAGTAAAATCAATTAGCTTCGTATGAAAACTTAGTGCCTTTGATTTGTATTTCAACATTTGTTTATTTACATCAGCTGTTTTAAGGGCAGTCTGATGTGAAAAAATGTTTTTTTATTTTATTTGATGTTTATATTCTCCATTATCTTCTGTTTACAATGATATATAACACTTAAGGGGGTTCGGAAGGTTGTATCTAACGCATGTTAATTTAGCCTACTTTATGTACCTTTTTCTCAAGAACCATTAATTGTATTGACCTGATTTTTTTACCCTGTTTTTATGACACATATTTATAGAAATTTATAACTTATGAAAGCAAAATAATAATAACTTTAGCCAAAATAATTTTTTGAAAATTATGTAATTTTTCTTTGAAAATTTTAGAACAAAATTTTCTTTTCTCAGTTATAATTCATCCAATTTTGATTAAATGTTATAAACTTGTATATCTATACAATTATAACATGTGGTAAACATTTCAGCCTTCTAGCACTTTTAGTTCCTGAGAAAAAGGTACATAAGCATAAAAAAATCCAACTTTCGGGGAATCGCAATGAAACTAGGCAGTTACTGAATCAGGCTATGTAATCAGGTTTACCTTTTGTCCTAGTAATGACCAGGGGCATAAGATGGATTATTTGGATCTTCCTCTTCTTTGTAAAGTTCCTCCAGCTTCCTCTTGGCGGCATTTCTTGATTCTCTGGCCTTTTTGTATATCTCCGCATTGTATATATATCCTTTCTGTATATCTCTTTTTGTATATAACGCAGCACCGAAATCTCGCGTCTGAGTGCATGACATGTACTACCAAATAATTAATAAAACATGTTCTGTTCGTCCGATTTATTTCAAACTTTCGACAAAACGTTCAGGACAGTATGTACTATAATAAAACAAAAAAAATGGAAAATCCATATTTTGACCATTTTCAACCTTCCGAACCCCCTTAAGGTAAACAAATATAAAAGGGTTGTGAAATTATAAAATAAAAAAGGTCTTCACACTGTTTTCAGGCACTGGTTTTTACTTTTGTAGGTGCATCAAATTGACATTTGTTATAGTAACAGTTTGCTTTTGTTAGACAATGCGATTATGTTTTGTATGTTGGTCACACTGTTAGTGCATTCTGCAAAGCTGTCAGCTGGTTTATTTGATAAATTAGTTTTGTTTATGTTTACGTTTAGTGTTACATGGTATATTTTGTTTATAGTCTGAAACTTTCTAAGTGATATTGTGTTGATCTTAGTGCTGACTTGTTTTTAGCGTTTCAATGGCTAATAAAAAGAAATTAGGTACAAAAAGGTCTGTATTTAAAACTAGGAAGAATGTTGGGAAGCCTAAATCGAAGGATACAGAAGGTCAATCTTCAAATGAGCCTAGGCCTAGTAAGGCTTCAAGATCGCAGGAAAAACTATCCCAAAACTTCTCTGTTTACGACAGCAAAACTGATATTTTAGAATATGAAATAATTGATGTGAGTATCTTAGAAAATATTCTTAGCAAAGTAGCTGTGTGCAAACTATGCCATGGTTCCCTAACTTTATCAAAGTCATCTGTTGTTGGTCTAGCTACCGAATTCAGTATAAATTGTCTAAGTTGTGACCAGAGTTCAAAGTTTATGAACTGTAGTAAGATAACTAGGCCAATTACAAGTAAAAATGTTTCAACTGAGCAGCCTTACTATGATTTAAATATTCGCCTTGTATACGGTCTACGCATTATAGGTAAAGGTTACACGGCAGCTCGCGCTTTATGCGGTTTGATGAACTTTCCACCACCCCCTACAAAATTCAAAACCTTTGAAGATATATTGAATGTTACAGTACAAACTCTATGTGAACAGTCAATGAAATCTGCTGTAGAAGAAGCTGTGATAACTAATAACAACTGCAGAGACTTATGTGTAGGCGTAGATGGCTCGTGGTAGAGAAGAGGCCATGTGTCATTGAATGGAATAGTGTCGCTAACATCGGCCGACACCACAAAAGTACTTGATATTCATATAATGTCTAAGTACTGCCTCTGCCCTAATAAGTCTACACAACAACATCTTGAGTCTTGCACTGCAAATTATATTGGAACCAGTGGTGGCATGGAAGTGAGTGGGGCAATTTGTTTCAAAGGTCCGTTCCACTGTACAATGTTTGATACCTTGAATACTTAGGTGATGGTGATACAGTTGCTTATAAATCAGTTGATGAAGCAAAACCATATGGCCCAGATGTTGATATTAACAAAATTGAATGCGTAGGCCACGTCCAGAAAAGGATGGGTAGTAGGCTCATGAGTGTTAGATGTAAAACCAATAACCTGTTAGCCGATGGTAAAAAGTTAACAGGAAAAAATGGCCTTACAGAACTTGCTGTAAAAAAACTACAAATCTTCTATGGATTAGCCATTAGAAGAAATGAAAATAACCTGAATGGTATGAAGCAAGCAGTTTGGGCAATATATTTTCATGTAATGTCAACTAATGATAACCCTACCCATGAACTCTGCCCGAAAGATGAAAATACATGGTGCAAGTACAACAAAGCCAAAAACGATAACCTGCTATATGACCATACAAATCACTTTCACTTGCCAAGCAGTATTATGGAAGTGCTAAGGCCAACCTTTAGAGCATTGTCAGATCCTGAATTGTTAAAAAAAATGCTTGAAAGGTAAGACACAGAACCCAAACGAAAGTTTGAACAATTTAATTTAGTCCCATGTTCCGAAGAGAACTTTTGTTAGCTTGGACACTCTTAGATTTGGAGTATTTGACGCTGTTCTATCATTTAATGAAGGGTATTTATCTAAAATCAATGTTATGGAAGAGTTAGGGTTTGTTGCTGGTCTAAATATGGTGAAAGCTATGAAGCGCCTCGACTGGGAGCGTATTCGCAAAGCCCAAAAGGCGGTAAAGGATCTTGAAAAGAAGGTACGACAGGCTCGAACTCTTTCTAAAAGGAAACTAGAAGACCTCTACTATGAAGAGGAAAACCCTAATAACCCATCTTACAGTGCTGGACATTATTGAAAGTAAGTAAATCATAAAAAATGTGTTACTGTTGGTTTTTCTCTGTTTTCCGAAAGACTCACCTTAACTTTTCCTTCTTTATTCATTTTCTAAACCTTGATATTCTATAAAAAGAAAAGTTCACTGTTTGTTAGCTGAGTTTCATTGACTACTTATTCTCTTCGCCCATGACTTGATTTTCAGCTTTGTAGTTAATAGATAAAACTGCCATGGGCCATAAAAATTGGCTCGTATATTTGTGCTTAAAACCACCATGGGCCGTAATATTCGGCTCGCCACTCGCGACCGAAAACCGCCGCGGGCCGGAAATATCGGCCTTTTCTACTTTTCACACATTTTCGTTATTATTATGCACAAGTACTCTTAATTTATATATAATTAATTACTATGAGTCCCTCTTTTCAATAATAACAACAGAAACACTATTTATCTTTGATATAAATAAACAATGAATTAAACTCTATGCGTGATCTAGTTGGCAGCGGGCTGTCAGCTGACGTTGCTGGGAAAGATGAAAACAACAACAAGTAACCTAATAAGTGTAGACTAGGCCTATTATTAGTTTATCGTTGTGAATGCTTTGTGATGGTGTTGTATCAGTGTTTTAGTGTTAATATTAATCCTGTGTAAATATTTTTTTAATTAATTTTGTGTAAATTCAGCTGTTTTATTCCTATTTTAATCCTATCTGCTACAACACGGATAATACGAAGGAACGAGGTAGGTCTCCAGTGAGTGAAGGAACTATTGTTAGTAATGTAAGGTTAGCAAATGATGTACATTTTATTGAATACAATAATAGTAATAATTCTCTTAGTGACAGTTCATCTTCATCTCCAAGTTCCGATACAGTTGATGATACGGATGAGGACCCTACTTATGATCCTAACCCCCATTCCACATCTACATTTGTTTTGCCATTGCAACGGGCTAGTAATACAGATTTATATCAGTGTAGGCCTAGTACTTCTGGCGGTGGTTTAGTGATGTCCCAACAAAATAACAGCACAAATTACAGTAGGCCAATACAAACTAATTCAGAGAGCTCAGATGATGATGAATGTGAGGAAGCCTAACACCAAATAGGCCTACATTTTATGGAGATCAATCCAGACCCAATAGAGGTAGGCCTATAAGTAGGAGAGGGAGAGGTAGTAATAATTCTAGTAGAACTAGAAACCCTCCAAGCCCTGATAGTAGTGATTGGGAGGAAGTTGAGGATCCTGGTCACCCCCACAACTTCGATTACTCTGAACTTCCAGGCCCCAAACACTGCCCCCCCCCCCACGAAATTCCAATCCGGTGGCTTACTTCTATTTGTTTTTCACTAATACCCTATTGAACACTATCGTTACTGAAACAAATAAGTATGCTCAATCATATATACGAAATAACGACAACATATCACCTAAAAGTCGGGTTAGAGATTTGGTAAATGTCAGTTTAGAAGAGATAAAAGGGTTTTTGTCTGTCATAATAAATATGAGTACGGTATCAAACAATTACCTTCAATTGAAAGCTACTAAAACACGTCGTCCTCTCAAGAAATGCCATGGTTTCGGAAAATGTTCAGTAGGAATAGATTTGAGTTGATTCTAAAGTTTCTACATATTGTTGATCCTGAAACTTTAATAAAACATGGCTCCCCAGGATACAACCCTTGTGGAAGATTCCAAAACCTCATGGACCATGCCAATAGACTGTTCCGACTCTATTACACACCTTTTCAAAAATTATCTGTGGATGAATCCCTCGTAGGAACTAAAAAGAGGATTGCTTTGACACAATGTATCCCAAAAAAGAAACACCACCGATGGGGTATAAAATTGTGGGTGTTGTGCGATGCAGTAACTAATTATTGTTTACAATTTTATTGTTATAAAGGCTCCAAATACCAGGAAACAGAAGACAGAGAACAGATAGAACAATTTGGCCAAGGGTATATCGTTGTAGAGAAGCTCATGAAAATGGGAAATTACTTCAACAAAGGGTACCACCTCTTTCTAGATAATTTGTTTACAACAAAAAAACTTGCAAGATTTCTGTATTCTAATCAGACATGGGTCACAGGTACAGTTAGAATTGATAGGAAATGCAATCCCAAGCAATTACTTGGAAAATTCAAAGTTGGTAGTAAAATATATGTGAGAAAAGGTTCCACGTTAATGATGGCATTTAGGGAGAAACCTACCAATAAATCTCAATTTATTTTACTATCCACAGACTCCCAAGCAAAAAATATTTCTTATACAATAAGAAGAAGTGGTAAAATTATCATAAGGAAAAAACCAAACATAGTATATCAGTATAATTATGGAATGGGGGGCATCGATGGGACAGACCAGATGCTTTATACATACTTAGATGAAAGAAAAACTATGAAGCACTGGAAGAAAGTTATTTTTAACATTTTTGGAAGAATGTTGCTCAATTCTCACATCCTGTACAAATTGAATACAGACAACCCTTTGCCAAGACTGCATTACAATATTTCTATTTTAGAAGCATTGGCAAGAGAATGGCTTGATAAAAAAAATTCTAATGGTAATGGGGGAGGTCCCTCAGACAAAAAAAAGTGCATGGGGTTGAGAGATTACCATCAGGAAAAGAAAAAAATCTGCACAGTATGTAGTAGTAAAAATAACCCAGAAAATAAAAGAAAACGGTCGAGAACTGTGTGTGCAAATTGCAAACTTGGGTGCCATCTTGACTGCATTCCAAGAAAACAGTGAAAAATGTAAATATCATTCATCAAGAGTTGTTTATAGTGTAAATAATTTTGAACTAAATAATTTTTCATAGTATCTGATATACGAGTGTATATACTGTAATGGGGTTTTTCCAGTGTTCCTGTTTGTTTTAAAAGTAAATGAACTCTTGCTGTAACAATGCTTAGATCTTCATATGGTAAGTGTTACAATTTTTGTATATTATTCGCCATATAAAATTATTATAATATGTTTGTTGTGATCATTTTGTATATTTTATTACTGATATAAACAAATATGTCTGATGTAAATGTATAATATAAAACATAAACAACAATATATACTATAAGATAATAAGCACTGTAGGCTACCGGTGAAACTCTTATACAAAAGTAAATTCTCAGAAATGTACTAATTACGTTAAATGTACATAAATATATTATTTGTGTATGTTTTTTGCTGAAATTACCAGGGAATGTTCTCAATATAATGGTATACAGTAAAAAAATATTACATTTTATTAGTATATTTGTTTTGATTGTTTTATGGAATTTAAAAAACTAAAATTATAAGTTTTTAATTATTTTTATTTTTAAATTTTATTTTGTTCACGCGATTTGAAATTTTATATATACAAATTTTATACAGAATCGTGGATAATTTAATTACGAAGAGAATGACACCAAAATCATTGCAATAGTGATAAAAACAACGGAATTACAAGCATAATAGCGTACTAATGTAAAAATCGCTAAATATGGCTGCTTTGCAATGAACAACGCCGTAATGGCCCGGCGCCCGGCGGACCGATTGCGCTACTGAACCCAGCGGTCCTAAACATTACGCACATCAAATGCATGTCGGTGAAAGGGTTAATGACATCGCTCATGCATGTAATGTGTTTATGAGAAATAAAATAATCTTGAATCCAGGATAGTATATTTTTTGGAAATGTTCATAACCAAACACTACCATCCATTATATTCTTCACTTTTTCATAAATTTTCAAAAAATACCAGTACAATATACTTTTTTACAAGGCTTTTTGCCATCATCAGGCAACATAAAATAAATTTGTATTTTTGTAAAATATTATATTTTATAGGTAATTTGTGAAAATTTATAAAAGTGAGCAATTGATATACAATATCAATTCTATCTCAACTTTACAACAACCATACATTATTTATTTTATTCCTTCCAAAACCCTACAAACATAATTAATCATTTAGTTTAACGTAATGACATAAAGTTTAAGTAATGTCAGCATTGGTGGCACAGTGCTGTAGGCAAGCTAGTTGGGGACAAAGTGAGGAGATTGTAGGCGATAATTTCTACATTCAATCCTCTTAATACCGACATGGCGTCCGCTCAATGGCTGCCATCGACATGGACACCACTAGAGTAGTCTGGGGTGTTCATGTTAGATGGTAGTCAAGATTCAGATCCTAAGTAGAGAAAAGAACTAAGTTTCGGGAGTAGTATAAATGGCCCACAAAACGGCAAATTCTATGCCCACAAATATCTGTGTGCAGAGCTTTACGTTGGGTCACCACTTTTTCGAGCGTGTAGCTTACCTTGATGGGTTACGTGCGCTTTCAATTTCAACTGAGATGGGCGCGGCCGTCAAAAGTGGTTCCCACAGTGGAATGTTGTGTCGTAGGACTAGTGCATAGCAGGATCTGGTTTGTACGATAGGTCCTCTGCACCTCATTTACATAATGAATTCACTGACACACAAACTGTGGTTCTTCTACATAACTTTTCATGTACCCACAAGGATAGATCCTTCTGAATAAAATACGTGTTTATGATATCTGGTATTAAATTTACACAAATCTACTGGACTTAGAATAAAATATGCAAATATGTTATACAACAACAATTACTGTTTGAAAATGATAATTTCTTAGTAAGGTTGGCTTAAAAACTCTCCACACTACCTCAGGAAAGTCATGAAAAAGAAAGTATGGTCCACCAGTGAGCTAAAAACTTGTTCACTTTGGTAGACCCGAAATGATATAAATCACATTACATAACTCAGTGTTATACATAATGGTGTAATCAGACTTAGCATTAAATATTCACTTGTAATACCTGGCAGGGATTGCTTCTCTAGGTGTGAAGTAAAAATATACATATACGTCAAAATCATCATTTATTACATCTTATAAATATGGAGCTCAGGTGAGCTATTAACAAGTTTCTCACCACAACGGAAACGGTAACAGCCCGCTTCCGTTATGGCTTTACATTCCCCGTCGTCAAACTTTTCGGAAAACCTCTTAGGCAGGAAGGCGTACTTGCGTCCCCCCGCTTCATCCGTGAAAGTCATTATAATGGCTCTCCCATATCTAGTAGAGAGGGACTTTAATTCTTGGATAGGGTACCTCTCCTGCCTGGCATAGTCTCCTAGTTGGACCCTAGGAGTCGACGAGGATGTAGCCAAACTATCCAATTTTGATGATAGATCCATGTCTATAGACAACTTAAAAAAAAAATTAAGAACAAAACTGGTATAGGATAAATATTAACAGAGTTTATTCATATGAAATGATTATACGAGGGCCGAGGGCCATTCAGAAAGTAAGGAACGTTTCCATCTAACGCCGCCAGGCGCGCGCAGACCGCGTTCATCTTTGTGTCGTTCTGCTTGGCTCCTCAGTAGTGATGGGCAAAACGGGTCTTTTGAATGAACCGGCTCTTTCAGATCAGCTCACTGATATGAGCCGGATCATTCGGGTCTCGGGTCATTAGGTTCATGTCGTCAAAGTTCAGTCAGATGTTCCAAACGGCTCTCTCCCCTCCCCACTCCTCCACGATCACAATACCAAAGTGCCTACATTATCTTCATCGACATTCCACAGCTGATCTAATAACACAGCTGGAGCTGATCCAATCTTGGCGCCAAAACACAGTTCTGATTCTTCGTTCTTTCGCATTGCGTTATGACCATTATTTTGACTTGTGTTCCCATAGTAAATAAACCTCAACTTACTACGTGTATCATATCCATTATTTAAATAGTGATTGACAATGTCTTCAAGAAAACAGAGCTTTATATGGACTACTTTTACGGAAGCTGGTAACTCTAAAGCTAAGTGCAATATTTGTTCAAATATCATAAAATATTCTAAAGGCTCAACAGGAAACTTAAGTAGACATTTAAAAACAAAACATCCTACAGTAGATATAACGAGATGTTTTCTTAATGAGACTGATTCAGTAATGATAAATGATGATAATGATATGCCTACAAATAATACTTGCCGTCCAGCAGGCTCAAGTCCTTCAATAGGTGTAGTAGCATTAGAAATGCCAATACGAAATCAACCTGCCACCTCATCATGTGATCCTGGTCCTTCTTCATCAACCATACCAATTTACAGCCTTTCAAATACTCAAACAAGACTAACATCATAAATTAATAAACCCTTACCACAATCGCACAGTAAACTTTCAGACAATCAGTTAGTTGGTCAGAGTAATAACAAAGGAATATCAGCCCCTGTCTTTAGTAGATGACAAAGAGTTCAAAACTTTTATCAATATACTTTTATCAATGCTTAATCCTGAATATACCTTGCCAAGTCGTAAAACTCTTTCTACAAATCTAATACCGCAGCACTAAAAAAGAGTTTCAGATATGGTCCAGTCTGAAATCGCACAAGCTACAGGTGTTTCATTAACAATCGATGGTTGGACATCTGTTGCAAACGAAAACTACATTGCAATTACCGCACACTACATAAATGAATTGGGAGACCTTAAAAGTAACCTTTTAGAGTGGATTGAAAACAGTGAGAGTCACACTGCCTCAAATTTATCTGACGAATTAAAAAATTGTGTTGCTAAATGGGGTATCAGTGATAAAATTGTAGCTGTTGTTAGTGACAACGCAGCCAATATGAAAGCAGCTATTGCATCGTGTGGATGGCGCAACATACCTTGCTTTGCGCATACAGTTAATCTAATTGTACAAAGTGGCGTCAAACAAATTTCAGAAATAAAAACAAAAGAAAAGTCTACAGTAGACAATATACAATATCTTTATTAACATAATCTTAGAGATTAGTATTAGCGTCAGGTTACGAATTGTTACATTGTAAGTTATTTAGAAGAAGTCTTCAGTGTTGGTGTTATTTTAAGTTGCATCTGGGTCGAGTGGTGTTTTCTTCAGGTATTCATCCACTGAGTAGAAGGGATTCTTCAGCAGCCAGTTGATTAAGTATTTCTTCAATTTCTGAGGTGGGGTATTCTTCAGGTCCTCTGGCAATACGTTGTAAAGTTTTGCTCCAATGTATGATGGTTTTTTGCTGTACATGGTGAGGTGATGAGGGGGCAGGGTGAAGTCTGAGGCATGTCTAGTGTGGTACTGATGGATATCTCTATGTCTTAGTTGTTGTGTGGAGACTGAGTGGATGATGACCTCCTGTATGTAGAGTGCTACTACTGTGAGAATCTTTAGCTCGATAAATGCTGTTCGACAGCTTTCTCTTTGTTCAAGCCCTGCAAGGCACCTTATAGCTCTCTTTTGTTGAGTGAGGACTCTTTCGAGGTTTATTGCAGTGGTTCCTCCCCATGTTGCTATGCCGTATCTTAGGTGGGATTCGAGAAAGGCAAAGTATGCAATTCTTGTTGCCTCTGGGGTGCTTATTTGATTGAGTCTGCGAATCAGGAAGGCGCCTGCACTGATCTTCTTGCACAGCTGGTCGATGTGAGGTTTCCATGAGAGGCTGGAGTCGATTGTGATGCCGAGGTGCTTGGTGTTGGTTTTATACTCCAGGGTATGCTCCAGTCTACCTATTCTTGCATCTGTATTTTTGTTTTTAGTGTTAAAGACTATTTGAACAGTTTTATCGTCATTGAGGATTAAGTCATTGGGAGCACAGTATTCTTTGGTCAGATTGAAAGCTGCTTCAGTGTTAGTAGTAAGTAACTCATTTTCTTTTTCTGCAAGTGTAATAACCGTGTCGTCTGCGTACATCACTGTTTGACGGGTTCCTTGCAGGTGAGTTGGTAGGTCGTTTGTTAGTAGTAAAAATAGTACTGGCCCCAGGACCGAGCCTTGCGGTACCCCTCGCTTTATATGGAGTAAGTTAGAGTGGACTCTTTCTGTTGTATTACCAGCAGTATGCCGCAGCTCCACAAGTTGTTTTCTGCCACTCAGGTAGCTGAAGAACCAGTTTGCAGATTTTCCATCTATGCCTAGGGCTTTCATTTTTCTGATCAGGCAGTCATGACTTAGACAATCAAAGGCCTTAGTGAAGTCTAGAAAAAGACTAGTGACTGTGCAGCCCTCCTCCAGTCTGTCCAGGATGTACTCGACAAGCTGTATCAGGGCTGTGGATGTTGACTTGCCCTTAAGGAATCCGTGCTGTTGATGTGTAAGTAGTTTGTTGTGATTGAGGTAATGCAGGAGTTGTTCCATTACAATTTTTTCGATTATTTTGGAAAAAGTTGGTATGAGGGAGATTGGGCGGTAGCTATTAATTTCTGTAGTTGGTCCTTTTTTGTATTTGGGATAAACTTTGGAGATTTTTAGTTGGTCGGGGAAGATTCCTTGCTGAAATGATTTATTTACGATGTTTGTCAGTGGCACAGTTAGTTCTTTCTTGCAGTTTTTTGTTAGTTTGGCGGATATGTCATCTATGCCTGAAGAGGTTTTTGGTTTCAAACTGTCTATGACTTTTTGGACTTGGTTTGCTGCAATTGGTTGAAATTGAAATGTACTATTTGTTATTGGTGCTACATAATTGAGATTATTGCTTTGGTTGATGTTGTTTTGGAGTGTCTTTTCTGCTATTGACGTAAAGTGTTTGTTAAAAGAAGTTGCTATTTTTACTGGGTTTTCTATGGTATTTCCATTGACTTTCAGTTTAATTTGATTATTTGACTTAGTTGAAGCTCCCTTTGCAGCATTTATTACTTGCCAAAGTGCTTTTGATTTATTATCTGATGTGTTTACGTGGTTATAATTTTGCTGCTTTCGCAATGTTTTCAGTTTAAGATCGTATTCCTTTTTCTTTGCTGCAGTTGCTTTTTTATCTTCTTCTCGTCCAGTACGGAGTTCGTGTTCTAGGGCTTTTAGATAATCGCTTTTCAGTTTGCTACATTCATCATCCCAGCATTGTCTTGTCGCGCAACGTTTCTGTACCGATCTAGTAAATGGGCAGGCAATGTCCAGACAGGTTTGTATTGTGTTGTGAAATACATTGTAGGCTAGATTTACATCCTCCGCCAAGAGGACCTTTTCCCAGTTTTGGTTGTTTAGCAGTGATTTGAATAGTTCAGTAGCACTTCTACTGAAGTTTCTCTTTGTTTCGTTTATTTTTTTGGATTTGTTTTTTGTCAGGTTTAATACGGCTATCTGTGCAGTGTGGTCTGAGAGACCTGTCATTATAACTTTTGTGTGGATTCTATTGGGCTCTATGTTCGTACAAATCCAGTCAATTGATGATGAAGTTGAATGGGTTATTCGGGTTGGCGGGAGCTTTTGTCTTGAAATGTTGTAGTATGATAAGAAGTCTTCTAATCTGTTATTGTCGTCGCTTGGTTGGAGGTTGTCGATGTTTATGTCACCCATGATAATCATGCATCTGTTATTTTGTAGAGGCTGGTCAATAATATCTGTAAGGGTGTCTATTGCGATGTTTAGGTTGGCATGTGGTGGTCTGTAGACGCCTAGTATTGGCAAGGTTTCCGTTTTGAGTTTTATTTCAGCTTAGTAGAGTAGAGTACTTTAAAAAGAGTGCATAAGCTTACAACAAATTTCATAACATGCAAAAACAAATGAATTGCAAAGAGCTCAGGCTTAAGCAAGAAGTGCCAACTAGATGGAATTCTAGTCTTTATATGTTTGAAAGACTTTTGGAGGTAAGAGAACCCCTAATTTCAACATTGGCTTTAACCAATCCTCAATTAAATACTATAACAGAGGCTGAATGGAACGTCATTAGCGAAGCATGTGAAGAAATAACAGTGGAGATGAGCAGCCAAAAAAGTGTCACCATATCTAAGGTTATTTTTTTGAGCAAATCAATGCTCAAGCACGTTCAAGATATGAAACGTATCACAAAGAGTCCTGAAATCTATCAGATGTGTGAGAAGATTGAAGAGATAAATAAGCGTTTCAAAGATGTTAGCCACCACATGCCAACCTAAACATCGCAATTGACACCCTTACAGATATTATTGACCAGCCTCTACAAAATAACAGATGCATGATTATCATGGGTGACATAAACATCGACAACCTCCAACCAAGCGACGACAATAACAGATTAGAAGACTTCTTATCATACTACAACATTTCAAGACAAAAGATGTAGATACCGACGCATTAATGCGGGAAAGCACTATATTGGACCCAAGATTAAAAAAGTATGGCTTCAAAAATGATGATGATTTTTATAATCGTGCATATAGAAAAGTATCCCAACAAGCTTCAGGTATTTTAATTACCCCACTAAATCCCGTTCAAGAAGAAATTGACGATGAGCCAGTTGGCAAAACATCAAAAGCTTGGGGAGAGTTCGACAACACTGTAAAACACGTTTTGGCAAACGATAATCCTGCAGCAGCAGCTATAATAGAGACGGACAAATACATAAATGAAAATCTACTTCCCAGAACGCAGAATCCCCTAAAATGGTGGGAAGAGAAGCGGTTTGTCTATCCAAGGCTTTATCAGCTGATGAAACGTCGTTTGTGTATACCGGCCTCATCCACACCTTGCGAACGCATATTTTCCAAGACTGGACAAATATTAACAGATCGTCGCAATAGGCTTAAATCTAAACTAATGTCACAGATAATTTTTTTACACGTTAATATGTAATCTTTAATTCATAATTCTTTTTATTTGACTTATTTGAATTAGTTTATAGAACATTTATGTTCCTATTATAGTTCATATGGTCTAGTTGATATTCTTTTACTTTCCAACATTATCCTACTAATTATTGTATTCTAATAATTTTTTTACTTTCTTTAGTGCAATATTTATACGTATTTTAGTTCCTTTGTTACTAAACCAAATATTTGTTGTATCCCTTGATGATTTTCTTATATTCTTATTTAATACAAATAACATGTTATATAAACGAAGTTGTGTTTATAGAAAATGTATGTTCATGATTGTTATGTTTTAGTCCATACCCTAGTTGGAGAAATTACTTTCCACCATTATTCTACAAATTATTTTCCTCTCACATTTTTTTACTTAATTAATTGCAATATATTTACATGTTATTGGTTCCTTTGTTATCAAACCAAATCTTTTGTTCCATACCAAACTTATGTTATTTTTTCTTATATACTTATATAATTAAAATAAAATAATTATATGTTCAAAAATTTGCGTTTTTTATTTCTATTTACTTTATATTATTTAGTTGTATTATATCTAATATTTTGTTTAAACCACGGAATTTTGTAAGGTTACAATTACCAAAGGTTTGTTTATTGAATTGATTGACGTAATTGAATGAATTGATGAATGAATTGAATTGAATTGACGTAGTTGAATGAATTGATTGACGTAAAAGAAAGAAGCACTAATCATGTTAAATGAATACTTCCTGGTCCTGCCTTGATTTTTAAAATTACTGGTTAAGTTAAATCTGAAAGAGCCGGATCATTTTTGTTTCGGCTCATGGCTCAATCGGCTCACCTGATGAACCGGATCAGTGAGCCGGGTCTTGAGCGGATCGCCCATCTCTACTCCTCAGTCGGCTTCCAGCCGTGACAATTGAAGCATCGTTGCGGTACCCGTTTTTTTTATATTCAAATTTAAAATGTGTGCTGCAATAGAAAATCCCGCCAGTTGTGAGGTGCGGTCTGTGATACGTTTTTTGTTAGCAAAAAACTTAAAACCAATAGAGATTCATCGGGAATTGTGTGCAGTGTACGGGAACAACATAATGAATGAAAGTTCTGTCCGCAAGTGGTGTATCTAGTTCAAAAATGGCCGAACTGACGTTTATGATCAAGAGAAGAGTGGACGTCCGAGCATCGTGACTGACGATCTGGTCGCCAAAGTTGATGAAAAGGTTAGGGAAAGCCGCCGTTTCACAATAACTGAGCTTGCTCTATGTTTTCCACAAGTTTCACGGACTTTATTGTTTGAAATTGTTACAAAGAAGCTAGGCTACCATAAGTTTTGTGCAAGATGGGTACCGAAAATGCTTACGGATCGCCATAAAGAATAAAGAATGGGGGCAGCTTTGACGTTTTTGGAGGCCTACCATGATCATGGTGATGCGCTATTGGATCGTATCGTAACGGGAGATGAAACCTGGGTAAAACACGTCAATTCCGAGACGAAATTACAGTCCATGGAGTGGGGGCACACAAGTTCCCCTAAAACGCCACGAAAATGTCTTCAAACTCTGTCGGCAAGGAAAATCATGACAACAGTGTTCTGGGACAGACAAGGTGTTCTTCTTATTGATTATCTCGAGCGTGGTGCTACCATAAACTCTGATCGGTACTGCCAAACATTGCAGAACCTTAGGAGAGCAATCCAAAACAAGCGCCGAGGAAAAAACCAAAAAAGGAGGCTTCATTTTTCATTAAAAAAATGCCACTATTTGCACTTGAGTCACCAATAGTTTTATTTAAAGACTGGTTTTGACTTTTTGGTTCTATTTCATTCAATGGTACATCATAGTTATGAACATGGGGAATATTTTGGACTTCAGAGTTGGAGGTCATTGACAGTAAATCATATGTAGGAGATAGCAACTGAGGATCCACACTAATCACAGCGCCAACACCACCAACCCCAGAGAGAATCAACCCTTCCAGCTCATTCAAAAACCTTTTTTGAAAAACAACGTTTGTATAGTGCCATAAAGCTTTATAATCTTCTTCCTTTAAAGCTTAAGCTGGAAGCGAACCCTGCAGCGTTTAAGAAACAGCTCAAAAACGTCCTCATTGAGAAATGTTACTACAGTGTCCGGGAATGTTTCACTGATGGGTTTGCTGTCTAAGAGAAAACTTTCATTTTACACTTTAAGTATTTAATTTAATTAATGTTAATTAAAATTTTTTATGATTCATTCGACTGTATAATTTATATATTTAGATGTAAGTTTATATTGACATGGCTAATGCATGTAATTGTCTCTTGGCTAAATAAACGAGTTATTGAGTTACCCCCCATCACTGGACACAGGCGTAGGTTGCAGTTGGGTAGGGGGAGATGTTATATCCTCACTCTGTGACTGAGCTAGTCTACTGCTGTCAGTGGGTAATAACAGGTCCGTTGTAAATCCGCTGACGTCAACTGCTGCCGGAACATTGAGTCTCATTCGATGGACTTCAGTTTTAAAACCTTCTTTAAGGTGTTTTAATAGCTCAGGGTATGGCAAGTTACCTCTTCCCGTGTATAAGTCAGACATTACAATGACCACTGAAACACCTGTGACATTTTGATATCTAACAATGTTTTTAACGAAATGTTCAGGTACGACTCGATCTCTACAACATCCCATAGGTGAGCATATGAGGGTTTGTAAATTTTGCTTGGAAAATTCCTTAGCTAGATGGTCAAAAGCAGCATTGTAAAAAGAGTAATTATTGTCCCTAGGTTTTTTAAAAAATTTTGCCTTTGTTACCAAGCTAAATATTTTTGCACCGCTTGTTTCTTTCTGTAAGGTTAAGTTAGAATCACAGTAATCTGCATTAGTAGGTTTCCCAAAAGACTCCTTAAAAGCCACAGCCACTCCAGAACTCATATTTTTTTTGTGATAGAAATCAGCTGACACACAATGAGCGAAACCAACATCCGGATTATTTCTAAGGTGTTTAATTATTTGTCTCGTGTCAGCTTCAATTACTTTGATGTTAGGATGTACTGATAGAGAGAGCAAATCTGGCAAGAAAAGGGGTGATACACTAGTGTTATTTTGAGTTTGTAAATCCGGCTTGGAGGAAACTGTAACTTGACTTGATGTAGAACCTTGTCCTTTAGAACACCATCTTCTTTGAGCATTAATGGCAGCAAAAGCTAGTTTTGATTTCCCACGATGATTAAGATGAAGTCCATGTGATGTAAAATAGAGGTCTTTAAAATTATCCAAGTTGATCAAGTGTAGGTTATCAATTCTAAAACATAATTCTGTGATATAATTATTAACTTCAATTATATCTAAATTAACTTGGTGCGTCATAAGTCTATCATACCTAAACGGTATTGTACACAGGAAGACTGGTCTCACTTTGCAAACTTGTAATAATTTTCCTTCTAAGTCACTGTACAAGCTTGATAATGTCCCATTTAGGCTATCATTTGTTCCTCCCAGTATGATCAGAGGGGTCTCTTTCTCAATAGAAGAAGCTGATTCTATAACTTGTATCAGGGTGGTGTTTGCTTGCACATACCCAAAGGTTTTTATTTTCCCTGAGCTGTAGACTTCAATTTTCTTAGCTATGTCTCTGCCCTGACTGTCGGCACAGAGTGTCACTTTAATTTCTGGTCATGCAGTTGTTGAATTTGTTTTACTATTATGTCCATTATTATTTGTATTAAATTGGTTCTGCAATTCCTTCCCTACATTTCTCCCACCATTGCTATGATTTTTTATTCTTTTATTGATATTAGGGGGTGACAACTTAGCAGTAAAAAGCTTTTCAGGATGACCATATTGACTATTTCTACTTTGTTCAAGTTTTTGAAGGACATCAAATCTGTTTTTAGTCTCTACAGTGTTGTTGCTTGTTTGTAAATATTTGATACGGCTGTGATTCTTTGATTTAGGGTTCACTTGAATCCAGTTGTTTGGTTTATTATCAGATGTGTTCTCATTAAAACTTGCAGTAGATTCAGGTAGAGGATCACGGTCTTTAGAGACAGGAGATTTCCCATTCTTCTTAATCATCAATTTGTAAAATAACTCCCTGTTTAGAGTTCAAGAGTTACATAAAATGTATGAAATTAAGGCGCGTTTTCTTATTATTTCGTCTTCTGAAATTTTGACTCTCTCGAGAAAATTTATATCTATTAATCCGGAGGTAACTATATCATGTACCAAGGACTCAACAAACCAGCAAGAAAATACTCCGCAGTCATATCCATTAGGCTGCTGTGGGACATTCAATGATACAAAACTTGAAAGGTTGTCTCCATTTAAGTATTCTGTTAACTTCTGGGCAACCTTTTTTGCAGAGGACAAATTATACTTGTTAAAAGAGTCACAATGATAAATTTTCTTTTGGGTTTTTTCAAAGACTAGGGTACTCCAGTGTGATCCACTAACTCCTTCACTTAACTCCTCAGAGTCGTTAATTGGCATTATAACAACATTTTTATTTGTTACCCCTAAAGAATCCAGAAACTGGTGGAAATCCTCCGTATTTTTTACTGCATGGACCATTAGTGGATTTATGATCACACTTGATGTTGAAACCAAGAACCTCTCATTTAACAATTTCAAATAGGGCTGAATAGTTAGATCCGAGAGCCAGTTTGTTCCCAATAATTCTGTCGCTATTACTTGTTTTAATTTAAGAGCTGAATCCGTTTTTGTTTCTGTTGTCAAGCTTGGATTATTAGTACAATAGTCTGTGGAGACTATGGATGAAGGTGTCAAAGGTTCACACTGAACGCAACAATCTCTCATTTGTGGCTTAATAGTATCGCTTATAATAGAAACAGGGAAAATCTCCTTTGTAAATTCCATTAGTCTTGTGTCGGATTTAATAGAGTGATCAAGCACACACTGAAGCTGTCTTTCAATAGTTACATTATGCTCCTTTAGCAGTCTATTTTCTTCTTCCAGCTCTGTTAATAATAATGGTGTTACTTCTTGCGAATGAAAAGACAAAATGGAAGAATGTTCTGAGGAGTTAGGTGTGGACTGAGGAGATAAGTCATCTGATTGTGGTGAAGGTAACTCTAAGGAACAGTTTACACTTGATGGTATCTGAACAGATGACTCCTGATTAAGAGGTCTTGGGAGATAATAATGACCTCAAAGTGACTGGATGGGGGCCAGAGTGCTTGGTATTTGTCACTGTAATATGGGATTTATTCGCATCAGTTTTTATTGCAGCATTACAATTTCTTCCAAGACATCTCCATGTAATTTCTCCACTCTTAGCCACATAATTTTGCCTATATTTGTAATTGTTGTGTATAGTATTAGGTTTCCCATTCTTAGTTTGTTCTATTTGAAAATCCATTTGTGCTTAAAATAAAATAAAAAAGTCCAAATATTTATGGAACATACATTTCCATCAAGATCCAATATTTAATATTTACATTAATAATGTCTCTTTTATTCTAATATATTTTTTTAATTAATTTTCTGATACAACAATGTAAACTAATTAAAGATTTAAAGTATCTTTACTTTTTATTTACAAATATTTATATTTAAAATATTCCGTGAATAGTTTAGCAGTTCCAGTCCTTGGCTGTTATTAATGAGAAGCATAGGCTGCTGATAAGAGATTTGCTGAAGGTCACTGAGCCTGTTTCACTGACTGCAAACACTCACCTGTCAGTCTGCCTGGATCTTTCTAACAAGTTACAGTGTAATAGTAATCCTTCTTTCTTTGCACAGTATTAAAATATTTATATACAATTAGAATCTAAAATTTCATTAATCAGTATCCAACTAAAGTTCATCTACAACATGATTGGACTTGAGCTGTTTTGTGTTAAATTCTCTTGTGTTTAATAATTCAAATATATTTATTGCAGATAGAAAGTTTCTAATTGGGCACTGAATATGTAAGTAGTCTTCCTTAATATTAAGGAAATGCATTTATAAATTCAATTTTTTTTTTAAATTACACTTAAATAAAATTTAGGTTATATTTCACTTCCATTTAATTATATAAACAGTCTGTTTTAAACATTAGTAATTTGGAATACTTATATTCTTGTTCAATAAAGCATTGAGAATACTCACAGTTTGTACTAACTTTTAAATAAAATAATCAATTTATCATTTAATAAAACACTTTTAAAATCAGACTGTTCACAAGTCCACTTGACCAGACCTCAATCAGTTACCAGTTTTCCTGATACGATATGAACTCAATGGAATTGAGGTTGATCGTGTGCGCAACCCTGGCATCAGTACAACCATGAAAGGCTACATCTCGTACAGTGAAGAACATCTCAAGTGTATGGGAAATTCGGGGTGGGTTGCATCTTCCGATGATTTAGACTCTGCTTTACCTGCATCCACTACGGATGCAAACGGAAACTTTAGCTTTTGTGTGTATCTCGACAGTATTTTCGGTTTGGATGAGGATTATCAGAAATTCTTTGTTAATTCTCGTCATAAATTGGTCCTGATATGTTCGGCTAACGATAAGAATGCAGTATGGTGGCGACCGGGACCTCCCGTAAATAATATCGCCGATACCAATATGGAAGCTGTTAAAGTGGTGCTCAGCAAGCTGTCATGGCGTATCCCATACGTCACTCTGAGTGATGAGCAACGTGTGGTCTTGCTCAAACAGCTTAATCGTGGAATTGACATACCTGTTGAGTACGGGAGTTGCGAGCTCTACGAATATCCGGCTCTGCTGAAAACCAGCAGGTAGTCGTGGACAGTGAAGACTCTAAGACAGTTGGAAAAGCCACGTTACGTCTTTGTCGGCTTTCAGAAGAACAGGAAAAACAACATAAAGGAAAACGCCTCACACTTTGATCACTGTAAAGTCAGAAACGTTACGTTGCATTTGAATTCAATCGTCACCCGTACGATGACTCAAGGTGGACTTTACAAACAACCATTATGCAGTGCTATATGACATGTTTTTACGCTTTTCCGAATCTTACTATCGTACGCCTGCCCACACTCTGTTCACCAAGGAGATGTTGTAAGGATTTTGCACCGCTGATTGTCATCGACTGCTCAAAACAAAACGAGTCCATCAGGGCAGCACCTGTGGACATTTGTCTGGAGTTTGAGGCCGTTGAAGAGTTTCCAGAACACACCACTGCGTACTGCCTCATTATACACGACAAGTCGTTTACCTACAACCCCACCACCAACCTAGTACGTCTAGTAGCCTGAATAGGCCCCGCCCTCTTATGTATATAAGGAGCATCAGCTCAAGCGGCACACCAGTCACCAAACGTCTCGCACACGGTGCTCTCAAATATGATTCGAAAAGCATGTATCGACTTCAGCACATTCCTCGGTAGGGAGGGCAACGAAATTATTAAGGAGGTGAGTGCTGTCAATGCAGGTCAGAGCAGCATTTCATTGTGAAACCACCCAAGGAGTACGCTGATTGCTGGTACGAGGTACGTAGGGTCACTTCATCCAATGCATGGTTGAGTCGTCACTACCACGGATTGGATTTCAATAGGGGTCACACGGATTATGAGTCACTGACGGCTCATAAGTGTCTGCAACGATATGCAGCTGCTGTTCACTGAAAACTCATCAAAGGCAAGGTACTTGGAGAACTTTTTTGGCCTAGGACCAGTAGTATTTGATTTGGAAGCGTTGGGCTATTCCCAACAGATACTATTCGGGTACAACAAGAATCTGGTTGGTCAGTGGATGAGGACTGCACCGGTGAGCCAGAAGAAGCACACCGTCCATATCTTTACCACAGTTTACATGCTCCCGGTTTTGCTTGCAGAAAAATCACTGCCAACCACATGGCTGACTGGTGTGCCAAAAAATCCACAGCTAGTCAACATGAATGATTCCACTGTCAGGGAGAAGACGTTTGGTAATTGGACGCTCAGTAAGCCATCCGCACTAGACATCGCAGAGTCTGGATTTGTACGACATGCCTTCGGTAGGGATGTGGTTCGCTGTTTATACTGCAATTCCTACGCTCCATTTTGCAAGTTCTTACGCTACAAGGTGATGCAAAAAGCACAGCGGGTGTCAGGAGTAAGGGAGAAGCAACCATTGATAACCAGGATGAAGTTCGATACAATCAACTGAAGAGTTAACCGAAAAAGATATACACAAATTGTGTTATGCATAGAACAATTAACAAACTTTTATTCCTATTTATGTATTTTCTTTTAGACTCCCACCGACTTGACATGGTCTTAGAACCATTTACACTATCAATAGAGCCTTTATTTAAATTATGCTAACGAACCGTCCTCAGAGACAATAAGCACACTGAAAGCATGGACTGCTGTAAGTATGCATGAATTAACATATCTTCAGACCCACAAAAACGTCTGCCAAGCGGACGTACAGCACAGATCGCATGACACCAGGTCAGGAACTTGTCAAGGTAAGGTACAATGCTCGAGAAAATGACTACCCACATCCGACGTAAAGTTCAGTCAGCTGTGGGACCGCTTTTGGCGGCCGCGCATACCTCGGTTGAAATCGAAAGCGCACGTAACTTATCAAGGTAAGGTAGACGCTCGAAAAAGTGGTGACCCAACGTAAAGCTCTGCACACAGATATTTGTGGGCATAGAATTTTGTGGACACAGATATTTGTGGACATAGAATTTGGCGTTTTGTGGGCCATTTATACTACTGTCGGGCTTGTTAGATAGTTGAACACACTATGTGGTTCGGATAGCATGTAAAGCTGAAGGTCCCTTAGCTGCATTAGCTATTGGGCTATTGGAAAATAGCTCTTTGTGAGGCGCAGTCGACCTTGGTTAGTAACAATGACTAAACTTGTTCATCTAAAATCATTCGATCCTCATTTTTGCTCATATCTTGGTGTTGGTGTCTTAACCCTAGGACTGGCAAGGATCACGATCCAATTTCCCACTTCGCGACTGGCAAGATCGCGATCGCGACCCTATTTCCACGTGCTCACTAAATATCCTGTAGCGCCTTTATTTTTAATTATTTCGGCATTTATATGATATATTTTGAAAGAGGAGAAGTTTTTTTATATATATTATATAACTTGTAAGCAAAGCTCATTAGACCGTCTGATGAAGTTGGCAACGATGACAACACAACTCACTTTGAGGTTTGTTTACATTTAGTCTAGATGGCTGTGTCGTGTGTGAGTTATTGTTGTTGTGTGTTTCAATAGTTTTACAATGAGTGAATTAAGTAGAAGCAGTGCAATTAGAACATGCCTAAATGATTTAGATAATGAAGATGATAGTGATTTTGATTTAGAAGAGAATGTTGATGATGACTTAGCCAATCTGACTGATTATTCTTCAGGGAGCGGTGAGTTGTATGAACCTACTATCCGTAACAAAACTTTGGAGACTCGAGTTTGGATGACTATAACAACGAAACTAATAAAGCTATGGTGATGGGACTTGTACCAAAATTTTCACAATTTCATTGTGCGTTTATTGATGTAAACCAAAATTTTTTCATGCAACATTTGCATATTTTAATGCGTGCCGAACAAAAAAAATACACGATTTTACACGCCTTTCAACCAAATCTCGACTTAAAAAAATCGCTAAATAAAAACCCATGCATGAATCGTTTTTTACAAGCGATTACAATTACACTGTTATACAAAGCTAATTTTACATATTCAACTACAAATTGTGATAATCGTTTATAGTCCATCATGTATTTTGTAACGATTTTTATTTGATAGCATAGCGATGTGCACTCAGCCGTGAGTAACAAGCTCGGCGGGATTGCGACGTTGCCGAGTCGCTGCCAGTCCTGCCGTCATCCTGGCTCGTACAAGAGAAGCTCTCAAGCTTGCGTTAATTTTCCAAATCGCCAGTGGAGAAACAAATCGCCTATCAGAAAAATCGAAAATTTTACAGGAGAGACAAAAAACTGTTTAGTTTTTACAGAAGATAACCATACACATACAAATAAATGCTCTGTGTTTTAACAGTAATATTTTTGATATTTTTAATCGCCTATGATATATATTCATACATATGTTTTGGTCAAACATTAAAGTCAAATTAATTGTTAAAATAGTTAATGTAGGGTAGAGGGTGGTGGACATACCGCTGTGACTCACCGTGTTCGACAGTTCGACCGGGCAACCCCGCATTCCGGACGAATACCGGCGGACCAGGCGCATCGGTGGGGTCGGTTACTCACGGCTGAGTGCACATCGCTACGCTATCAAATAAAAATCGCTACAAAATACATGAAGGACTATAAACGATTATCACAATTTGTAGTTGAATATGTAAAATTAGCTTTGTATAACAGTGTAAAGTTGAACTTATTCCGATCAGTCATTGCTGAGAAAAAGTTGTTGTACAAAATCTACAACAACTTTTTTTCTAATGGACGAACAATTTTTATATTTTAGTATTACGTTATCAACACTATAACCAATCACGTATTAAAGTTTCAAAACGATTCATGCACGGGTTTTTATTCAGCGATTTTTTAAAGTCGAGATTTGGTTGAAAGGCGTGTAAAATCGTGTATTTTTTTGTTCGGCACGCATTAAAAATATGCAAATGTTGCATGAAAAAATTTTGGTTTACATCAATAAACGCACAATGAAATTGTGAAAATTTTGGTACAAGTCCCATCACCATAGCTTTATTAGTTTCGTTGTTATAGTCATCCAAACTCGAGTCTCCAAAGTTTTGTTACGGATAGTAGTAGTGACAGTGATGACCAGGTTAGTGTTGTAAATGAAGTTGTAAACAGTCAAGATAATGATGATAGTAATGTTTCTGTAGATCATAGGCCTAGAGAAATTAATTGGGTAAGGGTCTATGCTCCAGAGGCACCACTAAACATTGAGGCTAGATTTCAAGTCCGAAATACAGGCATACAAAACTGCCCGCCCAGAAACAGTCCTCCACTAGCCTACTTCTATTTGTTTTTTACAAATACTATTTGGAACTTACTGAAAAATGAAACTAATAAATATGCTGATGAAATGATTGCCAAAAAACAAACTACAGGTGGGATAAGCCCTTTCTCTAGGCTACAAAAATGGTTCGACGTAACAATTTCAGATATGAAAAAATACATTGCCTTGGTAATAAATATGGGGACCAATCCAAGAAATAATGTAGAAAAGTACTGGAGTACTAGAATATGTAGAAATATGCCCTTCTTTGCTAAAGTTATGTCATTGAAGCGTTTTCAAGCCATATCCTCCATGTTCCATATAAGCTCTCTACCTTGCATACCTCGCGGACAACCAGGTCATGACACTTGGTATAAAGTGCGACCTTTCCTTGATGCCATAAACAGTTCCTTCAAAAAATATTTTATTCCTAGCCAGAACCTATCGATTGACGAATCAATGATAGGAATGAAAAAAAGGTTTCCACACATTATTTATATGGCAAACAAACGGCATGCTAGATTCGGCATCAAGAAATTTGAGGTTGTTGATAGTAAGCACAGCTATATTTTACACACTGAACTTTACAACGTAAAACAATTTTTACCTGATTCCAATGACCCATTTACAGAAAAGGTGGTAATCCAATTACTAAGAGTGAGTAATTTGTTGGGGAAGGGATACCATATCTTCACAGACAATTTTTACACTAAGATGCCATTAGCAACAAAACTCTATGAACAAGACACATTCATTACTGGCACTGTGAATAAAAGATCCAAAGATTTATCCCAAGGAGTCTTGAGATCTGTAATCCAACCCCAAACATCAGTTTATTTTAGAAAACAACATGTACTTATGGTTGGTTATAAAGAAAAGCGTACACGTAATCCAGTATATTTGATCAGTACCGGATGTCACGCAGAGGATGCAGTAATTAGAAGTAGAAGTGGTAATGTAAACAATAAGCCAGTAATGATAAACACTTACAACTTGAACATGGGGGGCGTGGACAATAAAGATAAGTCTGTGTACCATGTAACATGTGACAGAACCACAATGCGTTACATTGTGGAAGCCCTTGTAGATGATAACCAGGAAAATAATGCACCTGTGCAACCAGAAGGTTTGGGCCATGAACTGGTACGTCTTCCTGGTATACAATTGAGAGTATACTGTGTATGTTCTACACCACACAAAAAAAAAGCCGCAGCCACTTCTGGTGTCCAGGGTGCAACAGTGGTGTACATCCTCAATGCTACCATAAGTTAAGTCACTTCAGGAGACAACCTAAGAGAGGTAGAAAGAGGAATCATCCTCAAGTGGAAGAAAGTGATTCGGACTAGTAGTTGTGCCGCTGACAGGCCTTGTATATATGTACAGTTTTCTCTTATATATAATTTTATGTTACTGCAAAGTGGTAAACATTGTATATAGTTTTATTTATCATTAAATTCTGAACATTTTTTACATATAACTCATCTTCATTGAACTTACAGATTTTTGAGTGGGGAAGCACAGTTTTCCAAAATTTTTGAAAATTTTTTTTCAAAAAAGTTGTCAAGACAACGACGAAAAATATTTTTGGTAAGTATTATTTTTATCATATCATATTAGAAATATATCTTTATAAGTAACATGATGTACAACACTTTATATTTAAATGTAATTTTATATTTTTTATGAATTTAAAAAAACCTTTACAAAACGGCAAAAAATGCTTGCCAGTTTGAGGTGAAATAAGTGCCTTATTTATTTTGCCTTATTTATTTAAGCTTACCATTATTTTGTGAAGTAGATTCTTCAGCTTGAATTTCGTCTTCATCATCCAATGACACTGAACTGTCACTTTCATATTCATCAGAGTCTGAGTCAGAAGTTTCTTTAAACATGTCAACTTCCTTCATGTGTGTGTCACCTGTGTCACCTGAAAGCCAATTTGTGACTGCAATAAACTAACATAGTAAATACTACAGTGTCATAATAGTTAGTAATAAATAGTTTGTTATGAGGAGTTTTTGTGGTTCTCTATTTTCATTTTCAGATGGTTGTATCCTCTGCAAACAACTAAGATAAGATAACTTTGATCTTAAGAAAATACATAGAAGGAGATTAGAGTAGCAAGGGTTGGATCTGAGTATGCACAAATAGTGGTTAACAGTGTATACAAGATGCAAGTAAGTGTAGAACAATTTAATTATATATTAATTTTACTTTAATAGAAAATATTTTTCAGAATCCTGTACATTCATAATATTCATTTATTTAAGCCAACGGTAAACATTTTTGTGTAGTATACATATTGTACAGGACGTCGTAAGATACAATTAACATTTATCTGGTATAGTAATAATTAAAATGATCCAAAAGTCATAGATAAATAATCAATTTGTAGTTAATTTCAGTTAATTAATTTAGTTAGTTATAGTATTGATACTAACCATGTTACAAAATCACAGGATTAATAAAATTGCCTAGTGTGATAGTTACGATCCGATTTAGTAAAAACTTGTGTGCAGGCTACTCCTCATCAAAAGCGTTAGTAATCAATTTTCTATGAAGACACATTCACAATGACGTGCGATGACAAAGATATATCCTGCAATCTAGTGGTGCTAAGAATCCGAAATTCAACAAGAGACAGTAGATCTGAGCAGTCTATGATCCCATTGATCAGTTTGTGTAGAAATAGAGCGTCAGTCATCTTCCTTTTAGTCTTTAGTAGGGAGAGATCCAAGGTACGTCTAAGATTGTCGACAGGCACATCAGGTAACAATATCCAAGCTGTAAGCCAACTATTCTTATCAGTTGGCTCTGGATCTGCTTTAATATAATATTATATAATATAATATACATTATAATTGCATTCAGAACATTACGATCCGTGGAACAAAATTAGACAGTATGTTGATCATGTCAATAAGACTTTTAAATATAACTTTGTTCCATATCAAAATATCTGTATCAACGAGACTCTTTTAGGCATGAAAAATCTATGTGTACACATATAATACATGCTGAATAAAAACAGTATGGAATAAAAAAAATTCAAGATGTGTGATAGCAAAACTAATTACATTATGCTTAGATTTGTGCAGTTGATATTATTTGAAAGGATACTCACATACCTTTACTAAAAAATTTGTCAGTTATTAGAAAAATTAAATTTATTGGATAAAAATATCAAACTCTGTTCAATAGAAACACTTATGCAATAGGTACTATAGACAAAAATTCAAAATAGTTGAGCGAGGTATTGATGAATGCCTTGGAGCCAGTGACAGCCTTTATTGTGGGAAAAAATTTCTTGTTGGTTTCCACCAAAACTCTAAGATAAAACCTGTGTATCTCCTCACATCTGCATGTCATGCAGAAGACAAGCTTATAAAAAGCAAGGAGGGCCAGGAAGCAGTAAAACCAGTGGTTATACATAAATATAATTAGTACATGGGAGGAGTTGATGTTTAAGACAAATCAGTATATCATACATCTTGTAGTAGAACTACAATGAAGTAACAGAAAAAGATACTATTTAATTTCACTGATATAATTCTCTTCAACAGCTATATTTTATATAAACTAAATGATAATAATCCTTTATCAAGGCATGACTTCATTGTCAGCAGCAGTACAAAATGAGAATCAACCTGGACAAGCTGGTGGTGATGTACTGTCTACCTCTCACTTGATTGCGTGTGAGGGGATACAGGGGTGAGGGGGAAGGTTAACCCCACCAGTGCGCCAAACCGGTTGTTGCCTAGCAACCCGCCGTATTACTCATACTGACCTTGTACGGCGCGGCTCTCGTGACCAGCTGTGCAGTCAACGCCAGTATATCGAACTAAGACAACCTGTCGACGTATGTAATTTTTTTAATTATTATTTATGTTCAGTTTTTGAAGTAAGTGAGTAGTGAAAATGGCATCGCGGAAAAAAGGACTAACAGTTCATAGTGAAGCGAGAGAAGTGATAAGTAGAGTCATCGAGAAATGTGACGAAGAAGCAAGAACTGGTAATTTAGTACATTTAATGAAACAGAGTAGTTTGCATGTACAAAGTTATACTGGTGTGTCACTGAGGACAATTACAAACATTCGGAGGTAAGGAGCTGTGGCTGGCGAATCAATCTTGACTACGCCCGGAAAGAAAAGGCCTTACTCGGAGGAGAAAAAATTTCATATGGATGAATTTGACAGAAGAGTTGTTTGTGATGTAGTGAATGATTTCTATTTAGTTAGAAAAAAAGTGCCTACTGTGCCTAAACTGTTAGTCGCAATAAGGGAAAAAATTGACTTTCCGTGGAAAGAAGAAACCCTACGCCGTCTTCTACACCAAATGGGATTCAAATGGAAACGCTGTAACAAATTAAGAAAAATTCTCATTGAAAGGCCAGACATCGTCAATTGGCGTGCTCGTTATTTAAGAGAAATTCAGCAGTTTCGGCATGAAAAGAAAAACATATTTTACATTGACGAGACTTGGGTCGACAACAATCTGACCTTTGGGAAGTGCTGGACTAGCAATGAAGTGCACGGTGTGTTGACAAACACAAGTTCTTCGAACAGACTGATTGTTGTTAACGCTGGCTCTTAAGACGGTTTCCTTGAAGGCGCTGCACTGATTTTCAGGGCCGGTAAAGCTAAGGGTGATTATCATGGACAAATGAATGGTGTTAATTTTGAGAAGTGGGTTGAAGAAAAGCTGCTGGTGAATCTTCCTGAAAACAGTGTTATTGTTATGGACAATGCGCCCTATCATTGCAAGCAAGATAATAAACCACCATCAAAATACGCAGTAAAGAAGGACATGATCGACTGGCTGCAAGATAACAATATACCATGTTAAGCAGACATGAAAAAGTGTGATCTGTACAATTTTGTAGAGAAGCACAAACCTAGAGAGAAGTTGTATCGTATTGACAAGGCTTTAAAGAAACGTGGTCATTCAGTTCTCAGATTGCCACCCTATATGTGTGACCTGAATCCTATCGAGCTCGCCTGGGCTAAGATCAAGAGAGTTGTTAACACGGGAGAGGGCGCGCCACGGTCTTTTGGACCGGGTCAGTAATTAAATGTTTATATTTCCTAGTGTAGTGGGCCGTATGCCCCCACCCCCCCCCGTACCTTTCGATGGACTCGTCCACTGTCCTTGACCGTATTCGCTTAACCCCTCCCATCATTCAGTTAGCGACTGAGGTTATTTCTTTGAAGACACGGTCTTTAAGTTCTGGCGTGCCCTCTCACGTTTCTTGTTTTCCTGATCGTTTCGACCGTGCGCGCCCTCTCACGTATGTACTTTTGTGCAGCAGAAATATTAATGTGTTTTAACCCATTGAGGTAGTAGTTATTTTTGCTATGTTGCTCTAGTGGGCAGCAATTAAAATGTGTGAAATTGTAAGAGTTTAGTAGAACTGATATAACTTTTTTTATGTTATTGAAAGAGTAATGAAACTTGCTTTATTGTTTTTCTCATAGAATTTGCTGTAATAAAATGTATACCTAAACTTTCTATAGTAAATATTTTTTTGTTTGTTGTTATTAATAAATTTATAATAACAAATTTAGTTTTGAAATTTCAAAAGTAGACTATTTTTTTTATTTAAAATATTTTTTTATATGAACAAACCATTTATTTTATGAAAGTACATCTATTTTTGTACATAAAAAGTTACTATAACATATATTTTGAAATACAGTTTACCTAAAAAAAATAAGAAATAAAATTTAGGCTACTGTGGCTGATTTTCATTGTTTCTAATGTAGCAAAGATGTTGTTATGGAAATGTCAATAATGGTGTCTTACAGCAACAATTTATTATCTTGAGTATCTTGAAAAACTATATTTATATAAAAAACACTATTTACAACACAAAATACTTTCAGGAACATTTGATTCAATTTCGTCAGCATCACTCTCGTCGTCATATTCAGAATTATGGATATGCGAACTCATACACCGCGGAATTATTACATCGTCTTCACTATCAGAGTTTTCACTACCACTTGAACCAAACTTGTAATCACTATCCAAATATAAATCTAATTCTGAATCACGCAATCTTTTCCGATTCATATCACAACCGCAATTATTACATTCACAACGCACATACCCAAAACAACTTCACGAGCAGACGAAAACAAACTGGCCACTGCCAAACAATAAACAAATAACAGCTGATTGAACCGTGTATATTCTGCGGACAACAAAAAAATCAAAGGCATTTAATTCTTAAATGTCACGGAACAGCAAGCCAGCACTATCTGTTGGAAAACCTAGCATCTACGATCACAACTGCGTCATTAAAACTTGCGACGTGCTGGGCACGTCAGACGGCACCCGGTCCCGCGGAAACGGGACGTGCCTGGCACGTCGAACTACCTTAATGGGTTAAAGTTTTGTATATATTTTTTATAAGTTGTGTATATATTGTAAATAGTGACAGTTTTGTGTAACATTGTGTAAATACTATGGATATATTTAGGAAACAAGATATTCAAAGACTTATTGATAGTGTTGAAAAGAAAATGGAAAGGGAAGAGGAGAGACTTATAAACCCTGGTGCGGTAAGGCGTAATTTGTTTATTGAAGAACCGGCTACTCATCCCGTTGATGAAGCAGCATCAGATGACGACATAGAGGACAATGTGGAAATTCAGGAAGCAGTTTCCGATTCAGAGGAGTCTGCAGGTGAACAGGAGGAACCAGCAAGCCAGGCAATGCTTCAAGCTCACAACCAGCTAATTCCACAGTTTCAAGATCAAGGCCCTTATTATATGGGAAGGGACCAAAACACAAAATGGAGTGCCCACTGCCCTACAATACCTACCAGCGAGGACAGAATAACATAGAGGGGCTATTCCCATTTAAGCCGTGTATAAGGAGGTGAAGCCACTTTCGGCCATGACAGTTGGGTCAAGAAACGCAAAACCAGCGGCGAGCCACTAGAAAGTTAATACGGACGCTCATTAATTATACCGCGTTTTAAAACTCTTAGACACCTCCAAAAAAATTTAAATTTTATAGGATAATAAAGGAATGTTTAAAGATGCATACGATCCCGTTTTACAAATTTACAATTAAGAGTAACATATTAAAATAATGCTTTGAATTTTTCAATGCCATTTAAATTGAAGTGAATGTCAAGAAAAAGTTGACCTGTGAGGAAGTTTTTTATTTTTAGGGCAGGTGAGTTTCGTCAGCGAGAAAGATTTAGATAAAGAGTTGAATTTATTTTTTTATTTAAAACTTTTTTACCTTACGTGAATGGTTTGTCCAGGAAGTTAAGTTGGAAACTGGCGAAAAATAGTCTGTTTGCCGCTTAGATCTACTCGCCGCGCCGAGACAGCTGCCTACGGCCGGTGGAAACGACTGGCATAGACACTGTCTTCCATTCCTCATTATTAATAGTGTTTAAAGGCTTTGAACGCTAATTACTGTTTTTTTAAATATTTTTATGATACTATGATTTACAACATATAATAAAGTAATGGGAAATCACGTAACTTGTTTACAGAACATAGAATAGTAACGCGATAGATGAACAGATAAAGCTTGGCATCGCATTTATTGTTAAAATAACAAATAATACTATTTGTTAGATAGAACAAAGGTGTCATAATTTTACAATACATTATCAAATCTTTGAAACCTATTTTTATTTATCTTATGAATACTTTGACAAAAATTAATTATTAATTTACACTTATAACTTGGAAGTTGTTGAAATGTTCATTGACCAACATCATGTTAAATTTAAGAAAAAATCGATGATTGATAATTTTTTGGTTGTAGGTTTAAGAATAATGTGAACACAAGTATTGAAATTTGTTTATTTTACAATGTAAATAATTATGTGCTAAACAGAAGGTGCTAAAGATACGTGAATGAAATTTTAACCACATATTTTCTATGCATACAAGTGTACAATTTAACGCATGGATGTAAATTTAAGAAACGTACAAAATAAATCTAACAAGTAATAAACAAAATGTTCAGAAAAAAATTGAATGAAAGTTGTAAGTAACGGTTGCTTATATAAATAAAATGAATAAGTGTGCAATGATTTCTTGTTTACTGTCCTGTAAAAGTAATGACTTTATGCAATGCTTTTCTAATTTTGTTCCTATGAAGCGAGTCATTGAAGATCTTTGCTTTATGATGAAGTCTTACAGAAAAATACTTTTTACATATTGCTTTCATAAGTAAATAAATATGATTCTGATCGGGTTCTTGATCGAGGTAATGATCTCCAGGGAACAGAGATTTTCCGATGGAATTTCTTATGACTCTTAGAGTCATTTCTTCAATAATATTATTCTTTGTGGTAATCTTGTCGGGAGTAAATTTGTAACTTCTAACAACTGATTCACACATATTACAAATTTTCACAAGTCCCTCCGATGGCTGGACTAATCCTCCTCTGTTCTTGCATGAAATCAAACTTTCAGGGTAGATATTACAGCTGCCTAAAAGTGACTTGCATACCTCACAGATTAGTTTAGATCCTATTTTTCGGCAAACAAATCCTGCGATATACTCGACAATTTCAAATCCAATGTCTGACCTGTTTGGAAAATGGAAAATACCACTGTCATCTTCGTCTTCAGCAGCTAAAGTTGACTTCACTTGATCTTCTACAGCTCTCCAAGATGGAGTAGAAATGTTTATTTCATTTACTTCACTCTTATTTTTCAGAAGTGGCAGAATCGTGGTGTTTTGTAGTACAAGGCAGTTTCCTGTGTTGCTTTCTTCTAGTTCCTTGTGTAGGAGGATCCTTTTAATAGAACCTGTAAATTCTTTGCACGTGGGATTATTGTTATGACCTCCACGGCTACGAATGTAACCAAACAATCTTTTTTTTCTAAATTGTCACCTAATCGGATAGTAGCAGAAATACTCTTAATTTGACATGAACACTGTAGTATATTGCAATCTAAAAAAAAATATTAATGCCAAAATTTAAGAACACCTTAGCAATATTAATACCTTTAAACTTACGCTGTTCACCTTTTTTTTATAATTGAAAATGTCAAATATTTGTTTGGTATTTGATTGTGAAAGTTTATTATTCAGATTTTCATAACTTGTTTCTCCCATGTAAAAATAATTTTTAAATGTGCATTTTTCTAAAAAAAACGTATTAAACAAAAATCTAGTGGTATAGTTAAACAATTAACTGCTGGGAAAGTGAAAGAATCCAGAAAGATATTAGTATCAGTGTCCATGATGCAATAGTTATTAGTAAGGTAGAACATAAAAAATAACAGTAACAATATTGAGCAATCATTATAATATTACATATCTAATTAATGCTTGGTGGTACAATTAATATGTTGGTCGTGAAGATCGAATTGAACTCTGAATATTCTCTAAAAATAATTGCAAATAAGTCATTAACTTAGTTAAAACAGTAAATCATCATGATTTTCTTTATCAATCATAGAATTGTGCTTTGGACCCCTTTTATGTTTAAAAAATAACTATAATAAATTATATCTTAAAGGAAAATATAATTTATTTACAAAATAATTTTCTAAATTGGTAATGTCAGTATTTCTGATACGGCATCTCAAAACTAAACATAAAAAAGTATTCATTTTTAATTCTCAAATTTTATTCAGCCTACTTCTGAAACTGCAGTATAATTATAAAAAATATTAACATTCACTTTTTAAAACCCATTAAAAATATATTTTAGGTGTAGTTTTTAGCTGGTGTAGATATAACGAGTGGTATGGACTTTGTATATATAGGCCTACATATGAAAACTGATAATTTCCAAAGAATGGTGTTTTGGTAATTGTATTTGGTATAGCATCTGGGATCCCTCTAAAATGAAATTATATCTGGTCTCGGTCTTGGATCTCGCCAGCCCACCTACGGTAATAGCTTCTTCCCTATAGAGGAAATTCGCTACTACAAAGTACAGTGAGGTTGCTATTGAATTATATTAAGGAATAATATGTTTGGTGTTGAATTGTCATTAACGGCCCATTTTAACGAAGAAGAACTAAAGCACGTTAGTATACTTTGATTGAAAGGTAGAAAACGTTTTTCACAACAGCATTCTCACAGTGCTTTTTAAAAATACTGTTTTCTAAGTAAACAAACCTTACCTGTGATATGTAACACCACCGACCTTCCCTCTATTTAAACAGCCATAAGCTACGCAAGTTTGCGGCATGATAGAATACCAAACAAAGCTAAGTACACTACCGCACCACAAACAACGTGAGTACTGTCGCCCACCACGTGTTTCACAGAGCCACTTGAGGCTCGCCAGTAGGGTGACTCATGCCACGCGGCCGCCATGACAGTTGGGTCAGGCGCTCAGAGGTGGCTTCACTGGCCGGCCCGAGTCGCCTCTCTATGTTATTCTGTGCTCGCTGATACCTACCAACTCAAGGACGCCTAGACGTAATTTAGTAAGACGTTTGCCAGGGGTTAGAAATTATAGACCAGAGTCTCCAGTTGAAGCTTGGCGAATTTTTCTTTCCGATGACGTACTAGATGATATTGTACGTTACACAAACCAGCGCATAGAAAAAGTTCGCCCAGGGTACACAAAGGAAAGTGATGCTCGAAACACTACCAGAAGTGAAATAGAAGCCTTTTTTGGACTGTTGTATATGGCTGGAATTTACAGAGCCTCGCATGTAAACTTGCTGGATTTGTGGGAAACCAATGGACTTGGAATTGAATTCTTCAGAACTCACATGAACTTAAAACGATTTAAGCTTTTATTGAGAACGATGCGATTTGATGACTCCACAACAAGACATGAAAGGCGACTATTTGACAAGCTTGCACCCATTCGAGATATTTTTGATAGAGTTGTATAAAAGTGCAAAACTAGTTTTTCTGTGAGTGAATACTTGACTGTGGACGAGATGCTCGAGGCTTTTAGGGGGAAATGTCCTTTTAGACAGTTCATAAAATCTAAACCGGCGAAGTATGGTATAAAAGTATATTCATTGGTTTGTGCCAAAACGTTTTATACAGTCAACATGGAGATATATGCCGGGAAACAGCCTGAAGGGCCTTACAAAGTTGAGAATTCTGGCCTTCATGTTGTGAAGAGAATGGTTGCACCAGGTAGTGGTACCGGAAGATCTATTACTACTGATAACTGGTTCACTTCAGTTCCACTTGCCGAAACTTTACTAAAGGATCACAACCTTACCCTAGTAGGAACAATCAGGAAAAATAAAAAAGAAATTCCTCTTATCCTAATCGCTAAGGGAAAGCCCATAAACTCAAGCATGTTTGCTTTCCGAAATAGTCTTACTTTAGTATCGTACACGCCAAAGAAGAACAAAGTGGTAACTCTGCTCTCATCAATGCACAATAATGATGAAATAGACCCTGAGTCAGGAGTGGCTGCTAAACCATACATTTTCATTTTGACCTTCTACAACTCAACAAAATGTGGAGTAGATGTAGTGGACCAATATAAAGAGCGATATTCCGTTTCACGGACAAGTAACCGATGGCCACTGACTTTGTTTTTTACTATTCTAAACATTGCTGGTATTAATTCCTATATTGTCTACAAATATGGAAAGGGCGAGTTTGAACTTCCAAGACGTACCTATCTGAAGGATCTGAGTAGGTCATTGTGCCTGAAATATTTGCAAGAACGACATACCATTCAGACACTCCCTAGAAGTTTGAAGAGGAACATTCGGCAAATGTTAGGACTTCCTGAAGATGGACCACCTGGAGCTCCGCGAGAACCAGAGGGACCAGGTAGATGTGCCTACTGTAACTGGAAGAAGAATAGAAAGAGCAAGACAAGATGCCGAGTATGTCAACGACATATTTGCAAAGAACATTCTGCAGTGACTTGTGTTCGATGCTTTACAAATAAAGAATCCAGTGAAGCGTCTGAGTAAAAATGGATACAGACATTAGGTATAAAGTTTTCTGTTTTGTGTTATTTTAAACGATTGTTTCTGTAGTTAGATTATTACGTAGTTTTAAACCAACTTTTTATTTTACTGTAAACATTTTTTAACACGGCATTATTTTATATACGTTAAACATTAATTTGTATAATGCCTTTTGCATTAAAGTTTGTTTTCATATTGAATCTACAATGCTTAACATATATTGTCTTAGTTTAGTAAAATAAATATTGTAGTTTATGATTTGAGTGTATTTTTTACTAACCCGAACAAAAAGACCGTGCGCGCCCCATCACGTTCTAATTTTAGCGCGCCCTCTCCCGTGTTAAGGAAAACAATATAAGGGGCGACCTTTCGTTGAAAAACCTGGAGAATGCTACCAAAGACGCTCTAAGTTCAGTAAGCAGGATGAACTGGGAAGGTTTCACAAACCACACTTTGAGGCTGGAACATGAATATTGGGAGTAGGACGGCCTGATTGAAGAAGTCATCAACAGCTTCGTGGTCGAGTTGGATGGGATTGATAGCAGTGAAAGTGAAGAGACAGGTGACAGTGAGGAAGAAATACCAGACGATGAATTGGCTCAACCTCTTCCAAGTACTAGTGTTGATTATTAACAGTTGTAAATAATTGTAACATAGTCCACACTTCATTTTTATTCTTTTATTACATTGTTTAAAAAAAAGTCATTACATATTTATAAAGTTTTTATAATCTATTCGTTTCCATTTCCCTACAAATGTTTTACTGCCATAGCTTTCGTCAAAATAAGCGATTTGCTGTAACTAAAGCATTGACATGCAAACCACTGGTTTTCAAGGCAAAAGTTGACCTGCAGAAATTTATTGCATAAGAAAAGCAAACCATTTATATTCTCAAATTTTTAACAGTCATTTTACAGATGTAACAAAATTAACTGTATAATTTATTTTTTAATTTTAATGTAATAGCGGCAATAAATATTAATTTAATATAGGGCTATTATTAACCTCGTTGATGATGTTATTTTTATGTTTGACTTGAGTTGTTTTGATAATAAATAAATACATTATTTATTTATAATCAATCATGATGATAACTGTGGAAGAAACTAATACATTTGTTCATTTGGTAAATGGTGGTGGTAATTTGGTCATGAGTGAGTGAGGTCTTGCAAATGTTTTCAGTATGGCTCATAGAATGGTATGAGTTGTTTGGGGGGTAGCGCTCGACCAATGGCAGACGCATTCCTCTCACACGCATTCAAGTCGGAGGCAGACATTACCTGATCTTCCCTATCAACTTTCACGCTATTGCACTATTTGTGAAAGCAATGAAATAAAAAACGGAGCAGGTATTGGTGCCCCAAATGCAATATAAGTGTCCACAGAGAATATTTTCATAGGTTAGAACAGATACCAAAGCTCCTTAGACTTGAAAAAAAGAGGAAAACTACCCATGACAGTGACTGTAAAGTGTTGCAAAAACTAGTGTACATAAATAAATTTGTTGTTCATTAGTTACATTTTTTATAATGCTACATAACTATATATTTTTTTTAAGTGGATAACATTTGTTTAACCCTAGATTACTGCCAAACGTAAGATTGACACATTTTTAGTGTGGTAAAATTTAGAAATATATACTTTTTCACTTTTTTGAACTTGTAAACAACAAAATGAGTAATGAACGAGGAGTGTGTGAGATGAGATAAGATGCTACATCTCGTATTCTAGAAAAAGACATTATTGATGATGAAAATTTAGAGTATGATGATGTAGAAGATGAATGCAACAGTGACTCTGATCCCAAACTCTTACACGATGAAAATGAACAACATGATGATTACTTGATCAACATACGACTTCAAGAAATGGAAGGATCTCAAAATCAGGAGATAAGGAGAAAATGAAAGCTGAATAAACCAAGTACTTCAAAGTCGCAACAGCAAAGAGAAATAAAACCTCAAACAGCAAAGAAAAGGATGTGAATAAACATACAGCTAACAAACCTGATACAGTTGTTCTGTTGTCTGAGACTATGGTAGTGAAAGATAATTTTATTTGGGAGACCAATAAAAGAAAAAACCGGAAAAAAAACAGCTGCCAGAAACATTATTCACATTTCTCCTGAACCTACAGCTAAAGTATGTGGCATAACAGACCCAGTGGAATGCTTCAACCTTTTTTTTACTGCTGATATTGTAGCTAAGATTACTGTTCACACAAATGAGGATTTTGTACATAACAGAGGAAAATACACTGGTCAAAACCATTATTTATTGAGGGATGTTGATTGCTAAGAAATTAAAGCCTACTTATTTTGACCCCTACTTTGCAAGACAACCACCTGCTAGTAAAACTACTATTTAATTCTGACTATTTTGGTGATAGGTATAGAAACACGATGAAGGAACATAGATTCCAGTTTTTTATTGTTTGATTACATTTTGACAGCAAGCAAACTAGAGATGAAAAAAAAAGAGAAACAAGACTAGTTCCCATAAGTGAAATTTGGGGTATAACTGCAATTACATTAAGTTATAGAGCTAGTTCATATTTCCAGAGCTCATACACGAGAGCTAGTCACTATTGACGAGCAGCTAATAGGTTTCAGAGGCAAATGTCCCTTTGTTTAGAATGTATATACCAATAAGCCGAATAAGAAATTACCACTGTCATGAACTGGGTTTAGAGAATGTTCTCCACTTTGTGACATGTACTTGGTAATGTGAAAATCATTACTTGAAACAGTTATTGACACCATGAGGGAAAAAGCTCATGAAATCGTTTTTTCTATTTTAACATTTCAATAGTTAGTAGACCCGTTTTTAAATCTAAACCATAAGGTGAATTTCTATAGTTTAATCTAGCATCTTACCAGGTATCATCTACCCCAATAATGATACTTTCTTAAACATATATTCGGAAGACCTTTCTTGTTTTTTCAAGCTGTACAAATTACTTCAACAGCTCAGTTTCAATGTTTTTAAAACATCTATTTATAGCTTACCCTTTTATTTCCAGATGCCACCTAAAAAGAAGAAGACATTTCAAAAGCATGAATCAACCTATTCAGAAGTGAGTTTGAAGAAAGCTCTAGAAGACATGACAATAGGCCAGAATGCATTTTCAGTCAACAAGAAATATGGAATTCCACAAACTACACTAATTTATAAGTTGAGTGGTAAGCTGCCTACATCAAAGTGTAAAAAGGGTCCTGCTCCCACGCATGGACGTACAAGGTGAAGACATGATAGAAAAATGGGTTATGGCACTAGCGGTTAGAGGTTTTCCTATTAATAAAACAGATTTATTATCATCTAAAACAGATCATAAAAGAATTGAACTTGGGACACCTTTTCACAAAAGTACGTCCTTGGAATAAATGGCTTACTCTATTTCAGCAACGCTATTTTCAAATTTCTGAAAGAACAGTTGAAAAACTGTTACAAATTTGTGCAATTGTCAGTGAACAGTTCATAAGGAACTGGTTTGCAGAAGTCAAACTCTAACTATCAGATAATAAACTATATGAGATTTTCAAACTCGGCTTTTCAATATGGATGAGGCCGCGTTTTTTTATGCCTTAAACAGCAAAAAGTTCTCGGAATTCGAGGTCAAAAAAATGTTTATGAGATTAATCCCGGAAATGAGAAGAAAAATTAATGGTCTTGTGCAATGTCAGTGCAGCTGGGAAGGTTGCACCAACACTAATAGTTTTTCCAGGCTAAAGAATCCCTAGTGCACTAAAGCTAAGTGTTTCAGAGGAGTGGGCTGTGAGCTGTTCTGAATCTGGATGAATTCACAGTGAAGTTTTTTTCGAATATTTTGTGAATATATTCAATAATTGAGTTAAGAGCCAAGGAATTACTTATCCAATCATTGTCTTCATAGATAGCCACAGATCCCACATGACTTATCATTTGAGCGAGTATTGCTCCAAGAACAAAATCATACTGATTGCCCTCCCGCGAAAATTGTACCCATGTGTTACAACTGATGAATGTGGCTGTTTTTCTGCCTGTCAAGTAGGCCTAGGCCAAAGCTGTTAATGAATGGCGTATGAATAAAGATGTTAATTCAACCACTAAACGCAACAGCTGTTAAAAACTGTGTGGCTTAGTTAAAAACTGTCTGAGGTTATGAGAGAGAGGGGAGAGGGGGAGATAGAGTGAGTGAGTGAGAGAGGGATAGGGGGAGAGAGGGGGAGGGAGGGAGAGTGTGTGTACCAAATGGCTTTAGAAAATGTGGACTTTTCTCATTTATACAGACTAGGTTGATTATAGCACAGTGGATGTGTTCAGTTCTCAGAAAACTGTCTTACCTAGACCTACAATATATAATGCCAATAAAGTACAAATAAATGAATCTGCTGACTTAGAAAACTCTTCGCACAAACAAGGATTAACTGTTTGAAGTTTTTTGAATCCTGTATGAAACCAGAGTTGTTAGAAGAATTTAATAAAACATACAATGCTTTCACCCCTATTTGGCTTGGTAGTCCATCAGCACAGGAGTTATATGTAACTTAGAAAAAGTTGAAAGACTCTTTCCAACAAGGCAGTTTCACCATTATAAATGGACACTCCACCAAAAGAGAGAACATTCCCATTGATACAGACAATGAGCCTTCCTTGATTCTTGTAACTCCACAGGGGCAACCTCAGATGGATGAGAATACTGCAACAGCAGCAGCACCAACATTTCAACATGATTCTGCCAAAGAAAAGCTGGCTAAGGTACTGTCACCAGAAACTAACCCGACTTGAGCTTCTGCTCATTTGAACGATCATCAAGCCCAAAACCAATTAGGAAAGTTCTTGATGCTTTTCTCCACTCTCAACATTGGCCAGTGCTGGTTTAATTGGGAATCCAAATTGCCATAGTTCGATATTTTCCAAGGCCTAGATGTAACTTCAATAAAGCACACTGGGAGGCCTTTACCACCAGGCTTGATAATAGCATCAGGTTCATTCCCCTCTTACAATAAGAAATTACAATCATTTCACAAGTCTCGTCTCGTCTATTGCTAAAGCTTGCATACCAAGAGGATACAGAAAAGAGTATATTCTAGGATGGAATAAGAAATCAGATTACCTTTACAAGGAGTTTAATGCTACCGAAAACTCCAACACAGCTAATCTGCTGCTGCACTCTCTAGTCAGTGCCAAGAGAGAAAAATGGGTTAAAACTGTTGAAGATATAAACTTTAACCACAGCAGTAGAAAAGTATGGTCACTTTTAAGGAAACTCTCTACTGGTAAATCTCCAAATCTCTACCAGAAGGCTGCTAATATAGCTTAACGGATAGTTAGCTTATCAAAGTCAGCCCGCCATCCTTCTGACAAACATGTGCTTTACAAGCTAAATGAAATTAAAAAGAGCCAATTGGCACCCCTAGAAGTATCCATAAATTTCAAAGAGAAAGAAATAGATATGGCGATTTTTAACCAAGTTTATCGAGGAGTGCTGGGGTTTTCCTTGTCTATGGAAAGTGCAAAGTGCGGACTGCTTGAACAGAGTGAAGAAGGACGAAGCTTGGGAGTATTTCCTTCAACTTACAAAGGAAAAAAATTCCAAGTGCAGATATTAATTTTCTGAAGAAAAGAGTTGACAGTATTCGGGGTTCGTTCAGAAAAGAACTTAGAAAAATTTGCGATAACGTGAGAAGCGGTGCGTCCGCAGATGACAAGTATACCCCGTTAGTGTGGTATTTTGGACTATTGAAGTTTACTGCAGAACAGGAGCAGCCACGTGAAAGCACCAGCAACCTAGGAGAAGAGAATGTTGAACAGAAAGACAGTATTGTTGAGGTATGTGTTCAATTATCATTTCCGTTTTATTTATTAGGTTTTTTATTAAAACTAAAGATTTTTTCTTAAAACTAGTCAATATATTGACCAAATCAGAACAATTTAAATATAAATAGGCCTAGACCTATATCAATAATAACAACTGTTAAAATATAAAACAGATAAATAAATGTTTATTTTTATCAACAACAAATAACAAACCACTTCAAATCAATTGCTGCATTTACTTGATCACTGTATAAGAGTTAACCCTATAGACTAATCACTATAATCTTGCAAATAATCACCATAAACTTGCAAATAGTACTTAAGTTTACAGAAACACATGCTCTATAAACTGAATATATTTGCAGGACATTTACTTCTCAGTATGCATGCTGTCAAATTATGGTAAAATTTACAAGTATATTATAACTAGTTATTTTACATGCCTGTATTTCTCATCTTTTTTTTATGAGGGGGTTACTGTGAACGTTATTTCTCGTCTGAAGAAATACAATCCTTATTATACGAACCGAAAGTCCTAAAAGAAATTATATTTGACTAAAAGAGTTGTTTAAACTATTTAGAGGGTATTGCCTTGTCTGTGCCAGAGGTGGGTTTTGTTACTTTTTACCTGGGCTAAAGCGTGTATCAAAATTACTCACGCGGGGCTGAAATGTTTAAGGGGAGAATAGCACTTAGACCTTAAAAAATTGAATTTTTGTATTGTTATAAAATAATTTCTGACTCTTCTAGTTTAAGAAAATATATACATATATATTAGGGTGATGCTTAAAAATGAAAATTAAATTTTTGTATGGGCCACCCCATTGTTTTGATCTCCCACTTCCCCTCTCCCCTCCATACCTCTCCTCCCCCTTCCACTCCACAGTCAAGATCAGTGAGGCTCTCAGGCTGGCTGGCAAGCCGGTACGTGTCCAGCAAGTGTATGTTTGTTCTACCCCTGATAATTAGGCTTTTGTAATTATGCTTTTACTGTGTTACTTTTATTAACAAGCAAATTACTCTATAGTGGCATAAACAAGTTATTTAGTTCAAGGTATCTATAGAGATCTCTATTTCATTTTTGTTTGCTTATACACTTTGTATAAGCAAAACAGTTTTTGTATATTGTTAAGTGATTTTTAATAAGTTATAACAGTAGATTTATCATTACAGGGGTCTTGATCAAAACCTATGATGGCCACCAGTTTTTTTTTGTACAAGAAAAAAGACAGAAATATGGCTGGTTGGACAGATGAGTGAATCTTTTAGTCACACCAAACTACCTTCCAAACGAGAGGTGCTCTCAGTATTTTTTTTTTTTTTTTTTATTATAAAGAAGTTAATAATCAAACAATTCGTGAAGCTGCTCATTCAACTTCTAAAGACATATTGGAAATTTGGAATAAGGCTAGAATTCCTGCAAAGCAGCACAAACATATCGTGGAAAAAATAGAAAAACTTTTTAAGAGTGGCAGAATTTGAAGAAAAACAAAGAGGTCAGATGGGTTAAAACTAAAAGAAGAAACATGGAATGATGAGTTGGATGGATTATTCGATATGGCACATGCAAACGCTCTTTAAATGATACGTATACAAGAGGATAGAGAGTTTTTGTTGTTTCAGCGAGAAAAAGGACGCCCAGGTAAAATTGGTAGTGTAGACAATAATCTATCTAAAAGGGAAGAACAACAAGAATGCAAAAAAGTTCGAATGGAGTTATTTAATTAAAGCTCGAGAAGATGACAATATAAAGACAGTCACTGAATCAACTATTCCTGAAATTTTGTCTACTGATGAATCCTCTCAGGGAGAAGATGATGATTTCGAGGGCCCTTCAACATCCAATTCAGAAATGAAGCCCAAAACTGGAACAAGAAAAGGGGGAATGAAAAAGCTGCTTAACAACGAATTAGCAACAAGCTTGGATGTTGCAAAAATAAGTGACAGGAAAGCAGCAGTTGTTCTCACATCTACTTTGAACCGGCTAGGCTGTAATCCGGCAGAATACAATATAAACTTTTCTTCTATACGGCGACAACGAATTGAATGCAGACGAAACAAACATTGCGGCGGACATAAAAAAACAGTTTACACCAGACGTACCATTAACTGTGCACTGGGATGGAAAAACGAGGATATAACAGGCCATGAAGTAGTTGATCGCCTTCAGGTGTTAGTTTCAGGGAAAGGGGTGGATCAGCTTCTTTCCATTCCAAAGCTTACATCTGGAGAGGGTGAATGCCTTCTCTCCTGGGGAATAACTGATCAAATAAAAAAGTATGTGCTTTGACACCACTGCATCTAACACTGGACTTTTAAAGGGTGCTTGTATATTACTTGAACAGAAAATGGACAAGGAAATGCTTTGGCTAGCGTGTCGGCATCACGTTTTAGAAATTATGCTTGAATCTGTTGTTCAAAATGTAATCGGACCTTCTTCAGGACCTGATAATTTATTATTTAAGAGATTTCAAAAAAACTGGCCCAAACTCAATAAAGAAGATTACTTAACCATTGAAAATTATCCAGAAACTTCAAGCAAAATCCAGGATTATAAGGCTGGGATAATTGATTTCGCCCAAAAACAGCTGAATGATTTTCAGCCAAGAGACGACTACAGGGAACTTTTGCAGCTCAGCATAATTTTTCTAGGAGGAACACCCGAAAAAGGAGTGTCACTTAGGATGCCTGCAGGTCTCCACCGTGCTCGATGGATGGCAAAATCAATTTATGCTTTGAAAATATTCTTATTCAGAGGGCAGTTTAAATTGACTAAGGCTGAAGAGAAAGGACTGAGAGAAATTTGAATCTTCACGGTCAGGATTTACATCAAATATTGGTTTCAAGCTCAATCAGCTTGTTCAGCACCACGGAATGACTTAGAACTGCTTAACACGTTCGCTGCGGAGCGGTCGAATTCGACTGGTCAGTGATCTGGCGCCGGTGGCGGACCAGTCGAATTCAAGGGGTGGAACCATATATTTTTGTTGACTTCAGTATGCAGTTAGCTTTCAGTGCCGGCACACGTGTCTTTGTTTCCGCTATCGGTAGTGACTAAATAACATATTTTCGTGTTGGTTTTCCAATTGCAATGCTTTTATGTGTTGTACATTGTTTTGTGTTTATGTGTATATATAATTAGAAATTGTATATAATAGTGTTGTTTTTATTGTGATTTATTTGTAAATTCAAGATGTCAGACAGCTCTAGCAACAGTGATGAAGTTGAATATGACAGTGATTTGGTAGGTAGTACAGAATCAGAAAGTGATGATGATAATATTGTTGTTACACCGCCTAAATGGTCGACATTCACTGGGGGGGATGAAGAGATTTAGTTTTACCAAGGAAAACAAACTGTTAGTGCCTGTTCCAGGTGAGAAACCCATTGATTGGTTTAGAATGATGCTAGATGATGTTGTTTTAGAATTTATTTGCTCAAAAACAAATAAATATGCCTTAGAACTCTATTGTTCAAACAATACCGTTGAGAAGTCTAGGATCACCAAATGGAAGGACCTAACTGTACCTGAGTTTTTAACATTTTTAGGCCTACTATTACATACAGGATCAATCCAGCTAAACAGAATCCAGGACTATTGGTCGACACACCGGTTGTTTAGTTTTCCGTCGTTCAGAAACTACATGGCGAGAGATAGATTTTTAGGAATATTGAGATGCTTATATTTTTCACAACCTACACAATCTACTACAAATCCCCAACCATCAACATCAACACAACAACCTCGTTCCTCCACTGAAAAAATTGATGAAATGGTCTCTTATTTTAACAATAAAATGTCACAAATTTATTATCCCAACCGAGAACTGTCTATTGACGAGTCAATGGTCCTGTGGCGAGGGCGTTTACGCTTTCGCCAGTACATAAAAGGTAAACGTCATAAGTTTGGAATAAAGCTATATTCTCTAAATGAACCAGATGGTTTGACGTACAAATTCAAAATTTATTCCGGTGGTAGTGACGTAACAGCTGGATTAGGACACACAGAAAAGGTAGTGATGTTGCTCATGAATAGATTGCTGAGAAACGGCCATTCAGTATTCATGGACAATTACTACAACAGTTTCTCTCTTGCATCCAAGCTGTTGTCCATGAATACATACTGTACAGGAACACTTAGGAAAAACCGTAAATGCAATCCAAAAGAAATAGAAAATGCAAAACTGAAAAAAGGTGAGACTGTTGGTAAATATGCTGAGGGTGTTCTCGTAGGGAAATGGCGAGATAAAAGAGATGTGTTGTACATTTCAACAGAATTTGAGAATGATATGGTCACTATGCACAACAAATTTGGACAGCAATTGGAAAAACCACTACCCATCGTGCAATATAATGCAAACATGAAGGGAACGGACCGACAAGACCAAATGATGTCTTATTATCCTTTAGAACGGAAGACTCTAAGGTGGTATAAAAAGATATTTGTGCATATCATTCACATGTGTCTAACAAACTCTTATATGCTGTACAACATGCACAGAGTGGACAGTGGGCAAAAAAAAGTGTCCCTCTTCAAATTTCGTTTGGAAGTTATTGAAGAGTTGCTCCCACCAAAGCTTCCTACAATCAGTCCACGGCAAAAGCGACCTGTTTCCCATGAATTGGTAAAAAATGACGAAGTATGTAAAAAAGGGTTTACAAAAAGAAAAAACTGTAGAGTATGCTATAAAGAAGGCAATAAAAATAAACAGAGTATCTACATATGTTCTGGTTGCCCAGGAAAGCCAGCACTGTGTGCGGTACGATGTTTCGAGAAGTTCCACAAATGAGAGAAGCAAAGTAGAAAATGTACATAGTGTAAATATTTTTTTTGTATAAAAATAACTCTTTATTGAAACTTTTAATGTGCTTAGTAAAACATTACACACCTGTATAAGGACCATAGCCATGTTTTGGGTGTGTTTACCGATATTGACATGGACAAGGGCTGGCGCCAGTCACGGAGGAGACAAATTCGACCGATGGAAATTAGCATCAAGTAATTCGACATCTATGCCTTCCATCCACCTCAAAACATCATATTTGGACTTCTTTACGATAAAGGTAAGTGTTTTTAAATTATTCTAGTTCAGCTACTGGGGCAATAACAAGGTCCAAACCGCACCGCAGCGAACGTGTTAAGGACTTGAAAAATTACGAAAAAATAAATTTTGTTCTCGCTCAAAAGGCAACAAACAAAATAATGGGGCATTTATGGTACCTCTCCGAAGAACTGGTTGCCTTTTCTTTTTTTGACGATGATGTACAGGGTGGGGCAGAATGGACTCCCTAGTTTGAATCAGTCACCGAAGATAGCGCAGGTCAGTTAGCGGAGTGGGAGTAGTGGCGTTTGGTGGGGGAGAAGACACCATTTTAGTTGTCACTATGCAGTGGACTGGCGAGCATCGTGGTTTTGTCGTAGAAACGTTTTTTAAAAACAACGATAGTGTAGTGATGACGCAGAGGGCATTTCGTAGGCGGTTTGGTTTGACTCGTCATGACAGTGTTCCTGATGCTAAAACCATAAGGAAATGGATTGCAAGTGTACGGGCAACAGATCTGCACTTCCTAGAAAACCAGGCGGGCGACCAAAAAGTGTGAGGACCCCGGAAAACATTGTGGCAGTGAGAGCGTCTATTGAACAATCCCCACCGCGCTCTGCGCGGAAACATGCTGCTGCTCTTGGGATATCGCCCAGAATGGTAAGGCGAATTTTACACTCTGACCTTCACTTACACCCCTATAAGATGATGGTTGTTCAAGAGTTGGGCCCAGAAGACTGGGTGAAACTTGATGATGCTTGCAATGCAATGTTAGCCTCTTTGCAAGCCGGCGCTATTCTTTGGTCTAGCGATGAAGCCCATTTTCACCTCTCCGGCTCAGTAAATAAGCAAAACTGTCGGTACTGGGCAGCTGAAAACCCACACACTCTTCACCAAAGACCTCTTCATTCACCAAAAGTGACAGTTTGGTGCGCTGTGTCCTCCATAGGCATTATTGGCCCATACTTTTTTGAATATGAAGGTGCAACTGTTACTGTGAACTCTGTGCGCTATTGTGAGATGTTGGAGAACTTTTTATTTCCCAAAATTTAAGAGTATGGTTAGGAAAATGATATGGAAGCCTTTTGGTTTCAACAGGATGGTGCCACGGCTCATACCGCCCGTCGTTCACGCCAAATCCTGCAAGAACAGTTTCCCGGCCGCCTGATCTCGTTGCGAGGGGATGTTCCATGGCCCCCTCGTTCCCCAGATTTGAGCCCATGTGATTATTTTCTTTGGGGTCACCTCAAATCTGAGGTTTATAAAGTTCGACCAAGGACCTTGGAAGCCCTTAAGGAAGCAATTGCTGATGTCATCGCTGGAATAACGCCAGCTATGCTGGGCAGAGTTTTTGAAAACTTTTTAGAACGACTTAACATGTGCATCGCTCGTCAAGGTCGTCACCTGGACGATATCATTTTCAAAACATAATGAAAATGAAATGGCATATTATGTAGTTTTCAAAAATAAAAAGCTTTTTTAATTATCTTGGATGTTTTTTTTAAGAATTAACCTGTCAAATCAGGGAGTCCATTCTGCCCCACCCTGTATCTTATGAAACAAAGGCAAAAATGGTGGAAGCACTGAAAAGGGATGGAGTTGAATTCTCACCAAAGCGCATCAAGGTTGATTTGAAAACAATCAGTAAGAAAAAACTAGAGGATTTTAGCGACCCCTAAAAATTATTTTAAAAATTTGAAAAAAATATTTTTTCTTTCTTTTATATGATAGAACAAAATGGCAGGGTGGCCCAAAAGAATTTCAGAAAAAAATATTTTTATGTATTTTAAGCATCACCCTAATATATATATATATATATATATATATATATATATATATATATATATATATATACGAATTATACCTGTAAATAGGAGAAAAAATTAATAAAGTATGCAATGTCATCAAATTTTGCTCTTCAAGAAACAGCATTTTGTTAGCTGTACATGAGAGTATTACATATCGATGGCAACAAGCACAGACATTGTATGTCCATTTTTGGTCGAAAATGACTTATTGATACCACTGGAAAGTGCAAGTTTTCATCTTTTGCTCTGCACAACCATTAAATGTCCATTTCAATTATGGAATTTACAAAAAAAATCAAAAAAAAAATCACTTGGGTATAAACAGCTGTTTTAATGTGTACACTTGTTGCATGTCCTTGGTTTTCATAACACTTGAACAAGTAGATATTTTGCACAAGCACAGATATTGTATATTTGGACATACAATGTGTTTGCATAAGAAAAACTTTGTACTTTATGTTTGGCCATGATTATTGCAGCAGTGGACCGCTTTACTGTTTGTTGTTTCAAACTGAAGTGTGACTTCTTAATGTTAAGTAAATTAAGTAATTATGGAAAGCAGAGGGAAAATGATGTTAAAGTTGTGCTCTGCACTAGAAGCTAACTCTGGTAGCGACAAAGCAATTGGACCTTAGAATTCTAGAGGTAAGTTAAGGTTATGTTATGAAATTAACCCACCTTTTATTAACAATATCTTAGATATTATAATTATGCTGAGATGTTTAAGTAAGTTTGCAACTTTTAATTTACTTTTACATTGCAATATAGGATCAAAATGTGGTAAAGTACCACATAAAATGTACCAGAAACTTCGGTACATTTTATGAATTTTGGATTTACTCAGTGGCGGTTTTAAAGTGGGGGTTCACACACCGGGGGTTTTGGGGTGTACGGAGTACCCCACAAGTAAAAGCGCACAAGTAAAATGTTGTAAAAATTATACGCTTAAACATGCATTTTTAAATATTTTACAACATATTTTAACGTAGTTAAAAACCATACCTAACCAAACAACAGATTTTAAAAGGAGTCGGAGTGGAGCACATGGCAAGTGTGCACCGCTGGCTTCTACTACAAGACGGCCCCCACCGCCGCCTTCCACACAGGCCAGCTGATTAGTATGGGGATACTGAATATCCTCATCAATTCACGTTCCTTGAAGATCCAGACCCCAAACACTGCCCCTCACATGATTCACATCCAATTGCGTATTTTAATTTGTTTTTTACAGTTGGATTTCTATCAAACCTTGTCCAAATGACAAATAAGTATGCAAGAGATTATGTGAACAAACGCAACCAACATTTATCACCAACATCTAAAATACTGAAATAGAAAACTGTTACTGTTGATAAAATGAAGGCCTTTATCGGATTGTTTATGTAGTATATCTGTTTGTTTCTATCATTGTTTTTCGGATTGTTTATGTAGTATATCTGTTTGTTTCTACCATTGTTTGTCAGATTGGTTATGTAGTATATCTATTTGTTTCTACCATTGTTTGTCACAATGGGATTGTTTATGTAGTATATCTGTTTGTTTCTACCTTTGTTTGTCAGATTGGTTATGTAGTATATCTATTTGTTTCTACCATTGTTTGTCAAATTGTTTATGTAGTATATTTGTTTGTGTCTACTATTGATTGTCACATTGATTATGGCATAATATACAGTTAACTAAAATTAATTTATACACGTACAGTGGTATTGACACACCCACCCTCCCATACACGTACAGTGGTATTGACCCACCCGCCCGCCCATACACGTACAGTGGTGTCATTACATGTTTTCCAGGTATTTCAATGGCAAAAAATAACATTAATGGAAATGCCAAGCGGCCTAGGAAAGATGATACAAACAAAAAGAAGAGAAAGCATGCAAAGACTACGGCAATCTATAAAAAATGACCCTGCTTTGTATGAAGAAGCGAAAAGGAAGGAAAGGGAACGCTACCATGCTAGAAAAAAAGCTGGACAGATAAAATCCATTAAGGAAATGAGTAACCGTGACCAGAGGAAGAAAAGAAAAATGTGGCGGACAAGTAGTAAAAATACGTATGACCAGAAGAAAAAAAATTCAGAATTAGCAAGGATTTTAGATGAAAACTCTCCTCCTCCTTCTCCAATGGAAAACCTTCCTGAAGTAAGTAATGCTAGAGAAAGAATGAACAGACACAGGAGGAGAAGGAATACAACAAAATTGAAAGCCAAAATTAAGGAACTGGAAGAAAGTTTAAAAAAGGCCAAACAGAATGTTGAAAAGTACAAAAAGAGGGCACATCGGCTTCAAAAAGTTAAAAAAGATACTCCAATGAAGAACGTGGAAGAGCTTACCAAGGGACAAACTGTTTCACCAGGAATCAGAAAAAAATTATTGTTTGGAGAGGTATTAACAAAGCAAATCAGAGAAAATTTTAACGACAAGGATAAATACAGAAAATTTGTCACAAGTGTAGCTGGAAAAGTGGTAAAAAGATACCGATTCATGACTGAACTGAGTAAAACATTATCATTTAAAATGGTAAGACATGCAACGGTACCTACCAGAAATGAAAGCTTAAACAAAATAAAGCGTTCTCAAGTAATTTCAAACTGTGTTAAGAATTTTTTGGAAAAAGATGAGCATAGTAGAATGTGCCCTGGTGCTAAAGACACCATCACACGAAAGAAAGATAAGCGGCAAAAGAGGTATCTCAATGATACAATGTTGAATCTGTATAAAATATTTTCAACTAAACATTCAGATCTTAAACTAAGTTATGCTTCGTTTTGTAAACTGCGGCCCTTTTGGATTGTTATGCCAAAAGTTACTGATCGGGATACCTGTCTATGCACTGTCCATGAAAACATGAACTTATTAGTGAGTAAATTGTTTCACAACAAAATAATAAAAGAGAATTCTGCTAAAGAAATTTGCAAGACTTTATGCTGCAAAAATGAACACTTAAAAGAGGAGTGTTTGACGAGAACATGTAAGCGATGCAAAACCAACAAAATTGAAATTTTAGATTGTGATTTGAAACAAGAAATTCATTTTGAACAATGGTTTTCAAAAAAAACTAAAATTATAGTGAAAGGAAAGGAAAAAATATGCAGAAAAACTGTTAAAGAAGTTATAAAATCAATCAAACAAGAAGCATTTTCAAGACTGGAAAAATCAATTTTAAAGTACATGGTACATGTTAACAACATTAAACACCAACATGTTATGATTACAAATTTGAAAGAACAACTTACGCTCAACCAAGTCTTAATACACATGGACTTTTCCGAGAACTACGGGTGCAAATACGGTAAAGAGATTCAATCAGCCCATTTTGGAGGGTCGAAACCTCAAATTTCTCTTCACACCCTCGTTTTATATTACAGGTGCAAAGAAACAAATCTGATAAAGTCAAAGTGCTTATGTACAGTTTCAGCATGTCTTAGGCATGACTCTTCTGCTATATGCGCACATTTGAAACCAATTTCTGAAATTACAAAAGAAATTGTACCTGATCTGAAAGAAGTCAATTTTTTAAGTGATAGTGTAACTAATCAATATCGAAATAAAAAAATGTTCTTTTTGATTAAAACCAAACTTTCTCAAATGTTTGGAGCCAACACTATTCATTGGCATTACTCAGAGGCAGGACACGGTAAAGGAGCCCCTGATGGAATTGGAGGCTGCATCAAACGATCTGCCGACTCACTTGTTGCTCAGGGGAAGGACATTTCAAATTTCGATAGTTTTGTCCTTGAGGTTAAGAAAGTTTGTCCTGGAATCGAGATCATTCCAATTGATGAAGATTCAATCACCCTTTATGAGAAGATCCCAACACTAGATGCTTTTAAAGGAACATTGAAAGTCCACCATATAATATGGTCTGAGCCTCATGAATACTTACAGGCAAGGTCTTTGACATGTTTGAAATGCGGACCAGACATTGCATGTGCACATTACGGTCTTAGCAAGATCTGTCTACCTTCAACAGAATGTATCCTTTCACTTTTAAGTTTAAGGTTATTTATTGAAAGTAATTTTCTGGAAGATTCTATTTTTACATTGATCAGACAAACAATGTAGCCTAAATATAACTTAACACATACTGTATGCAACATAAACACAAACGTAAAACCCATAACAGCAATTATTTTCATAAATTACCTAATTTTTTTATTGTGTTACAGATCCTCTTTAAACTTTTGTTTTTCTTAACTGGCTCTTTTCAGCATGTGCAACAACTTCAAGAAAACAGGTGTACAAAACTGTTTACACAGACAGTGAAGATGAGGATGACAATATCAACTCAAAGCAAGATTTGGTAACAGCTGTAAACATTGGTGATTGGGTTGCAGTAATATATGATGATTCATGGTATCCAGGTACATTTACCTATTTATTTATTTTCAAAACTGCAAATCTTGAACATTTCAAATATTATTTTAAGTTTTGCAGAAAGAACTAATTTAGTTAAGGTGCCTTTTACGGTGCTCTGGGTTAAATAGCTTCAAATAATAAGATCCTAAATATTTTATTAAAATAGTTTCATTTGAAATAAATTAATTATAGCCTAGGCCTAACATAATTATCTGATAATATGTTGTTTTCAGGAATTGTGGAAGCAAACTATGGAAATCGTGTAACAGTTTCCTTCATGCACAAAACACGAGACAACTTATTTTGGCCTACAAAAGAAGACAAACAGGAAATACAAATAAAGGAAATATTTTGTGTTATAGAAGATGCACCAATCCCAGTTTCGAGCAGATCCTTTAGACTTAAGAGTTTTAACGAAATAGACTCCAGAGTGAAGCAGTTTTTGACAGAAAACTAGGTTTAAAAATCTATGCAATCTCACAGTCTTAAAATTGGTTGCAATCATTTTTGACTGTCAAGTATTTAGATAAGTATTATTATTATTGTTTTTATTGTCATTAATTCAGCTCTAATCTAAACTAGAGTAAATAATACTCACTTATATATACTTGTGTGGAATAAATAAAGTTACTTTGATTAATTCAAATATTATGTGTAGAATATCTCAACTCCGTTACCTTACCCTCAACTCCGTTACTGCAGTAAATTTAAAATATTTTTTAAATCGAAGAAAAAAATTTTTTTTATAAAACCTTTGGTAAATTATAATATTGTAGTTAATGATGAATCCCTAAAAAAATAATGACTTAATTTAATTGACTTTAAAAAAATATATATATTATTAATGAAATCTGCCCTTTCACGGAGAATCACCCTACTGCTACTTGGATGAAAGGCGCATGGTCAGATATTGGAAAAACAACGTCTTGAACACATTTGCTCGTATGATTTTAAATTCTTATTTGTTATACAAGGAAAATTCCTCTGGTAAACTCATGTCCAGACTCCAGTTTACCTCTGCTATAATTGATGAGATTGCCCATCAGTGGATGATAGTCAAGAGAAACCCAGATGTCGACATGGCTGGAGGTGACAATCCGCAAACTTGTAATTTTGGATTAGAAACATTACCAAGAAGACAGCTAAAAAACTGTAGTGTATGCAGTTTACAGAGTACCAGCACTGGTGGAACTAGAAGAAGGAGTAGAACAGTGTGTATGAAGTGCAAAAAGGGAGTGCATCTTACTTGTTTTGGTCACCATCGGTGTCCATAAATGGGAAATTTGTCTTATAAAAGTGTCTGAAAACTGTAAATATTGTATATAAATAATTGTAATTCATCTCATGTTTTTATTTTTTTGTGTTTTTATGAAGAAAAATATTATAAATAATAGAATAGATGTGAAAAAAATATGAAAGTGCTGTAACATTGAATTTTGACAATTTTCAAAGAAATACACTGAATCAATTGCAGTTCGATATCGACTCTACTTTTTGTGGTAAGTAGTTGAAATTTGCTGTATTTTCTCATACATACATTACCAACAACCTAATATAGTATATATGGTGCTATTGAGTTATATAAAAATAGATATCTTTGTTCAAAATAAAAAAATATTTACATATGAAGACCTCAGGGGAAAAAAGGGTTAAGTCCAAATTTTGGTGTTTCCCGGGTAACAACGAAATACAATTTACAATACTTGATATTATAACGTGGTTAGTTCGAATGGGGAAGAAAGAGGTTAGTATGGCAGTAATATGCATTTGAAAATATGAGGCTCAGGGGAAAAAGGAGGTACCAAGTCAGCTGTGCCATGGGGAAGAAAGAGGCAAGTCTGCTTGTTGTTATTGCATCACCTGACTGAACATCAGTTGCAGTTTGTCTGTCAACAAGGCATGACCTAACCTCATTTCGTGCTAGATATCGAGCTTGTTGGAAAGTTTTAAAGTGTTTTAATTGTTACATCTGTGCGTGGTTATTGTTTTAAATACGTGCAAAATGTCTAAGGATGATGATGGTGGCCAGTGTTTTAGTTTGCCGAAAAAACAGAAAGGTTTAGGTCGGGTTCGTGATGCCAGCAAGAAACTCAGGGCTCAGTCACATGAGGTAGGAGATGACTGTTCTTGTTCAAATAAATGTTTTGAGCGCATTTCCTCAGATGAACGAAATATTTTAATTAAACAATTTAACGAGCTAGGGGAGTGGAAAAAACAAACCGATCATATGGCTGGACTCATTAGTATTAAACTGATTAAAACCCAGAAAACCTGAGGAGGAAGCAAATTTAAGGAAAGCAATGTTTGGTTATAAGAAGACTTATTCGTAATGAAAAGCCAGCTGAAATTGACTTTTGTCAAAAAGCCTTTCGATCTATGCATGGTATATCCAAAAAGAGACTAGAGAACATCCAGAAGGGCTTGCCATGTACTGGTATGGCACCACACGACATGAGAGGTAAGCACCACAACCGACCACATAAACTATCAGAAGAAACTAAACTCTGTGTAGAAAACCATATTCGCTCCTTTCAGGGCCGTATGTGTCATTATAGCCTTGAAAAGTCCAAGAAAACTTACCTTCCTGAGGACCTCAATGTTCCAAAAATGCATCAACTTTATAAAGAGGCTTACTCGTTGAATCCCATTTCACTTGAATCGTACAGACAAATTCTGAATAAAAAGTTCAACATTTCTTTTGGCTACCCGAGAAGCGATACTTGTGGTTTATGTGACGAGTTCACAGCTAAGTTGAAATCTTTAAACATTGAAAAGAAAAATTACTCCATTGTTAATGAACAACAATTCAATGACATTGAAAACAAAATTCAAAAATTAGAAACAGATCACAAGGTACATAAAATGAAAGCAAATACATTTTACGAAAGGAAAAGAAAATCAAAATTGAGAAGTAGAAAAAACGATGAATTTGAAAGTTTGACTAAGGACTTTCAGAAGAACTTACCAACCCCTAACATAACGACAAACGTTGTTTATTATAAGAGACAACTGTCCATGTATTCCTTTAACATCCATAGGCTTTCAGACAATGATGTGTACATTTATGCTTACCCAGAAATATAGGGGCATAAAGGATGTAATGAGGTAGTGTCCTTTCTTGACCATTACATTACCAATGTGCTGAGCCCTAATGTTACAAAATTGGAAATATTTTGCGACTCCTGCGGAGGGCAAAATAAAAATTATACATTGATTAGGTACTGTCACTATTTGGTATGTTATCTGAAAAGACTGAAATCACTGAAACTAACATTTCCTATCGTAGGTCACTCCTATATGGAATGTGATAAAGATGTTGGGTTGGTGAATACTAAGCTCCGAACAGAAATTCCAAATGATTGGCTGACAGTTTTCAAAGAATCTCGTACAAAGCCTGCACCTTTCAACGTGGTCAATGTTGAGACAGATATGATCGGAGACTGGACAAACTTTTTAAAACCATTTTATTTGGACAAATGTGCATTTGCCACTTGACCGATAAGGGAACTTCGAGTTGAGCAAGATCATAGACGACTTGTGTACCACAGAGATACCTTCATGGTTTAGCTCTGTAGTTATTCCATCAATGGAAAACCAAAAGAAAAGAAAAAGGAGAGTTGAAAATGAAAACCAATCTAATTTAACCGTGGGTCCTTTACTAGAAGGTGAATTCTACTCTCCACCAACTGCATATGAAGGTAAGATTTTGTTTTATGTAAAGATGTGTGCTTGTGTGCGAGTATGATTAACTTTTTAAATTGATTATTATTTTGTTGTGTTAAGAAATCTGCAATACAAACTGACAAATTTAGTTTGTTAAGTTTCAAAAACAAAATTCAGCTGTTTTGTTAGATAATTTTCTGCCAATAACTAAAGAGAAGTATGCAGATCTTCAAGAGCTGGCTAAATTTTGTAGTCGGAGGCGCAGACCTTCTACAAGCATCTTCCAGTGAAGCAGTGATGTACAGTCTGGTAAGTACAAATTGTAAATTGACGTAGAAATATTAATACAAATTTTAATTCAAATTATACACAAAACAGTAAATAAAAATGTAGTAAACAATGTCCATTGTTTTCAGGTTAGGCCATGTCCTTAGCCAATGGGTCAGGTGGATCGCCAGATGATTCAAAACTACTCTAGTTATTTAATAATACACAGGAAATATTTGTTTTGTAATATTTTTCATTTAATAATATTAAATAAGATTATTAAACTACGGTACTAACTTGTGCTGTTATTTTTCGCTACCCCCTTTTTCCCTTTATTATAGGTCAGTTACCTCCTATTTCCCCAAATGTGTTGGTAGTATACAACTAAATTATTTTTATTTTTTCAAAATAAAAGATATTTTGTATTAGTAACTCTCAAACCATGACAACAATATACAGTGTTATATAGTAAAATATATTTGTTTGGTGTAAACTATGTACTGGAAACGATAACATGAGTTTAATGTTTAAAAAGGGAACGCTGAAAAGTTACCGAACGTAGACTTGCCCCCTTTTTCACCTGAGGTCTTCATATAAAAAAATATAGTTTTGATTTTTATAAATTTTATTTTTGTAACTAAAAAATTTAATATCATTTACATGGAAAGGGGAACTAATTCTAAAGAAACAAGTAATTTTTCATTTATTTCTGACAGTAAATAAAAAAGTTAAAATTTTTTTTAAAAGCATCAACGATTTTGCTATAAATGCATTGGTATTTCTCACATATACCACCAAAACTTAGCTGGTATTTTTCACATGACCCCCAAAAATGGGTTTGGTATGGAAAGGGTTAACTTAAAAACTGTTTTTCAAAAAAAGAAGAAGACAGTGGTGTTCCTAAATATAATAGGCATATTACTGCAAAATTTGAAGTCAATTGGAATAATAGTTTGTGAGATAAGTGTACTTAAGTTAAGCATTAAACGCCCTTTTAAATAACACAGGAGCTTCCTAAGCGCTACTCTCCCCTTAACGCCCTGTGAGTCAATTTGATACACATGGGGCTGAAAGTGTTAATTTGTATTGTAAATAACTCATTGTTAATGTGTTTTGTTTTTATTATTTCTTCGTAAATAGGCTAGATATCATTTGTGAGCTAGAAAGTGATGATGAATAGGGCCTAGAGCTAATGTCAATAGGCCTACTCTACTTATGTAAAATGAAATTTGATCTATTCAATGAATAATATTAATTTGTATTGTAAATAATTTATCATTAACGTGTTTTGTTTTTATAGTTTCTTCGTATATAGGCTAGATATAAAATAGGCCTAAGCCTATGTTAAAACATATATTTGTTATCTTGTTAAGCTGATTGGCACTAATTATTTGAAACTACATGCTTCCCAAACCATTTGTTAATTTGACTGCATAATAACTTATGTCTAGGTTATTTTATGGTATAATAAATTGTAATTGTACCTAATTTTTTGGGGTAATTCAGTTTAATATATATTTTACCACTTTCTTAGATTAGAATATAAGAGATTAGGTTAATATTTGCACGTTTTAGACAAGTCATGGCGATTTTATTTATTGAAAAGTGATTACCATTCACTAGGAAATTGGTTACTATACACTAGAAAATTGTAACATATAGTAGGAAAAACGACATTTTGTTTTTAAATGCATTTTATTTTAATATGGATATATTGTAATATACATATAAATTAATTTGTGAAGATTACAAAACAATCTTTAGAAATCCCATACTGTCAAAAATAAAAGCATAGGAAATATTTAGTAACCATACACTGGACAATTTACTCTAAACTATATTTTAAGGGCATGTGTACAAGGGTACTAGACCCCTTCTACAGCTCTGAGATAGCCTATAGCATAAACAATAATAGAAATTCTGTACTGACCTTTCATTTAATTATATTTTAATATCGATTATACCCTATTAATTAGGAATAGATTCCAATAATACTTCATCAACTTGTTCTTCCCTTAGTAATACTAATACAGTACTACAGTACTACGACCATGCCCTGTACTATAAAGTTGTGTTCACAGTAGGTTATGCCAGGCAAGTCTTCTAGAATAAAACACACTTCTTGTCGTTTAGAATTAAATCTTAGAACAGTTTAATTGTTTAGTAATGTAACAAGAAAATTATCAAATTAACCGCTTAAAATGTGTTATTTCATTACTTTAACATACTACGTGTTTGTTAAAACTACCGTCTGCCACATCGGTGTGAGTGAAACTAAACTGCCCAGTAGTGTTTGGTATCGAACATCGATGTTTTGCAAATATCGATGTTTTTGGGTCGATACCCGATATTTTTTACATCGATGGAAATTCACCGATACTTTTTTGACATCGATATTGGCAGTATCGATTTTTTTTATTTTAGCCTCCAAAAATATAGGCCAACATTATTTCTCAATTTTTAAGCATTCAGTAAGATTATGATAAATTTAAGTTTACAAGAAAGTTATTTCAACTAGTCTTTCGAAGTTTGAGTTTTGTTTGTTACTCTTTGTCATCATTGCTGGTGGCCCGCAGGCCCGACCAGAGGGGGGGGCAGGGGGGGCAAAATCCCCGGGGCCCGGAGCCCAAGGGGGCCCGGGCCCGGCCGCGATTTTTTTTTTTTTTTTTTTAAGGAAATTCCAAAAATCCTTTTATTAAAATATGGTTTTAATTATGAAATTATTGTAAGGAATATTATGCATTTGGAAAAGGCAATATGCAAGAAATTATTTCTTTGCATAAGTTACAATTAATAAAAATATATCGGGAATACATTGCACGTGGGAGCGGAAGCGGGCGCGCCACCTGATCGGAAGCTCACTGAGAAGAAAGAAAAGATTCCTGAACACCAAAAAAGTCTTAGCCATAAAGAATGTTACTTAAAATGGAAAGATCTGGAATTAAATCTTAACAAAGGAGGTACTTTATTAGGTAGCATCGAAAAACAATTGCAGAATGAAATCACTACCTGGAAACAGATCTTACACAGACTCCTTCACGTAACTTTATTTTTAAGTAAGCGAGATCTCTCTTTTAGAGAGGAAACTCAAAAGGTGGGTCATGCAAACAACGTCAATTTTTTGGGTGTGCTATAACTTTTAGGTCATTATGACCCTATTTTAGCGAAGCATCTAGATCAGGTTAAGCAATCTCAAGAATCGAATAAGAGAATGCGAGTGCATTATTTGTCTTGGAGAACTCAAAACAAATTCATAGCAAGTTGTGCTGATTATGTAAGGAAAGTTATTGTGGGCGAACTCAAGCGATCTAAATAAAATACTATTCTATTATGGTTGACGCTACACCAGACTCAAGTCATTTAGAACAGACCTCTTATGTATTTAGATACATTATTTCCAAAGAAGACGTAAAAGAATATGATATCCATGAATGATTTTTGGAGTTTTCCGACTGCAATAAAAAACTGGAGAAGACATCGCAAATCTAATCAAAGAAGTTCTTAAAAAATATGTCATATCCTTAGATGACTGTTGAGGACAAAGATTCGATAATGGCAGTAATATGAGTGGCAAGTATAAGGGTGTTCAGGCTGATATTTTAAAATTAAACTCCCTGGCTGTGTACTCACCCTGTGGATGCCACAGTTTGAACTTATGTGGAGTATGCGCTGCTGAGAGTTGTACTGAAGCACAGACTTTCTTTGGTGTTGTTCAGAATCTGTACAATTTATTCAGTTGCAGCCCGAAAAGATGGGAGCTTCTGAAAGAGATAGTAGGATCTTCGCTGCACTCATTGTCTGATACGAGGTGGAGTGCTAGAGTAGAATGTGTGAAACCAATAGCGGCACACATAGGCAAAATCATTGAGGCAGTTTCATCATTGTTGAATCTTAACGTAACTGTTGAAACGAGAGCCACAATCAATGGGGTTTTAGAATATATTAACACCTTCAAGTGCATCCTCATGGCGTCAATTTGGGTGAAAGTGTTGATACCCATCAATTACAGAAGTCAACTACTTCAAACTATGGACGCTACTTTGGATGTTGATAGTAGTAATATAGAGAGCCTAATTGATGATTTAAGTGCCTTAAGAAATAACTGGGACAAGATATTGTCTGAATGCAAACATGTTGCAAATGCTTATGGTATCGAACCGGAACTCCCCTCTTCCCGTGCAAGAAAGAGGAAGACTTTTCACGATGAAACAGCTACAGAAGATGTAATGTTGATTTTATCCCCGGAAGAACGCTTCAAAACAGAAGTTTTTTACACAATAATTGATGTTTTGGTGGCCAACCTGAAAACGAGGTTCACAGCACTGAGAGAAATCGAAATGAAATTTTCATTTTTATGGAAGTATAACGAAATGGACGAGAAGACGATCACAGAAAGTTGTGTAAGATTCGCCGACGAGTACAATTCAGATGTAAGCAGGGATCTAGTTGATGAAATGATTTACTTGAAAACTGTTAGTAAATCAAACATCTCAGATACTTCGCTGAAACCAGCAAAACTTTTGAACAAGCTCGTGTCCCTTAATGTGACGAATCTTTTCCCCAATGTGTGCATTGCTCTTCGCATATTCTGTTGCCTACCAGTATCCGTTGCTCAGGCCGAGAGATCATTTAGTGTTTTGAGCCGAATTAAAAATTGTTTAAGATCTACTATGGGTCAACAACGATTATCTGATTTGGGACTGTTAAGCATAGAGTCAAAACTTGCAAAAACTCTTGATTTCGACCAAGTAATCCAAAACTTTGCGGATATGAAAGCAAGAAAAGTTATGTTGTAACTAACAGTTCTATTGTAAATAATTAAAAGCTAAGTTTAATTATTAAAACTGTTTTAATGTTCTTCCTTCCTGTGTCAATAACATGAGTGTTCACTATTGCACATCCCAGTTTATGAGTTATCAGATTTTAGGGAATTTTCATTCAACTAGGTTTGGGGGGGTCTCATCCCCAGGGCCCGGCCTGGCTCTGGGCGGCCCTGGTGGCCCGAGCGAGACTGGCGGACCCACCGACCCAGGTGGCACGGAGACACTAGGCAGTGGAGGCAGACGAATACTGTTGTTGTTTTCCTGTGTTACTGTATTGCTGAGGGCAGAGTGTGAGGTTAGGTGGTCTATGTGAGTTTGATTTCGAGTGAGTGAGTGAATATTGTAGTTTATATGTATTATTTTAGTGTAGTAAATTAAGTTTTATTCGTTTGTCATATATGTGAAAACCTTTTTGCAATAATGCCACCAAAAAGCACTTTATGGAAACAATTTGAGAAGAAATGCAACAATACGGCTGTATGCAGGTACTATGGTAAAACTTTAAAAACTAGTGGTAATACCTCGAACTTGAAATCACATTTAGAAAGTAAGCACCAGTATGTTTTAGAAGAAACAACAGCTACAGTTGTTAAACCCTCAACGTCAAAGGTTATTGTCTCTGTAGGTTCAAAAGATCAAGCGGTTCCTGTTTCTACTAATGAGGATGTCCTGCCTCAAAACCTTTCACAAAGCACAATATTGAATGCATTCAAAAAAGTTGAAGTATTTAAGGAAGGGGCAAGGGCGGATCCAGAGGGGGCGCGAGGGGGGCGCCCCCCCCTCGGTGGTCACAAATTCTAATTTTTGTTTGTTTATAAAAGATTTAAGCTTAAAGTAATAATATATTGTTCGTTAGTAAAGGGTGCTTTCATCGGCCACACTACTCGTAATTGGTACTGTCGGTGTTTCAAACATACATTTTGTACTTAAGATTGTAGCTTTAATTCGTGTATGAGTAGAGGGGAGGTGGTAACAGTGTGTGTGATGACCGGAAGTGGTGGGGGGGGGTTGCGCGCGCATGAGTCATCCTAGTCCGCCCGCCCTAACGATAGGCCTACACCACACCGCCTACTACGGCCACTTAGTTGATTCAGTGCGTACGTTCGTGACCATCGTGAAGCACCCTATCGCTTGTGTTTGATAGCTTTTTGAGTGTTGACAGATTTTTATGCAATATGGATCGTTATCTTGTTAAAAGACCAAAGTTAGACAGTGAAGTTCCTTCTTCAAATGTTGAGGTTTCCACCCAGCATGAGGTTACAGACGTGCCGCTGCCACCACAATCGGCGCCATCATCCTCCAACTCACAAGTTAGAATCTCCGAAAACATGTGCTCTTTCGACATCGGGTCTCACATTAACAACATGTCTAAGATGAGTGACCATACTAAGTATAGTATTTTTACTAATCATTGGAAGCCTAAAAAGGACTTTAAGTTTCCTACATCCTCTCTTGTAAAACGAGGACGGGAAGAACAAAGAAAAGCTAATATTGGCCATTTTGAAAAGTATCCATGGTTAGTTTTTTCAGAATCTAAGCAAGGGCTATTTTGTAAATGTTGTGCAGTACTATGCCATCAAAAGTTAGTTGGAGGACAGCATACAGTTTCTTTAAAGAAATTAGTTACTGAACCTCTACAGAAATATGCTAAACTCTCAGGCAAGGACGGAGATTTAGAAAGTCACGCAGCGACACAATATCACAAAGATGCTGAAATTGACGCCAAACATTTTATATCTGTTTTTGAAAACCCTGACGGATAAATTCTTAATTTGTTAAATGAAAATAGGAAGGCCCAAACCATGCAGAATCGTGCAAGGCTTGTGCCAATAATTAAAACTATTTTGTTGCATGGTAGGCAGAACATACCCCTTAGAGGACATAGAGATGATGGCAGTTTGATTGAAGTTGGAGATGATCCTGTACAAAATGACGGCAATTTCATGGCACTTTTGCGATTTAGAATAGATAGCGGGGATGTTCAGCTTGTTGTCATAGGGATGACCTCCTCGGCCAAACGGAACTCTATTTTGAAAAAAGTACTGGGACATCAAATGAGAGGATATTGTGAGACCCGTTGGGTAGAACGGCATGAATCAATTTTTGAGTTTACAGAAGACCTAACAAAAAAAGCCGAAGCACTTAAAATTGTCTCAAAGTGGAATGATAGCTCAACAGCAAGCAAAGCAAATTGCTTATTGTGCTCTATCTCCACTTGTGAGTTTATAATAACTATGCATTGTGTTAGTGATATAACGGATGCAACCTGTGTTCTTAGTAAATATCTTCAGTCAGAAACCATAGACTTGTGTTCAGCAAGAGACAAAGTAATGCACATAATAAAAGTACTTCAGAATAAAAGGCAAAATCCTGATCAATTCTTTTCTCTGATTTTCAACACTGCTGAAAAGACTATGGAGTCTATGGGCATAGAAGTTCGTATTCCAAGAATTGTGGGACAGCAAGTAAATAGACCAAACTACCCCTCAACGTCCAGTGACAGTCGAGAATGTACAATACAACATTGGAAAAAATCTGCATACATAACAATTCTGGATAACATTATTGCAGATATGACAGATAGATTTTCAAGCGATTCACTGGAGTGTTATATGCTGAACCTAACCGTTCCGACAAACTTGGACAAAATAGTGGATATGAAATCTAGTTTTGAGCCCATATGTATGAAGTATTGCAGTTTAGTATCATTGAACAAAAACACGATGCTACTGAAACTTATGAACGAAGTATGCTCCCTCAAGAACATTCCTAATTATAATGAACTTAAAACTATAACTAAAGCAATGAAATGTTTTGAAGCATTAAATGAAAACAGCTATCCTCTTCTAAGGGCTTTGGTACAAATTCTGCTTACTCTTCCAATTTCAATAGGTAAGTAATTTTTGTTTATACTATTTTTTCAAAATTATTTATTAGCAGATAATTTCTAAAACCAGTAAAACTAATAGTATTTTCTTAAATCGTGTGGTTGTTAGTAAAAAGTATTTTTTCATTGTTATGAAACATTTAACCTTTTTTTGCCAATCTGTTAGAACTTATTGTTTTTTCCAACAGCAACGGCAGAACGATATTTTTCAACTCTGAGAAAATTGAAGTCATGGATCAGAACAAGGATGGCAGAGGATAGGTTGACTGGACTCGCTCTGCTAAACGTGCACAGGGACATCGAAGTATGCCCCGAAAAAGTCATTAACAGATTTGCTAGCCAAAAAAACAGAAGGCTCGATTTTATACTTTAAAGATAAAATTTTGTATTTTTACAACTTTTGTCAGATTATATACAGTTTATTGGAACTATTACATTGTTTTCATTTATCACTTTAGCCCTTTTTTTCATTAGTACAATAATAACATTTTATGTCAAATTATAGAGCTTTGACTACCAACATGAATCATATGTGTAAAAAAATCTCCCAAAATCTCAGACCGCCCCCCCCTCACAAAAATCCTGGATCCGCCCTTGGGAAGGGGGTAGCCTTAATAGCAAGATAACACAGGCAATAGCCTATATGATATGTAAGGACATGGAACCTATTTATACGGTGGAGCATGAAGGTTTTTTACATTTGATGAAAACCATCATTCCCCAGTACAAAGTACCAAAAAGGAAATTCATGAAAAAATACATTGAAGAAAAGTACGAGTTTATTAGTAAAGTCGTTAAGGAGAAGCTTGAAGGAAAGAAGCTGACTTTGACGTCTGATATTTGGAGTGATAATAATATGCAAAGCTTTTTAAACCTGACGGTGCATTTTTTCGATGGGAATGAGGGCATTGAGTCCCTAACTATTGGAGTTTTGCCTATCTCTGAGCGCCATACTGGTGAATATTTAGCCCAGAAATTGACAGAATGGTGCTCAGAGTGGAATATAACTTCTAACAATGTTACAGCAATTGTAACCGACAACGCAGCCAACATTGAAAAAGCTGTTGAGATTGCATTTGGCAGCAAAAAGTTTATTCCGTGCTTTGCACATACTTTAAACTTGATTGTTGAGAGCTGTTTAAACAAATCTGGTTGTACTGCCCTAATAAAAAAGGCCAAGGAAATCGTCACCTGGTTCAAGCAAAGCGTTGTTGCCAGTGATGAGCTACGTAAGGTGACAGATAAAAAAGTCATACAATCGGTTCCAACAAGGTGAAATTCAGTATTTTACATGCTTCAGCGGTTTATTGAACTGAGACCCTTCATCAATGACATAACTAATCGCCACCCTAAAGCTCCTCCAATGCTAACGGCCTCTGAACTTCAAGATGTAAACGAGCTCATTGGTTTATTAGAGCCGTTTGAAGCTGCCACTAAAAAGATGAGTGGCGACGAATACCTAACGACCAGCTTGGCTATCCCAGTAGTTACCATCATAAAGAAGGAATTGGACGAAATGATTGTAACGAAGCCATCAACAATAGACGTTTAATGGCTATTGCCACTGTCTTGGACCCAAGATTTAAAAGAATGTATTTTTCAGATGCAACAGCTTTGGCAAAAGTTATCAATTTTTTGAGCTCAACGCTTAAAAGAAAGGCCAAAGAAAAAGCTGAATTGGAATTATCATCAGCAGCCTCGTCTTTGGATGAAACTGACGAGCCTGAAAACAAGAAGAAGAAGAAGAAAGATTTGTTTGCTGCCCATTAAAAACTGTAGAAAAAACCTGGAGCAAGCATACAAAGGATTTATCTTCCGAACAGAACATGCCTGCAGAACTCTCCCTATATTTAGGTAACTTTTGCACAATAATCATTTTATCTTAATAAATGCTTGTTATATATTTACAATCACAATCAAAAACTAATTTATTTTATAATTATTATTTTCCCATCATACATCACTTACCTAAAATAATCCATCCAAACCTAACATAACTTAATCTAGCCCTTTTAACTATTGTTAGACAGTATATATAGGCTAAGTAAGTTAGGTTAGGTTCGGTAAGGTTGTTACTAAAATACTATAAAACTTCAAAATGGTGTATTATTTTTAGGTGCCCCGCCAGAAAAGATCGAAACAAATCCTTTGGCTTACTGGAGGGACAACACCCCAACCTATCCTCATCTTGCGCCACTTGCAACGGTGTACCTGACAACCATTGTAACTTCAGTTCCCTCTGAAAGACTGTTTTCCAAGGCTGGTGAATTGAAGAGCAGTAAGCGGAATCGGATTAAAGGAGACTGGCTTTCAAAACTGATTTTCCTACAAAGTGCTACTGAAGAATTTTGGGATATATATATTACGTATATAAGTAATAAAACAGTATACGTAATATAATAAATTTATGTATTTAACTGTACTTTTTTCTTAAATGACATTTTGTGTTACACTATTTATACCTTAGATTAATAAAAATATCGATAGTTTAAAGTAGATATCTTATTACCTTGTAGTGAAAATTGCTTTCCGTAATTATTACTATCTAAAATATGATTTAAATTAATATCGGTAGTATCGATATTTTTACTGCAAAAATATCGATAGTTTACCAGCGATATTTTTTTTGCCATCGATGTTTAGGGACCGATATTACTATCGATGGGACTATCGATGTCAGGGTTCGATGGCCAAACACTACTGCCCAGGATTTCCATTAGGGATGGCCGAATTCAGCTGCATCAGTTTATTTGCAACAGTTGTGCCAACGCAACTGATGCGCTACTAAACTGATGCGTGAGGATAGCTGCTGCAGCAGTTCAGAATGAAACCGAATCACCTCAAGGTCGCAACCGGCTGGGAAAGAACTGCAGCAATTTTTCGTGTCGAATCCTGTCTTGTTGTTGACGTTACGTTGACATTAGTCTCCTAGTTCTGCTCATGCTGTCCTTAGCTGATTCAGTTGTGTAATTTCACGTAGTTATTACTTATATTAATTTCTTAATCATTGTTTGTATTGTCACAATTGTATATATTTTGTGTAAATGTGTATATATTTCTTATTATATTTAGTTATTATTTTTTAGTTTAAGATAGTTACAATGTGTTCTATTCGCCGTAAACACAGTCCTATTTGGTCTTATTTTAGTGTAATTGACGAAAACGCTTAAAAATGTAGATGTGACTTGTGTGGATTGATTATGTCTTTTCGTGGCACTATAACGAATTTAAAACATCATATTGAAAGAAGACATCCCACAATCAATTTAAAATTGGATTCACAGCCTCAGGTACGAACAGTTGAGAAAAGTACTACTATTAGCAATGAAAATGATAATAATAGTTCTATATTTTGTGAGCCTTCTACTTCAGCATCTAAAAATAATAGCAGAATAGTTTCTATACAATCTCAAGCTGAAACTGAAACATCAAATACCCAAACTAAAACAGTTAAGCACTCACAAGCTAGTATTTCATCTTTCCTACCAAAAAAGATAAATATTACACATAAAAAGAAACTTGACAAACTATTGTTAAGATTGTTTACGGAGGATTTACAGCCATTTTCTATCGTTGATGACAGGGGATTTAAGCAATTTATTAACGCACTTAACCCCTCTTATGAGATTCCTAGCACAAAGGTTATTTCTAATAACTTATTACCAGCAGCCTACGAAGAATGCAAGTCTATATTACAGGAAAAGTTAAGAAATATTTCAAAAATATGTCTAGCTACAGATTGCTGGTCGTCAGCAAGTAATGACAGCTATTTGGCTCTAACAGCTCACTTTATAACTGATGATTTTAAATTTGAATCTGCTTTGGTGGATTGTGTTCTTTTTGAAGGTTCGCATACAAGCATAAACTTAGCTGCAAAGATTAAAGAAATAACGGATAGTTTTGGAGTATCGGATAAAATACTATTGGTAGTTACCGATAATGCAGCAAATGTCGTAAGTGCAATCAATGAATTGCAATGGAAGCAATTTGGATGCTTCGCTCACACAATTAATTTAGTGGTGAATGATGCTCTTAATAGCCAAGAATCTATACAAAAACTTATCCAAAAAGCCAGAAACGTTGTAACCTTTTTTAGAAGGAGCAATCTTGCTACTGCAAAACTTTTAAAATACCAAAAAGATATGGGTAATAGTAATCCAAAAAAACTTTCGCAGGATGTGTGCACACGTTGGAACTCGTGTTATTATATGCTCGAACGGTTGACAAAACTTCAGGATACCGTTAAAACATCGCTGGCATTAAGCGAAAGAACTGACTTAAATTTAAACGCTTCAGAGTGGAAAATTTGTGCTGAAATGGTTGAGGTGTTAACCTATTTTGAAACTGTAACAAGAAAAATGAGTGGCGAAGGGTTTGTTTCAGGCAGTCAAATAATTGTGCTCACTGCAGGATTACTTAATGTATGTGCTGTGCTGAAAAACAAACCTTTCGATAATAATGTTAATGCAGTTGTATTAGCACTCAATGAAGGACTTTCAACAAGAATGAAAAATATTGAATTTAGTAAAACTGTTGGCATATGTGCTTTCTTAGATCCAAGGTTTAAGCTTTATGCTTTCACTTCAGATTCAGCCAAAAGTACTTTAAAAAACACATACAGGAATTGTTAGCAAAAAATGATAAGTATTACGCCAAAGATGACTCACCACCAGAAAAGCAAAGAAAGGGCAACTCTGAAATAAAAAAAATGAACTAACAGTATGGGCGCTATTTGAGAGTACTGTGGAAAAGGGGCCAAAAAGAAACACTACTTCCAGAACGATTATTGAAATTGACAGGTAAGTAAAGTGTAATAATTGTTTATACTTTGTTTTTGAAATTTGTTAATGATGGAATATCAGATGAGGGAGACAAAGGTAGTTGGACATTTGCCATCATTACGTGAAAAATAACAATCACGACGTTTCGATTTGGTAAAACCCAAACCTTTTTCAAGTGCTAAAAACTAAATTACATCTACACAAACATGTTATAAATCTACGTTCTTAAAGTAATAAACTATCTACTTTAATAATTATCTACATTTTAACATAGATCCTAGAATGGAGTACAACAAAATGAACTTCTACTAAATATAAAAAATATTAACAGGGTTAAATTAATATAGCCAATTAGGCGCTGTCAAGGTCACGATATCAATGAAAAATGTAATTGTTTATAACTTATTTCGATTTCGAATTATCTACCTACAGTATATAATTCAATAGTTAATATTAAACTAAAGGACGACAAAAAAGTAAGTCATGACTAATAATAATCACACTTGGGAAAGTTGCCTTTTTTCAAAACAGGTTAAAGTTAATCTTATATTTGGAGGACAAAATTATTTTTTTTTGATTGCGCTACGGTATATTACTACTGTTTTTTATAATGTTTACATGTTAATTTTAACTTTATACGTTTTATTTGATATGATATCTTATTATTTATACATCAAATGTTATCAATAAAGTATTTATTTATAGTAATGGATCTTTAAAAAAACATACTTTTTGTATAGCCCTAGTGAATATGATCATTGTTTTTTAATGAACTTTATTTTTCTATTTTAAATTGTCTCTTTTTAGATATCTCGAGGAAAATATTATACCAAGAGATGAAGACCCACTACAGTGGTGGAGGAACAATAGCCATCTTTATCCAAATTTGGCAAATTTGGTTAAAAATGATTTTTCAATGGTAGCGACATCTGTAGCCTGTGAACGGGTTTTCTCAAAGACTGGGTTAATTATAAATGACCGGAGAACAAGATTAAAACCACATAAAGTGAGACAAATTGTATTTTTAAATGTTAATTCCAAATTAGTTACTCATTAAATCATTCATTGTTTATTTTTCATTATACATAAAAAATATTTCATTTCTAATTGGAAGGCTAAATGTTTGTATAAATAACATAATATCAAAATAAATCTTTCATAGTAATATTTGTATCATGAATCAATCCTAAATAAATAATGAAAATGACAATCAATAAATATAACAAATGTGACCTGACTTAGGGTTTTGTAAAATCACAGTAGGAACGAATTAATAGTTAATTTAGATGCAAGATTCAACCGAAACAACCATTGTTTCCATTTAGCTGCAGCACTTTGTCCATAGCATTAGTAGGAAGAATAATGTTTGATCTAGATGCAACTGAAACAAACAACCGATAACGTTTCTATTATTTGGTTGCAGCACTTTTACCTAACTGCTGCAACCGCATCATTTAATTAAACTGATGCGGAGTGGTAACTGATGCGGATGCAACAGGTTCCGAGCAAACATCAACTAAGGCCTAGGGGTGTGCCGGGATTTAAGTAATCAGATACTTGTACTCAGTACTACACAGTCCCGTATGTATCCAGATACCGGTGGCCGAAAGTATCTGATACAGATACAAGTTGTACTCGCTAGGTCGCAGCAGAGGCTCGGAGTGACTGGCTGTGGCTGCGCGCGCACAATGTATACGATTACTTGGGACGGGACGGGACTGACGGACCAATAGGAATACAAGAGTTTTGGCGTGAATGCGCGCCAATTCAGCATAGCATAAGGCAAATAGGCCATCTTTCATTAGTTTAACCAAATTTAAAAGTGAGTCGGCATAACCTAAATATTGAAGTATTATTTTGTTGTGATTTTCAAGTGTATATACTAGTGCTGTAATTGATTATTGTGGTTACAGTGAGTTTATTTTTGTCACTAGTTTATTTATTAAACTACGGGGCACTTAATTGTCACTGTTTATTAGTATGATAAAACTTAAAATAAAATACAAGTTTACGAAAGTATCCTTATTATAAAATAGGAATTTGACAAAAATATATTTAAGTCCCTGTTATTATTTGTTACACAATATCTAACAGATTTTTGTGTTAGATTTGAGTATAGTTTAAGTATATAAAGTATAGTTTAGTTTTGCTACCGGCAGCCACTGATTTACTTGCCTTGTTACCGAATTAGTGTAGTTTATTGTACTTTACGTTTGAGTGGTTAGGTTAGTATAAGTTAAGTTTGCTGAAATATTAATTTTATCAAGACCCTGAAAAATGGACCAAAAAAGGAAAAAAGTAAGTGAGGTTTGGCCATTTTTTTAAGTTATTACCAAAGATATTGCAATGTGTAAACTTTGCAAAAACAAGTTATCATATAAAGGTTCATCTTCGAACCTCAGGAAACACCTTTAGAGGAAGCACCCGACAGTATCACTTCATAGCACACAGACTCTGAATGATGTTAGCGGAATTTAAAGTAGGGCCATTAATGAAGAAACACCAGTAATTATTTTACCAGGTAGTTTTAATGTAGAACCAACAACTTCAATGCCACATGCCGAATCCTTACCTGGTCCTAGTTCTCAAGTGAGTATCCCAAGCTTAAGTTCAACAGTCATGGGAACCACAGAGATATATAACATTAACAGAACTAGACAATCAACTCTCACATCGTTTGTACCCAAAAAGATGTTATCTCAGGATAAAAATAAAATAGATACTGCTATGATGAAGCTTTTCTCGTGGGATTTTCAACCCTTTTCACTGGTAGAAGACAAAGTGTTTAAAAATCTGATAAATATTGTAGCTCCTTCCTACAAGATTCCGCCACGTAAATTTTTTTCAAACACTATGTTGCCGGCTTTGTACGAGGAGACATGCATCAATTTAAAACAAACTCTTTGTGAAGAGGCAGTTGGCGTCTGTTTAACAACGGATTCGTGGACATCATCAAAAAATGAGAGCTTTTTAGCTGTCACAGGTCACTACATTAATCCTAATTTTGAAATTAAAACAATTTTGTTGGATTGCTCACAGTTTGAGAATTCCCATACAGCTGAAAACTTGGCTACTTCAATTTCCAATACAATCAGTGAATGGGGCCTCAACAATAAAATAACAATGGTCGTTACAGACAATGCAGCGAATATAACAAAATCTGTTACTGATGTATTAAAATTAAAACATTATGGCTGCTATGCCCACAAATTGAACCTGGTAGTTCAAAATGCCCTCAAGCCAGTTGAGAATATTATTAATAAAATTAAGCATATAGTAGCTCATTTTAAAAGGAGCTCAAAGGCTTCACTAATGCTAGTTAAATATCAAGAACAGCTTGGTATTAATCAACCAAAAAAGTTAATACAAGACATCGTAACGCGATGGAACTCAACATTTTTAATGGTTGAGAGATTTATGCTGCTAGAAGAAGCAATAAAACATTGTCTTGCTCTTCTAAATACTGACTTAATTCCTCTGAGCACAGAAAAGTGGCAAACAGCCAAAGAAATGTGCACCTTATTAGAGACATTTTTCGAAGTCACTAAGGAAATGATTAGTGAGAAATACCTTAATGCAAGTAAAATCATTCCAATAACCCGGGGCTTGAAATCTGTGATTGGAAAAATTTAAATGACCCTTACTAAAGAAAGTATTAAAGTAATGGCAGCAATATTAAATCAAGAAGTTGAAACACGGTTTGCCAATCTAGAAATGAGCCAATCATTTACTTTATGTTCCTTTCTTGCTCCTCGTTACTAATACCACATGTTCGAGGATGAAAAATCAGCAGATAATACAAAACAACGGCTGATAAAGTTGGTGACTGGTCTAATCAATCAAGCCAGTAGTCAAGGAAATAATCAAAATAACGACCAATCCCTTGATAATAGTGACAAAAATAAAAAAATATCAGTGTGGGACTATTATGAGGAGACGATGAAAAAGGTGAAACCAAAAGGAACGTCAACTTCGATGGCAATTCAAGAGGTAATATACATATTTTTTATTTATTATACATATATTTAAGATTATTAACATGTTTATTGTTATAAATGCTACATTAATAAACATGAGTAAATATTAAAAAACATTAATTGTTTGTACTGTATTGATAACATATTTTTTAAATGTAGCCATTTTAATTCTTTAATTCAAGTTAATTGTTATTCTTTCTTGAACTGAGATAAGTGAAATATAAATTGTAACTGCAAATAATAATAATAACATAAATTATCAATAAAAAACTTTAATATATTTGTATAACATTATTGTAATATAATTAGGCCTTATCAAATTTGTTATAGTTAGGTTCAACGGTACATGGATGATGACCCTATGAGTAAAAACGAAGGCCCATTGAAACGGTGGAAGAACCATCAACACGTTTTTCCTAATCTGGCAAAAGTTGTTAGATTAAATTGTAACATTATGGCGACATCGGTACCATGTGAGCGGGTTTTCTCCAAAGCTGGCTACATATTGTCAGAAAGAAGAACCCGCTTAACATCAGCTAAACTAAAACAACTTGTTTTCCTAAACATGAATCTCAAGTAACATCTGTAAATAATGTAAATAAGTCCATACTTTTATCAAACAATATTATGTTTTTTATCTGACGATCTAAATTTTCCTGCTAGTAACAACTAGCATTGCATTGGAGTACTCTGTATGCTCCTTGATAAGTTAAAAATTTAAAAAGGTAGGCCTAGTCTTTATATGTTTTTCCTTTATATTGTATAACATTTACAGGTTGTAGTATTTATGTTGTAATTTTTTTGTATGTATATATGGATGTGGAACTTAAATTGGTTCAAAGTGCAATGCTATTATAATGTCAATGTAATTTTCATTCTCTAGAGTAGGCCTACTGTAATTATTATATCATTGTTTAGCTTTTATGTATGTAGATAAAAATTTATGAACGTGTCAAATCTGAAAGATGTATTTAATAGTAGTAAAAAAATTATTTAATTATTGCAAATCAAAATATAAATTGTATATATTATCTATTTGTGTCTAGTTTTGGGTTTTACAAAGACAAATTGTTATTTAAGACTGCACTGATTGTATCTATAAAGTAAGGTTCCATTATTAATTTCTAGTGACAGCAGGTTATGTAATTAAATATGAAGGAACCTCAAAACAGCTTGCCTTTGAGGCCCTATTGTTTTCCATTTGTGTGGGTTGATTTGTATCATATAATGTAATAATTGTATGCAATTAATTGTTTATACCAAATAAATTATTCTTGATTCTTGTATCAGTTAAATACCAGTATTTGGATTCCTATAGGGTATGGTATCAGCAATAGATACAGTACAAAGTACTCATGAGTACAAAGTAATCATTATCTTCGAGTACCAGTCCCGGCAGTATCAAGTATTTAAAAGTACTCATTTAGCCCATCCCTAATTTCCATCCAGTAAAAGGGAAAAGGGTACTAATTATGAGGGAGAAAAGGGTATTTTTTGAGGGAATTACGTGAAAATGGTTAAATCTTTCTAAAATTCAAGTTTTATTGAGCAAAACTGTTTCCTACACATTAAGACAATTCAAAGTAAGTAAAAAAGCAAACATATATTATACAATTTAAAGAATATTACAGAAAATTTCTTCAGGTGTGCTGTCAACAAACATAACCTCACTTTATTAAACACACTATCACATTAACCGCTTACTTAATCGCCTATTTCAAAGTGCTTTAAGTTCTAAAACCTTCCGCCAGAAAACTTTTCAATCATGGCACGTTGTACCCTCGGGCAGTACCTTTCTTAAAATAGTGCACTGGGTATGCCCAATTTAATTGTATAAGAGATATTTACTTGTAAACTTAGCGCGAATAACGATCAGTCGAAAAATCGCCTCTTTCAAAGTGCTCTAAGTTCTAAAAACGTCGGCGAGCAAACTTTTCAATCATGGCACGTTGTACCCTGGGGCAGTACCTTTCATAATATAGTGCACTGGGTAGGCCCATTTGTTTGTATACGAGATATTTACTTGTAAACTTAGCGCGAATAACAGTGAGTCGATAAAATCGCCTATTTCAAAATGCTCTAAGTTCTAATAACTTCCACGAGCAAACTTTTCAATCATGGCACGTTGTACCCTGGGGCAGTACTTTTCATAATATGTGCACTGGGTAGGCCCAATTTAATTGTATAAGAGATATTTACTTGTAAACTTAGCGCGAATAACAATCAGTCGCTAAAATCGCCTATTTCAAAGTGCTCTAAGTTCTAAAAACTTACACGAGCAAACTTTTCAATCATGGCACGTTGTACCCTGGGGCAGTACCTTTCATAATATAGTGCACTGGGTAGGCCCAATTTGATTGTATAAGAGATATTTACTTGTAAACTTAGCGCGAATAACGGTCAGTCGCTAAAATCGCCTATTTCAAAGTGCTCTAAGTTCTAAAAACTTACACGAGCAAACTTTTCAATCAAGGTACGTTGTACCCTCGGGCAGTACCTTTCATAATATAGTGCACTGGGTATGCCCAATTTAATTGTATAAGAGATATTTACTTGTAAACTTAGCACGTATAAAGGTCAGTCGCTAAAATCGCCTATTTCAAAGTGCTTAAGTTCTAATAACTTCCGCGAGCAAACTTTTCAATCATGGCACGTTGTACCCTGGGGCAGTACTTTTCATAATATGTGCACTGGGTAGGCCCAATTTAATTGTATAAGAGATATTTACTTGTAAACTTAGCGCGAATAACAATCAGTCGCTAAAATCGCCTATTTCAAAGTGCTCTAAGTTCTAAAAACTTACACGAGCACACTTTTCAATCATGGCACGTTGTACCCTGGGGCAGTACCTTTCATAATATAGTGCACTGGGTAGGCCCAATTTGATTGTATACGAGATATTTACTTGTAAACTTAGCGCGAATAACGGTCAGTCGATAAAATCGCCTATTTCAAAATGCTCTAAGTTCTAAAAACTTCTGCGAGCAAACTTTTCAATCAAGGTACGTTGTACCCTCAGGCAGTACCTTTCATAATATAGTGCACTGGGTATGCCCAATTTAATTGTATAAGAGATATTTACTTGTAAACTAAGCACGTATAAAGGTCAGTCGCTAAAATCGCCTATTTCAAAGTGCTTAAGTTCTAAAAACTTCCGCGAGCAAACTTTTCAATCATGGTACGTTGTACCCTGGGGCAGTACTTTTCATAATATGGTGCGATGGGTAGGCCCAATTTAATTGTATAAGAGATATTTACTTGTAAACTTAGCGCGAATAACGGTCAGTCGCTAAAATCGCCTATTTCAAAGTGCTCTAATTTATAAAAACTTACACGAGCAAACTTTTCAATCATGGCACGTTGTACCCTGGGGCAGTAACTTTCATAATATAGTGCACTGGGTATGCCCAATTTAATTGTATAAGAGATATTTACTTGTAAACTTAGCACGTATAAAGGTCAGTCGCTAAAATCGCCTATTTCAAAGTGCTTAAGTTCTAAAAACTTCCGCGAGCAAACTTTTCAATCATGGCACGTTGTACCCTTTCATAATATAGTGCACTGGGTAGGCCCAATTTAATTGTATAAGATATATTTACTTGTAAACAGCGCGAATAACGGGTAGTCGCTAATATCGCCTATTTCAAATTGCTTAAGTTCTAAAAACTTCCGCGAGCAAACTTTTCAATCATGGCACGTTGTACCCTCGGGCAGTACCTTTCATAATATAGCGCACTGGGTAGGCCCAATTTAATTGTATAAGAGATATTTACTTGTAAACTTAGCGCGAATAACTGTCAGTCACTAAAATCGCCTATTTCAAAGAGCTCTAAGTTCTAAATGTTTCTTTGTTTCCAGTCACAAAAAATGCAATGAAACTACATACGACAGGATTTTACTATGGTCCAGGTATGACATTTAAACAACAGTAGTGACCTTTTGGGTCACTTGGGGCAATCGATAAAAGTGATTTACGACTTCCGGTGAGCTGTCAAAGTTAAAGGGAAAAGAGGAGACGAGTGACGTCAGCTTGTGACGTCAGCTGATGACAGGGACAGTGACGTCATGAGTTTCAAGGTCATTCAAAATATGTTTTAAAAAAGATCTTGTACGATTTGCACACGATTGTAACCATTCAGTTCTTTTTATTCCATTTTTTTATAAATCGAAGTAAAAGAAGTGAATGAATGCAATCGAATGAAAATCGTACAAGATCTTAGTTATTACTGTTTTTGTTTTATTTTTCAGTGTTACAAACATAGTTTTAATTATTTACAAAAACGTGTTCTATCTTTCTTTTTAATTTCTTTTGTTATTTTTTTATTTCTTTATTTTTTCTTAAGTTGTAATACAGACTTAGAATTAAAATATTAAATTATATTCTAACATTCGTAAGACTTGGAATTAAAATATTAAATTATATTGTATCATTCTTAAAATAATAAAGATCTTAGTTATTACTGTTTTTGTTTTATTTTTCAGTGTTACAAACATATTTTTAATTATTTACAAAAATTGTGTTCTATCCTTGAGTTGTCAACTCTCCTTGTTTTATCTTCTTCAGTTGGTGATCTTCTTTGTCGGTACATATTGCAAGTCCAGCCGAGAGTCCATGGTAGTTGTGATGGTTTCGATGCTTGTTGCATTCACTTCTAAAGATACAGTGTAACCAGTCGATAAAAGATCTTCCAACTCTTCAGTAAAAACATGGAGATCTTGTGGAGTTGATAAATGAACAGTGTTATAATTAACCTCTTTTATTGTAAGTGACATGATCACTGTTGAAGATTAGCAGAACCTAGTCATAACCCAACAATGACATCAGAAAAGCTTCAGCATCAGAAGATGTAGTGCTGCTTACCTCTTGTACTTGAACTGGATTATTAATATTAACATCTAATGCAATTTCAACATTCTGTACATAATGTGTTGATGTAGAAACTGTATTATCTTGGATAGGAGAGTCCATGTGCACTGATCAAGAGCTGGACGTGAAGTGATGTAGCGTTAGCATGTTTGCTAGGTACTCGGTCCCTCTCCCCACCACTACCATTACCCCCACCACTATCACTACCCCACTACATCACTTCTTCTAACATATATTATTAAACAAAACACAAGTGTCAAGGTCAAACTCCTCCAGAATCGATCTATCGAGTAAGTTTATTTTCCTCATCTATATTATTAAATTTAACAAACACAAGTTTCAAGGTCACACATTTGAAATTTAAAAAAAGCAACACAACAGTATATGTTTACATATACGACTGTGTTGCCTTTTTTCTTCTTTTATTTTTTCTTTATTTTATTTTCAACTTTATACAATACAGAGTGGTTACATAGTACAGTATAAACAAACTATTTGTTACAATTGACTAGAAAACTACATACAAATAATAATACTACATGCTAACACTCCTGTGTGACGTGCAGAGTGAGTTCAGTAGAATTGTTTCCGCTTGATCCGTGGGACACCAGATACAATGATCCAGGCTGAATATCTCGCAGGTCTTCATTTTGCAAAAGTTGAACAAATCGTTTTGGAAGAAATATTTGAAATTTAGGTTCATCCCCTGGAGTGAAGGGTGCTTCGCTGAGTGATACCAAAATCGCTTCTCCGTGGGTTGTTTCCAGCTTTTTAACACCATGGATGATGTAGTGTTTGTGTTCTTTTAACTATGAACATTTTCTCGTTAGCAGAAGGTTGGACTTTGAGTTTGCGTTGAATCGCTCAACTAGTGTTTCAAGATACTGCCTTGATGTCATCTTTGCCAGCGGTGTCAACTGAGATGTTACCTCCTTGGAGTCTTGTGTCATACTGATGCAGTGGTCGAGTCACCTCCTCGTATTTATACCCCTCAGCACAGCATATGTCTTTGTCCATCAAGTAATAAGCTAAACGATACGCGTTGCGCAATGCGCACTGTGTTTGTCCGTGTCTAGGACTGTTAACCGTAACACAACAACTACCTTGTTGATAATTATCAAAAGTATAGTCTAAATGTATATCGAAAACATTACCTTTTGCGTATTTCTGTATCCAGTTTCTTTTTTCCCGTCCTCTTGTGTAAATAGTATTATATTGTTTGCAAAATTGAAACATGATACTGTGTAGATTAGTGTAAGCTATATATCCTTCATACCATTGTATGTGATGAAAATATTTTGTCACCCACTTGTTTGTTCTTTTTGCTTTTGAATTAAGTTTGTTGAAGGAAAAGGGAGCTTCAAACAGAAATGGGTAAACAACAAATGTTTGCAAGTCTAAAATTACTAATTCTTTGAAAATAAACTTGTCGTTATTACTTCGAAATGCTTGAAGTTCTATAACACAAGATCTTACTGAAACTTTATCATTATCATCATCATTATCATTATCATCATCCGCTCTGTCCATGTCAGTGTTTGAAGATTAACTGTTTTCCACACCACGGTAAGTATACTTAAATACTAGGCCGTACAGTTACAGGCGCGTTGGTGTATATTTAACGTGGGCACCATCCCCGGTAGGCCTACCCCACAAATTCTTCTTTCTTTAATTTACACTTGTTGTTCTTTTTGCGGTTCACTCTTGTTGTTGTTGTCTTCTTCTTTCATAGTTTCCTCTTCTCCGACCTTTTCCGTAGTTTGTACAACATTTTCAAAGTCTCTCAATTGTCTCCACATGTCAACTTCATGAGGTATTCTATTAAAGATAGATGTATCCACAGGTCCGTATAGTATTGTGCTATCAGGCTGGTTTTCCAATGTGTCGACCAAATATTCCTTTATGACAGAGCTTGAAAATACCAACTGTCTCATGTACCTAGTAATCGGTGATGTTGCAAACTTTAAAATGTAGAATTCTTCACGTGTTAGTAGAACTTTGTTGTCATGTTGAGTCAAGTCTCTCAAACGCACTTGTAGTTGTCCTCGATGTTTAACCACATCAATTTCGTTGTCACATTCCAAAAGTCGAATATTTGTCTTCCTGCCACACATACTGCTGGTGAGATAGCATTCTATCAGATGTAAATGTTTCAAGAAAGATTCCCATGCATTTGTAGAAAATAGCACCATCCTAGGTCCGTGGTTTACTATCACTGTAGGTGAATAATCTAATGATTTCATCACTCCGATAGAAACACTTTTACTTAAACATGCTGAAATTGGATAGAAGATTCGCAGAAAAACTTCAGTTAGTATATCTGCTGAAATATTTTCTTCAACCTTCCTTTTTCTTTTGGAGCTCACTTTTGTTGCTTCATTGTTGTTTTTATTTTCTTTGTCGCTGTCGTTGTTGTCTTCTTTTTTCTCAAACTTTAAAAACTCGCTTATTTCCTTTACTATTACAGCTTCTTCGGCTTTATATTCCTCCTGTAACGGAGCTACTTCCTCCGACTCAACTTTAACAAATGGTAGAGAACTCATTTTGTAGTCGATGTTACCAGTGCGGTGTCAGACGATTGAATGAGGACTGTCCTCATCGCTCGCTACCCTATATCAGATGCAGTGGTGGGGGTAAACGTTTTCTACAAAACTGTCTTTACAATGCCAGACAGCGGTGTGTATGTTACAATTTTGTCATGCAAAATTAAACAATACGCAGATGTATCCGCAGGTATGTTTTCGTCAAATTCCATTTCTAACTTTATATCTACACTAGATGATTTTACAGATTCGTTTTGTTTTGAACAATCGATTATTACGATCGGTGCTTTGGTTGCAAACTTTTCAGGATCTAGTAGAGGTGTGTTTGTTTTACCATAGTAGGAACTTTGAAACCTAGCGTACATATCATACAATACACTGTACCTTTTTTTACTGAACGATATATTAATATTGTCATAAGGATAGAATTGCGAGTTCAGGTACACTTTACAATTTGTTAACTTGCAATGATCAAATTCACCAGCGTTTGCGGTAAGTATACTTCTTCTTTTAGTTTGCAACGCGAATATAACATAGCTTGCCTTTTCCAAATGAGTTGAAGTCTTTACACTCCATGTGTGCCGTAGAGTTGAAGGTAAAACGGGGTACTCGTGAAACTCCCAACTTCTGAACGGCATTACGATCTCCCTGTCTGATTTTAACTTTCTCAACAGTGTAATTCTATGTTCATCATTTAGTCGCACATGTGGTATCCTCCAAACAATTCTGTCCAACGTCAATTTCCATTCTAGATTGGCATCAGTTGTTCCTGCATCTGCTTTGATACAATCCTTATCGTTGGATGCTCTCAATAATACTAATTCTTGTTTTACATTTATTATTATTCTTCGGTAATCTTCAGCAAAACCCAGTAGTAACTTTAAAGGTACGTAGAAATCAAAGTTCCCCGATGAGTCGGGAGTGAACGTGTCCTTGGTTGGTGCAACCCATCCTGCGACAGCCAACAGATTCTGTTCATTCGGTGTTATAGACGCTAAACCTTTCAATGTACTAGAAATGCCAACCTTTTTTGTTGAATCCATTGTGACTCCTGATATTTCGTATCTAATTTCATCAAAAAAATACGCCATGGGATTGTTTATAAACGGAACAGTAGAACCAGTGGTCCCATCTTTCTTTGTTACTTTACCTTCAATATATAAATAACTTTCACTCGGAAGAGTGTAAATGTCTTGTTGTTGTATAGGAATCCTGATTTCATCGTTATTATTCAATTTTGACGAAGCGTAAGGGTTGTGCGAGTGATACTCCTTTTCCCATATGGTCTCGTCGAATGTAGGGCCTTGCGTTATATCCAGTATTTCCATTTCTGTTGTGTTTTACAAGTTTTAATCCTATTCCTTCCAGAAAACGAATGTTCTCAATTGTTAGTCCTTCTGCAGACGATGAGGTACTGACTTGTTTACCAGTCACCTCTTTCTTCTCAAATGACAACCCCATTGTTTAAGCTGTTGACTTTATATGGATTCTTACAGTTATATCTTTTCCTCTAAAGTCAATATGGTTACCGTCTTGATCCAGTATGTTCAGTACAACCTCTGAAATGAAACTGGTGTTTATAGGGAGGTACACCAGGTTTTGTGGTTTTTCAACTATTTTGTATCCAGGTGCAACTGCAGGGTAGAACGTGTGTAATATATGATTGTTTTCCCCGTTTCTGTAAGATCCGTGTACGATATTACACGTTACGTCTATTGAATTCACTTTGAGTATTGTCACAGTGTTATCTCCTGAATATAGCTTATTAGGTTCTAATATATTTGTTTTACTAGAAAACCCTAATAATCCCCCAATCGACTGCGGTTTAGTAAAATCAACATAATATCTGGAAATAATTTCAGCTTTCATAGTATTGTTATTTCCTACTATGTGTATATTTTCTTCACCCATATGTTTTTGTATCACTTCGTTGATATTGCCTATTTCATAAGATCCTGTTGGTAAACTAAATTCTTCCAGTTTTGAATATTTTCCAGCTTTATCTTTAGTCTTGTAATAATGTATTTTGTTGTTAACACCTTCGGTAATATTCGGAATAGAGTTGTACGTTGTTAAATCCAATAAAGCCGCTTCCCATAGTTTTCCTTTTTGTAAACACAGTGCTGGAAAAAGGGTGCTTTTCAATGTCGATGAATTACAAACCAATGAAACTGTATACGACGACATCTTAAAGTTGACTAACACCTGTAGCTAAAAAGTTTAAGCATAAATGTCCACAGATTGACGTGTCTTGGGGTTGCTCTCTATTATAATTGTAAAAAACGTCATCAGCCGTTCGAAAGTAGTATTGAAGCTGTTTCGGTGGTTGCAGATTTCCAAAACTATCGAAGTAATAAACGGTTTTTCCCAAATTCTTATAGCACACCCAATGAGTGCCTGATCCTACGGTATTATCTAAATTTACAATTCCAGTCTCGTTCTTCCACATTTTATCAGGTAATGCGTCTTTCATGTAAACTCCTCTGAAGAAAGGGATTTTTAAACATGAAACATATTTAACCAATTCATCATTGGTCAATTCTTTATTTGGAATGATCAATTGTTTTTTCTCATTTAATACACACGATACGGTCTTAGGTACAATCCTCCTCCCTTTTTTATCATAGACCATACTGTAGGCTTGTTTTTAACTTTATTATTCCTCGATTGACGTCTTCTTTTTCTTATATTTCCTCCACGTTTCTTAGGTGGTTTTCTTCCTACACTCCTTTTTTTCTTCCTACCACCTCCAAATGTAGTTTTCCCCTTCATTGCTGCTGTTACTGCTAACCCCGCAGCTCTTTCACCAATACTCGCGTCACTAGACTTTACTCTTTGCCAGGCTTTTTCAGCTAGCGCTCTATCCGCTATTGATCTATTTTCGGTATCACTATATTTTGAATATGCTATATCGTGTTCTTTGCAAGCTTTGTCGAGTTTGTTTATTCCTGGATCTCCTCTTGCAAGACGCTGTTGTAATTTCGTTCCGGGTCCACAATATTTATAACCTCCTGGCAGATGCAATTCCACAGGTAATAAATCGATCGCTTTGTTCACTATAGCTCCAACAGGATTAGTCAAAGCTGAAACTGCTGTTGATAGAATTCCTCCTCCTCTCCTTGTTAGTTCTCGACTGCGACTGTTTCGCTTATCCTTCGCCATTGTGTATTTATATAGCACGAATGTACACAAACATGCACACTCTTTAAAAAATCTTCTTTAAATGCAACATTCATCTTGCTTATCTATATTATATACATAGTTAAGGTGGTATTTTCTCTCATATATCACTTTCCAGGTTCTAACGCTGAAGCACTCGGGTTATGTATATTTGGCCAATCTAAATAATTTCTACTAGTAACTTGTGGATCTGCAGCTCTGCCTGCAGACCTATGAATATAATGAAATAAAGCAGAACCCAACCTTTCCAATTTCTGGTCATAAGATTTAGTCCACACTTCAAACGAAAAATCCGACATTCTTTTATTTACAGCGTCTCCATCATGTACACAATCACCTACATTTGATAATTGTAAATATTTAGCATCAAAGTATTTATCGGTTTTATGTGTTTTGCAAATCGTCAATGATTGTAAAGTCGCTAGATTCACCGCTTCACCATCGTAAAGAGGTTCTTTTATATTGCTTAGCTTTTTATTTGCAAAACTCCAGTGATCATCACTTTGGGTAGGAGTCATTTTATTCATATATCACATTGTAACAACATCTGAGGGTGTCAGCGGATCTCCAACATTTTGAATGGGCTTACCGTTAGCATTGTACGTATTTCCCTCAAGTTTCAAGCTAGTTAATATCAATGAGTCGGCATATCCTTTAGTGACACAATCTTGTTCATTTTGCGGTTCCGCTATATTAATAATTCTACGTTTTTTACCGTTGTATGTACCATCCTCTTCTGCTCTCAAGCTAGTTGCTGTTTCCGATTTCAATGTGTTCAAATTTATGGCATCATTATTATCTTGAGGATCTTTAACAAATTTCAAACGTTTATTGCCGATATTGTAATCGCCTTCTAATGTAACAGGGAAACCGCAGTTTTTATTTAAAACAATTGATTTTTCCCCAGTTACGGAATAACGTCAAACTTGTCCACACTCATGGTTAAACTGAACTACTATATTTAGTTCAATATCACTTATATGTTGGTTAATAAACAATTATACCTCTACTGCGTAGTTCATCAACCAAAGCGATCCATTCATTGTCCAAACCAGTATGTCCTGCTTCCATCGCTTCATATAATAATCTCATTCGATCCACCAACTTATTGATATCGTTATAATATATTATATTAGTATTGTATACTCTTTTAAATAAACCCTTTCCTGATGAGGTGGGATCACCTGTTTTCCGCTTTTTGTGTAAAACATTTATTTCCGCAGAGGATAACGCTCTTTTATTACGATTTCCTTTCAACGTTTGCGATGGGAATAGATTTGATATAATACTTTCATATTTCACTGATCGATTTCTATGTACAGACGAGTCTTTGGAATATCCTTTTCTATGGGCATTCGTATTTTCCAATATCGATTTAAACAAATTAAGATCTTTTTTAGTATATTTTACAGGTTTATTTTTAAAAATGAGTTCAAACAAACCCTTTGTGCCTTTATATTTGTTATCACCAATTATCACATTATCATCTTCATCTATGTTGAGTTTACTATCTCCAATCATTAGTCCTTCACCATCGTCTACTAACCTAGCTCCGTACGTATGATAATTACGATTTGCTTGCGAGGAATGTAACATTTTCAACAAGTATTGCCTTCCAAGTGTTCCTTTAAACATAATATCCGTGCCTAATTTGGTCAAGTTGGACGGTCCAATATCGCCCTCTTCAGATTCTTCACTTTTATCCACAATCCCCTTTTCCCTTAGTACATCTGTAGATCCTTCTTCTTCTTCTTCTTCGTCTTCTTCGGTTTTTTCACTTTCTTCCGATTCTTCACTCTCTTCTGAATATTCACTTCTTTCGGTTTCTTCATGTTTTAAAATGGGTAGAATATCGTCTCCTTCTAGGTGAATTGCGGAGTTTTGTAAAACCTTTTGTGACAATCGTTTCAAAGGTGCAATGACAGGCTTGAATGTTGACTTTCAAAATTGCTCTCGTTCATTTATGCCCAACTTCAATGCTCTACTTTTCCGTCGAATAGAATCACTAAGTGATTTTATTTGTTTTAATAGCTTTTCCTGGTTTTTCATGTTTACACCATGAAGACTCGTATGATAATACTGATGTTCACTTTATTAAAACAAATTTATCAAACCCTATTCTGTAACGTCCGTCTTTTATAGCTTGATCTTTCATGATAACCAAAAATCCATACTTTTCCTTCCAGGCTTTGCCACACAGCTGTTTAAACGTGTCAAATAACATGTCAGCATTTACATGATCGTTATATATGTGTTTTAGGTTAGTTTCATCTTGTTTGAATACAATCAAAACATTCGCATTGTCTCTGATGAGTTGTTTCGGGATCTTGCTATAAGTTTGTCCTATATATATATACTGTCGATGTTATTAAGTCTTCCCATAGAAAAGTAGTTTCTAATAGTATCATGATTTTCACAAGAGACATCGTCAAATATAAACACTGAATAAGGTTTAGCTTGGTTTGGTTGCATAACGCTATGACTAGCGTTAAATTGATAAAAGTTAACATCAGCCACGTCGGAAAGTATCTTGTCCAACAATTGATATTTCGGTTGTTGCAAGGACTTGGAAAAGATATACAGGTTATTAAACCGTAGCCCCTTCGGATGAGTTATTAAATTAAAGACAACATTAGTCTTTCCACAATTTGAAGGACCGCTCACAATACATCGAACTGTGTTTGGAAGAAAACTACCATGTCTACCATTGTTGACTGTTGTAGTCTTGTCCACTGTTAGATCATCAATATTGCTAATATTGAATTTATCTGTATGCTGAATAATCTCCATTCTCTTTGATGCGCATCAATTAAATGCTGAGCTTCTATTACTATACAAGGTCTTTTATAGGTATCCAAGAATCTTCGGACTTGTCAAATCCCAACCAGCGTACTTTAACCATGTCATTTTTCCTTTGCAACACCTTTTCTACTAGATAGACATCACCTACTGTCGAGTTCATCAGTTCATGTCCATAAAATGCACCTTGCAACAGGTTTCCTTTGTTATCTTTTAAAATATACGTTTCAGGTATAGTTGGTTGTACTTTAAACACTGTAAACACTTCATTCGTCCAATTGGGTAAGTATTTTTTGGTAAACACTCCTTTATATTTGCTAATTCGGACTTTATCATTTACATTATACTTTCTTGGTTTTCTTTTCTCTAGTTTAGGCTTTGTATTCCTTTGTATACGTTCTAAAACAGTTTTTTCATTTTTTCTGTTTACTTGGTTAGGTTTCATACCGATAGTTCGATGAAACTTGTTGTTATATTCACGTATTAAGTCTGGTAACACATCGTACCATACGTAAGAACCTCTTATGGAAAACATTTTGTACATCACTCCTTTTAAAGTTCTATTGAATCTCTCAATTATAGCGGCTTTCTTCTCTGAATTTGTAGAAAAATGGTTTATTTTGTATTTCTTCATTAGTTCTGCAAATTGTTTATTAAAGTATTCTTTTCCATCATCAGTTTGTAAATGTTTAATTTTATTTTTATCTTTTTTAATGACTATTTGCATTGCTTCTGTTACACTTTTACCAGTCTTGTCTCGTAGAGGTATTGCATCAGCTAGTTTAGTAAAACAATTAATAATTGTCATTATATAGTTGTATCCCTTGTTAATTTTGCTATGTGGTCTCATTTCAATTAAGTCCGCTTGATACAAGTCATTTATACCTTTTACAGCGGTATTTCTTCTTGGAAAATGAACTCTTGCAGGTTTATGAAGTTCATCCACAATTTTTTTCTTTAACTCTTCCATGATGTTGCTGCTTTCTAAGTTGTAACACTAATAGTAGTTTCTTAATATGTAACCACATCTTATATAGTTTATTTCAAAACTATGTACTAAAAAGGTGAAACATAGCTGAATTCATGCTGTTCCATGTCAGCTACAATATTATTAAATTGGAACAAACACAAGTCCCAAGGTCAAACATTTGAACTTAAAAAAAAAAATAACACAACAGTATACGTTTCCATAAACTGTTGTGTTGTTTTTTTTCTTTATTTATTTATTTCATATTTATTCTGTTTTAACTTTGTACAATACAGAGTGGTTACATATTACAGTATAAATTATTTTAAAATTGACTAGAAAAAGTTACATACAAATAACAAACTTTGTAAAATTGAGTAGAAAACTACAAGACAACAACTTCTTTTTAACTTTGTACAATACAGAGTGGTTATATATATTACAGTAAAAATTATTTTACAATTGAGTAGAAAAAACTACATACAAATAACAAGCTTTGTACAATTGACTAGAAAACTACAAGACAACAACTTTTATTCATCACGAGAGGTTATTCATCAATAGGGTGAAGAGAGTAATGTCCAAACGGTAATGTGTTGATTTTGTCTGGAAGGATGCGTCGCTTGTCATCATTGGAAGATAGTGCCTTTTTAACTTCGGTTATACTGTACAGTTGATGGTTGAAACTTCTTATCGAGTTGAATTTCGCAGTCAACACATGGTCTTCAAATAAACATTTTTTATAGTGTTCAAAGTTTACATTCTTCTTTAAATACAGATTCTTTACACCTTTAGCTTTTTTAATTACATTATTTTCTCCATTCAGTTTAAGCGAATACAACTTGGACATTAGTTATACGATTTCGTCTAGTAAAACTCCATTAGCTTCATCCTTAAATTTGCCAAGTACTTTTTTGTTCCTGTCTTGATCGTAGTTTGGGTGATCCTTCGGATAGTCGGAAAAGTCAAATTCGTTGCGGTAAACAAATGTGCGAAGGTCCAGGTACATGTCTTCAGTGTTGATCCAGTAGATAAAAGCGTCTGTATCCATGTAGCAGATCCCAATATTTTCACGTCCATAAAAAGAGACCATTTTGTTATAGTGAAAATCGTACATGTGAGTTTTGGAAATATCTAAAATTGACATGCCTACGTATAACGGACGATCCATATTAACACTGGTCTTTTTCATAGAAACTGCTACAAGGTTTTCATTAATAATTGTAGATGTTCCAAAGTTTGGTTTTTGTACAAGCTTCTGTAGTTTTTGAGGGTTAGTAATAAGTCTGACGTTTATGTGTTTTCGTTTGTTTTCTTATGTTTTGCCGAATATTGAATTGTTCATTAATTTGAAAAAGTCCTTTTCAAATGTTGAAGTAGCGGTCGCTCTTCGCCTGGGATTCGATGTATGGCTTCAACCAACAAGACTGGGAAAATTGTAAAACTCGATGAACTTTTGTAATTCGTAATCCCAACTCAAGCGCTTGTTGTACAACCCAAAAATGTGCAACGTAGTGGTGTTTATTATTTAGAGTCATCATTAATTTAGGGAATTTTCCAGTTGGAGACACTTCTGTTTTTGCAAATAGTGGAAGGTCGTAGTGTAGATCGTGCAAATGCTCGGGGTATTCATAATCGCAGTCTAGAATATATCCGACATCTCCGTTTCTGGGAAGTTGTGAAATATCTATTGTGTCTGGATCGACCCACTTGAAGTTGTCATACGGCAGTGGGTTCGAAATAGCCCATCCATAAAGATTATTGGCGTCAAAGTATCCTAAGAAAGTCGATGGTTTGTGTTCATCGTAATCGGGAAGATATCTGTTATAGGCTTTTACGTGTCTCTTAACACTTTGAGTCAAACCTCCTCTAACACCAGACTCAACCATCAGTACCATGTCAATATCTGTTAAAAGTTGAAGTTTGCATTTAGTTTCTTTCAACATGGCCTGCCAAGCCAAACCGGGGGAAGTATATGAATATAGCGGGTCCAATCCGTATGCGGAAAAACAATTATTACGGAATTCTTCCATCACATCACAGAGTAAAGTTACATCCACTTTTACATAAAAATCTTAGTACTCTCCTAACGTCTTCATTCCCATTTCGTTCCACACTCGGAGCGCATGCTGGTAGTCTTCTGTTGAAATTTCCGAATCGTTAAGTTTACTTTTAAAGTTTCCCTTGGTAGGAAGTGATGTTTCGTCAAATCTGTGAAGTCCGTCTATGTAGTCGTATGAGAAGACTCCTTTACGACGAACCAACTCCATTTTACTGTCAGGCACAATTTTACTTGTTTCTACAAGATCTTCTTTCTTCAAGTTTTCCGATAGTTTCATAAGGCTGGATGGCATGAATCTAAATGAGTCCAAAAATCTAAGCTTAATTTTACCTATCTTCTTTGAAAAACTAATAAACTTTTCCATTGTTACAGCCAAAACATCTATTGCTCCATCGTCTCTTCCTAATTCCGGAATTATAAAATGTGAATCGTAACCACTGAGGTTATGTAGAACAACAGGTATAAAAGTTGGAATTTTGTAGTTCAAATTACAGGAGTTACAGGCTGCACCTCTGTAAGCTCCTGTGAGGTGGTCATGGTCTCGAACTTTAACGTTATTATCTGTAAAGGTGTTGTCACATAAATAACACGATGTTGTTGATTCATGTTGTTGTTGTTCTGCATGCGTCATGGGTGACATCGCTTTAACACTTCTGTACATTCCTTCCACTTTTCCAGCTATATCATACAAGTCGTCAACAAAGTACTTAGCTGCTTCTTCACCACGATAGATCTTCGGTGTTGGCGATAGACCAAATCTTCGCAGATGGTCGTCAGAAAGCGTGGACTTAATCACCAAACAATAGCTGTTTGGATTATGCAGCTGATACTTGCTTCTTCTTGTTTCATCTTCTTCACGTTCGAGTGGAAGTAATGACGCCTCAAAGTCTGCGTACACAACAACTGGAATGCGGTACTGATGATGGATCTTTTCAAATTTCACCTGTGCTCTGCTAGGAAGTGGCAATTGAACTCTAACTTCGCTTTCCCCACTGCATAGCCGTTGATGTTCTTGAAGCCAATTTCTACCACCCTTTTCCAATGGTTTGTTTGTATGACAAAAACATCTTTTACATGTTGTTTTTGTAGGCTTGTGACGAGATAATTGTTTAGAAACAAGTGTTTCAAATTTCTTAATATATACAAAGTGCGAAATATCTCCTTTAGTAATTAATAATAAATCGGTGTGATCCCTACGCTCAATTGTTGTTATACGCAAGGGGTACACATTGTATGAAGAATCTAAACCGAACACGTTAACAGAGGCTGATGGATTTTGCTTTTCAAATTTTGTTATATCCTTGATGCCAACGGGGTAATTCATTCCTACAAAATTGTACTTGAATTGAACTTCTTCATATTTTACACTAGGTCTTTTGACATTATCTTTCACATATTTCGCCAACATAGCATACTTAAAACATTCTGCATTCTCATTTTGCACATTGATACAAGATTTGGTGTTAGCATTCTTCTTGGGAAGCGGGATATAGCTACTTCCTCTCAATCCATACCCGTGTTTGTGCACTCTCACATCGAGCCCTATTATTTCTAACAAACTCCATCCAGATCCTCTTCCTTCGTGTTCTTGTAATTTTGTCAAGAGCTCTTCAAAACATTCACTTACAATATTATCAATATCCGAGGTAAACATTATGGTACGGTTTTTGTCAAAAACCCTCTAGGTGATGTTTCATTCTGCATATTTACAAATAAAGCATCTAATAATAGTCCAAATTTAATAAAGTTCAATCTTCTTAATTCATTTTGCAAAGTATCTATCACTAAAGGTTTGGCGTTATTTACAAAGTGTTCAAGTTTTAATTTTGTGTTGTTAATTTTGAAATGTGTCACAACTCTTCCTGGTAGTGCATGAGCGTGTAATGAAGCATTTACAGTTGGTGCAGGTGCATAGTGAATGACGCTAGGTCTTGAAATTATGTCGTTTTTCAATTTGCTGCGATGTTCCAGGTTCTTCTTCATTTTGCTGTGTTGATAACATTTCATCTATTTCTTCTAGTTCTTCTTGATTTAATAGAGCTTCGTTTTTATTCTTGTTGTGAAATATTTCTTGATGAATAGCTAAAAGCCAATTATCTTGAAATAAGTCATTACAAATGTTGCAGCGATGCATGATGTACTCTCAACGAGAATCAGGCAGCAAATGTGAAAACGCTCATAGCGCACTTCCTTTTATAGCAGGTCAAACGGTGGTGGGGGTAAAACGAACCTTTTTTTTAATGTAATACAAAGATGGAGTGGGAAATGAGGTAGGGGGAACAAACAGTATAGTTGTAAAATATATTCCCCTTTCATCTTTGTTACTCTCAATGAACTAAGTTGTAACTGGGTCAAGGTCACTCTTATATATTACCAAAACGGGGAATAAAGCAGTAAGTGATTCTCATTTTAACCACAGACTGATCTATTCACCGCTCTGTTTTCAAAATAAATAAATAAATGAACTACTTTCAAAACTGAATGTTTAGTCTGATTCGTCGTCAGAAGAAAATAAGCGACGTCGAGTAGTAGTAAATCTTCTTATTGGTAAAGAATTGCTACTAGTGCTTGGAGTTTCTTCAAGACTTGTTGATTGAACCACCTCCGTCAAAAGCTCAACTTCTTCATCTTCATCAGTAAATACCAAAAGCTCAACTTCTTCATCTTCATCACTAAATCAGTCCATCACTTCTTCGAAAGAAAACATATCAGCAGCTTCTTGAAGACTTATATTATTAGCCAGCTGATGATACATCTCTAAATCTTCTCAATCAATGTCACTTAATTGATCTACTTGAAACATTTCGGATTCTCCTTCATTGGCGAGGTAATCTACATCATCATTAACATCAAAATCATCATCTTCATCGGATATATCATTAAATATAGCCATTTGAATCTGATCTTCTTTCCTTATAAAATCGAGAATGGATTCATGTTTAAGGTTTTCTCTTGGTGCCATTGTTTTTGTTAAAGATGTTGATTTGGTGAATATACACAGCAGAGTGAGGGAAACCCATGTGAAACCTCCTTATATACCCCGTGCATAGAGGTGAGGGTTAGAGTGGTGGGGGATAAAGTAAAAAGTAAACTTATCAACAATATGCAACACAATTTTCAAAGTTCTATAAGTGGGTCAAGGTCACCCATATGTATTACCAAAACGGGGAATAGAGCAGTAAGTGATTCGCACATTGAACCACAGACTGATCTCTTCCCCGCTCTGTATTCGGGATAAATGAGATTGCTATCATTGGATATACATTTACGAAGGGAGCGTGTTTAGAATTTCACCAACCTTTGTGGAAACTCCTAAAAACCGTTTTTTTGGGAAGAAATAATGGAAGTAAGAAGAGACAGAGTTCAAAGACGTTTGTTTGATAGTGATACATCAGACTCAGAGTCTAATTAAAAAAATAATTCTAAGCACATTACAATAACCCAAAAAAAAAAAAAAAAAAAAAAAAAAAAAAAAAAAAAAAAACTACATAAAGATTAGTTTTCCCTGTTTAGTGCTTCATAATGGTTTCTTAGGATTTCAAATCATTGAACATTCAAACTACAAGTTCTAGTACTAAAAAGACTGGTTCCGGCATTTTACACTACTTATTTTAAGGACACTCTGGAACCAAAAAATGTAATTTTTTCACATTATTACTTTTTATTGATTATTTTTCTCTGGAATCTCCTCTT